>CM030359.1:242660897-242827248 GCA_017893485.1 Hemerocallis citrina
GCTTAGACATGAGTTCGTAGGTCATAGAACATCTAGGATACTTACCGGAGTAACAGTAGTAGATTAAGTTATGACGAGGGATTGAATCCTACAAGATGAAGAACGGTTAAGGGCTTGCCCTCGGACCTATGTAGTATGAGATGCATAGAATCCGAACAAGTGCGCATTAGTGTCATATAACATAATAACTGCATTAAGGACTAAGTGCACAACACAACACGACAAGAATAGGATAGTCTCTTTAGCTTTGTTTGTGAACAAGTTTGTGGTTTGCTAAGTATTGAGAATCGTTATTTTGTTTTCGGTATAGAGAGGATGACCGTGTATAATATTTCGTCAGTTGAATGAACTGACACGCCCACAGTTTTACATGCAGGGTAAAGATGCTTGACAAATTGAAGTATACATGCTGCTCAAGGGTTGATTCAATTGTTGTTTTTTGTAATTACTATAAAATTGCTTCCGCTGTAATAATGCAAAGATATAATGTAACTCTGATGTAAGAAATGTTTCAATTTCCTTGTAAATTTGTACGAAAGAAGTGAAAAGATTCTGTGGAACTTCGAATTCAGTTGTATTTTGGAATTTGGGGTGTTACAGAGTGGTATCAGAGCACGCTTCTAAATAGTACAAGTTTATAAGGAACGACACCCTAGAAGTGGACATTAGAGTGTGTATTGTGTCTAGAGATTTAAATGTAAGTCACTTGCATTTGTGTTGCTCTATGATTTATGCTTCTTCTTCTCTATCTTTAAGATGGCGAACCACTTCGACCTAGCTGAAGTTGACAATTGGCACATCATTGAGGAAGATTAATACCCCGGGAAAGCTGATTCAGATGAGGAAGATCCTGAAGAAGTGGAAGAGGAATGGCCTGAGTTCCGAGAGATCACTCCACCTTCGGATTCATCTGATGATTCTTCTGACGAGGAAGAGCCAGTTCCGGGTAATCTCATTGTGTCTCTTCAGAGACAGGTAGAGACTCTACGAGAGAGAGTCGGACTACTAGAGACTCAGTTGGCGAAGCGCAAGGATGATATTGCAGTTCTCAGTCATCATGTTTGGGAACTCGAGAAGAGGAAAAACATGACCGATGTACTGAAGGAGGAAGTGGAGGAACTACGGGGAGAGCTTCGTGAAGCCAAGAGGAACCTTAGGAGTTAGACCGTTGTATCTTCTACTGCTTTCATTTTGATGTCAGAAATATTTTAAATTCGAATGTATAAAGTTTGAAATTTAATGAAATGGAAAAGTTGATTTAAAATTCATTTTTATACTTCGAATTTGATGGATCTTTTGCATCAGAACATGGCTGGAAGACGAGCTCAAAATGGTGAAGGTCTGGACTTGGAAACGGAGCTAGTGAGGGTCTATCAGACATTCAATGCTGTTGCCATGAATCAGAATCAGGGAAGGGTGCCTGTGAATCCAGTACCCAAAGCAATCAAACTTGTGGAATCATTCAAGCGGATGAAACCACCAGTGTTTGAGGGGAAGTCTAACCCTGACGCGACTGACAATTGGATCCGACAGATTGAGACTATCTTCGAAGTCTTGGAGACCTCGGAGGGCAGCAAGGTGAAGTTGGCGGCGCTGCTGTTCGAGAAGAATGCGGTTGTGAGGTGGCAATCGATGAAGCGGACGATGGGAGACTTGGTTCTTGGCTGGGAGAAATACTTGGAGGAATTCCGCATTCATTATTTTTTCTCAGACGTCCAGGAGAAGAATGCCATGGAGTTTTTGTCGTTGCAGCAGGGCGGCATGTCGGTTAGGGAGAATGAGACAAGATTCACTCAGCTCTCAAGATATGCACCCGAACTGGTGATGGACGAGGCGAAGAAGGCTCGAAAGTTCGAGCATGGGTTGAGGCCAAGTCTGAGATCCAGGATGATACCCCTCGGTATCAGGAGGTTTGACAAGCTGGTCAAACGAGTGGCAGCCACGAAGGCTGACATGGAGCAGTTCCACGCTGTTTCGAATCGGAGGAACAACTGGAATGCAGGGAAGAGGCCTGCAGGTGCTGGCAATGTCAGGGGACAGCCACCGACTCAAAGGTTCAAGCCTACGGGTGCGAACGATGTTCAGGTGGTAGGAAGACCCGAAAATACTTGGGTGAGACCTCTAGTGACTTGTTTCAACTGTGGAGAGACAGACCACTACAAGTCACATTACCCCAAACTACAAGATGTCTTCCGTAATGGACCAACTCAGCAGACCGGGAAGAAGCCATACCAGCAAGAGCGAGTATTTGCCTTGACTGAAGCTGACGCTGATGAGGTGGATCACGTCATCACTGGTACGAGTGAGGGTGTTTAGGAGTGTTTTTTGTTATCTCTTTTTCCATTAATTAGTACACTGTTATGTAATGAGTGTGCGTTATGTAACAGAAGAACTTTATTTGAATGGAAAGAAAGCTGTAGTTTTGTTCGATACTGGGTCCTCTCACACTTTTGTATCACCTAAGTTTGCTAAAGTTCTGGGAGTCGGACCGAAGATATTTCCAGGCAAGGTTTTAGCAGTTGCTATTCCGTCAGGGGAGACTTTAACCACTGATCGGTACTATGCTGACTGCGAGATCGTGATTGGAGATCGAATTTTTGGGATCGATCTGATCGAACTGAACGTCTTGGGAGTCAATGTTATCATTGGCATTGATTGGATGTCGGTGTACAGTGCGAACATCGAGTGCAAGACCAAGACAGTAACAGGGAAGGCTCCAGGTAGACCTGAAGTCACTTTCCAAGGGAAGAGGAGATGTTCTGGTCTGGTGGCAACTATCTGCAAGAGGGATGATCCTGTAGAGGTGCATCAAATTCCTGTGGTTCGGGATTATCCGACTATGTTCTTGGAAGATTTTCCTGGGTTACCTCCGCATCGTGATGTAGAGTTCAGCATCACTTTTCAGCCAGGGAGTGCACCTATTTCTATGGCACCGTATAGGATGGCGCCTGTGGAGCAGGATGAGATCAAATGGCAGATTGAAGAACTGTTGGAGAAAGGCTTTATTCAACCGAGTGCATCACCTTGGGGAGCGCCAGTGCTTTTGGTAAAGAAGAAGGATGGTTCGATAAGAATGTGCATCGATTACCGAGAGCTGAATAAGGTCACTATTCAGAATAAGTATCATATTCCAAGAATTGATGACTTGTTCGATCATCTACAAGGAGCAGCTGTTTTCTCCAAAATAGATCTTCGATCAGGATATCATCAAGTTCGAGTGAAAGCTGAAGACGTGCATAAGACTGTGTTCAGAACTCGACACGGGCATTACGAAATTTTAGTTATACCATTTAGAGTGACGAATGCACCTGCAATTTTCATGGATATGATGAACAGAGTTCTGAGGCCGTTCATTGATTCTTTCGTCGTGTTGTTTATCGACGATATCGTTGTTTATCGACGAATAGGCGTAAATAGTCGACCGTCCTGGACATCTAGTGCTTCGAGTTGTAATTCTCGCCGAACAGTCGATCGTATATGTTTAACAGTTGACTGCCCCGTCCATTTTATTTTCAAGTCTTAAAACATCGTAGAACAGCCGACTGGTCTAGTTTAACAGTCGACTGCCCTGATCCTTTTCAAGTTTTTTTTTTTAACTTTACAGAACAGCCGACTGACCAAGTTTAACAGTCGACTATCCCGACCATTTTTTTCTTGAGTCTTTTCAATCCTTGCTGAACATTCGACCGACTCTGCTCCAAGAGTCGACTGTCCAGACTATTTTGACTTCTCAGATTTTAAATTGCCTCGTGATAAAAATAAATATACTATTTGAAAGAGTTTGAAAAAGAGATTTGATAATGGAAAGAATGAAGATTGAATGTGACAAATTAGAAAAGTGAACTTCATTTGTCTTTTTGCGTGAAATTGTATAGGAAAGTGAAATGAAATATCCTGATGAATTATGAAAGGTTTTATGAATATGAATGCTATGAACATGAAAATAAAAAATTATTGTTAATCATGAAAAGAGAACTTATGAGTTTGAAAGGCTTAATTTTGTGTGATTGTGAATTGAAATTGAGAACTAAAGTGTAGCTAAGCCTCATACCGGCATTGAAAAGAAATGAATTGAAACGAAATTTGAAATGAAAAGACCAAGATTTGGGTCATGTTGAATAAATGGTTAAGACCGGTATAGTGGAAAGGCTAAATCTAGAGAATTGATTTTGTTCATGATTCAAATAAACTACGGACTAGATACATAGTGAAGATGTGATGAAAGTAAGAGAAAAATATTGAGTATGAGAGCCATTGAATTGGCGGCGTGAGAGTATTCACAGGATGTCCCATGATGCGTCATGAGTACGGCGTGGATACTACTCCAGAGTACCGTCCCGGTGGCGATGCTCGTGGGGTGTTTGGTGACTGCGGGTGGTGTCATGTCTATGGTAGGAGCTGAATTACCATAGGAAGCCTGCATGATGAGTCATGTGCCAGTGCATTGGAATTCTCTTCAGGGCACCTAGACATGAGTTCGTAGGTCATAGAACATTTAGGATACTTACCGTAGTTACAGTAGTAGATTAATTCATGATGAAGGATTGAACCATACAAGATGAAAAACGGTTAAGGGCTTGCCCTCGGACCTATGTAGTATGGGATGCATTGAATCCGAACAAGTGCGCATTAGTGTCATATAACATAATAACTGCATTAAGGACTAAGTGCACAGCACAATACGACATCTATAAGATAGTCTCTTTAGCTTTGTTTGTAAACAAGTTTGTGGTTTGCTAAGTATTGAGAATCGTTATAATTTTTTCGGTATAGAGAGGATGGCTGTGTATAATATTTCGTCAGTTGAATAAACTGACGCGCCCACAGTTTTACATACAGGGTAAAGATGCTTGACAAATTGAAGTATACATGCTGTTCAAGGGTTGATTCAATTGTTGTTTTATGTAATTACTGTAAAATTGCTTCTGCTTTAATAATGTAAAGATATAATGTAACTCTGATGTAAGAAATGTTTCAATTTTCTTGTTACGAAAGAAGTGAAAAGATCATGTGGAACTTCGAATTCAATTGTATTTTGGAATTCGGGGTGTTACATTTATAGACAGAGAGAGGGGACCCTAGTGGGCCGGGTTGACCCTTTTCTGTGAGTCTGATTGGTGACGAGCCAGTAGGAGGCCCATATGGCACACATGCTTGATTCATGGGGATTTGTGGATCCTGAGGAGATCAGATGGCTCAGATGAGGCCAGATTTTTACCTATATCATTGCCCCCTACTCCCGGAGGGTTAGGTGTATCAACCTTCAACGAGTAGTTCGACCCCGTGGAGAAAATCTGCCGACGGTGGTCCGGAGGCCATGTCGAGCGTCGAGCTCGACCGTGTAACACCCCGCAAAACTGAGTTCTAACAATTTTGCTCCACGCGTGTTATGCACATGTATTTTGTGTTGGGTTCCTTCCTTAATCGAGAATAATATGGAATTCTCTAGAGATGTGGAGTATCCTAGAACTTCATGGAAGAGTGTGGAAGGAAGTTGAAAGGTATAGTTTTATGGATATCTCTAGAAATGGAGAACTCTAGAGAGTTGGTATAGTTTCATGGAGATCTCTAGAAATGGAAAATTCTAGAGAGTTAATCTCCACCCGTGGATCAAATTAATCTCTACCGTTCATTGTGGGTGTGGAGTAGTATAAATAGGGGTGGAAGTCTTCATTCCTACTCACTCCAAAAACAAGTTCTTGTAATCCAAAGTGAGAGTTAGAGAGCCACTTTGAGAGAAAGTAAGATAACTTGAGAAGTTCTAATTCTTAAGCTTGAGTGAGCCACAAAATTATGAGAGTGTGTTATAGAGAGTCAAATTCTTGTAATACTACTACTCTTTGTATAGTAGAAGAATCTCCATTTGAGTTGTAAATCTCTCTTGCATCTATTTCTATCTATATCTTTAAGTGCCCATCTTAACTTCACGAAGCGGAAAAATACCGAGTTTTTCCCAACAGTGGTATCAGAGCTAGGTTCACACAGCGTCGTCATCATCTCGTGTGGTTTAAGATGGGGGACATCGTCACCCATGATGGAGATATGTTCAAACTCACTGCCAACAACTACTCGTATTGGAAGCCGATGATGGAAGATCATCTATATTTCAAAGACTTGCATGAGCCCATCATCCACAATACCAAGGTGGGAGGAAAGAGCGATGCAGAATGGGAGTTGCTCAATCGAAAAGCCGTTGCCATGATCCGTAAGTACATCGACCGATCTCTTTTCGAGCATGTCTCTACGTATACAAATGCTTATGAATTATGGACAAAGCTTGAGTCCATGATTCAAAAGAAGACGCCTCGTAACAAAGCCAATTTAGTTCGACGGTTGGTGAAGTTGGAGTATAAGGATGGTCAAAGCATGATTGAGCACTTGAATAATTTCAAGGGGCTCGTAAATCAACTAATGAAAACTGAATTGAAGATTGAAGATGAGTTGCAAGCCCTTTTACTCCTTATCCCATTGCCTGAAAGTTGGGATACACTCGTGATTACACTTAGTAACTCAACTCCTGAAGGAAAGCTCACCATGGATACCGTCAGTGATAGCCTTCTTGGTGAAGAAGCAAGGAGGAAGGAACGAGGTGATTCTGTCTTTTTTGAGGCAAATGTTTTCGAAAATCGGGTAAAGAATGATGGTCGTGGACGTAGCAAGGGCCGAGAATCAAACCAATCCCGAGATAGATCCAAATCACGATCAAAGATTACATGCTACTACTGTGGAAGGACGGGCCACAAGAAAGCAGAGTGTCGATCTTTCAAGAGAGATCAAAAGGCGGGTGATGTGAAGCCAAACCAAATCAAGAAGCAAGAAGAGAAGAGTACTACCGCTGTTGCTGCAAAAGAAGAACTGATTTATCTCATTGGAGAAGGCAATATCCTAAACATTGCCTATGATGATAGTTCTTGGATTATCGATTCTGGTGCTTCCTTCCATGTCACTCCCCATGGAAGTTTCTTCTCATCCTACCAAAGTGGTGACTTTGGTACGGTGCAAATGGGAAATCAAGATAGGAGTAAAATTGTCGGGATAGGTGACATCATCCTTACAACAAGCACTGGATGCAAGCTTGTTCTAAAAGATGTGAGACATGTCCCAGCTATGCGTATCAATCTTATCTCTACTGGAAAGCTTGATGATGTGGGTCTGGTAAATTACTTTGGTGAAGGAAATTGGAAGCTCACCAAAGAAAGTTTAGTCGTGGCTCGAGGAAAGAAGGAGGGGTCATTGTACGTGATGCAAGCCAAGCTCTGCAAAGGGGAGGTGAATATCACCACCGATGATATGGATATATGGCATAGACAACTTGGACACATAAGCGAGAAAGGTCTTCACATACTCGCTCGTAACCAAGTTCTTCCTGATGTGAAAGGTAAAACACTTGATCCTTGTGCTCATTGCTTGGTTGGAAAACAACATAAAGTTGCTTTCAAAAGATCTTCTCCACCCATAAGGAGAAAGAATATCTTAGATCTTGTACACACCGATGTGTACTCAATGTTCGAGACGTCCATTGGCGGTGCATCATATTTGGTCACCTTCATCGATGACCATTCAAGGAAGGTGTGGTTGCACTTATTAAAAACAAAGGATCAAGTGCTTGATACAGTCAAGGAGTTTCATGCCCGAGTGGAATGCGAGACAGGAAGGAAGATCAAATGTGTCCGATCAGACAATGGAGGTGAATATAGAGGTTCCTTTGAAGCCTATTGCAGGAAATATGGGATAAGACTAGAGAAGACTCCACCCAAGACACCGCAGTTAAATGGATTAGCCGAAAGAATGAATCGAACTATCGAGGAAAGAGTTCGATGTGTGCTCTCTCATGCCAAATTGCCTAAGTTATTCTTGGGGGAAGCTGTGATGGCCGTTGTTGACATCATCAACCTTACACCATCAGTACCTTTGGATGGAGCTATCCAGAGGAAGTTTGGTCAGGAAAAAAGGCTACCTACAATCATCTCAAGGTGTTTGGATGCAGAGCATTTGTTCACATACCCAAAGACGAGAGAGCCAAGCTGGATGTAAAGACAAAGGAATGCATCTACCTTCGCTCGCCAAAGGATGAGTTTGGATACCGACTTTGGGATCCAATCAACAAGAAGATTGTTCGTAGCCGAGATGTGGTATTCTTCGAGAACCAAACAATTGAAGATATCCAGAAATCGGAGAGGCCAAGATTGAGAAGCAACTGTAGTATAGACCTTACACCGGCTCATCAAGAAGAGAATGTCACACCAGAAAATAATGAAGCTGAAGATCTCAAGCCTATCCTAGAGCCAAATAATCTAGAGACTCAAGATGAGTCAAGCTCTCCACTAGAGTTGAGACGATCTTCGAGAGACCGAAGACCATCTACTCGTTATCCTACGGAGGAGTTTGTGACGGTCACCGATGAGGGGGAGCCTCAAAGTTATAAGGAAGCCATAACTGACACTCATAAAGAAGAGTAGATAAAAGCCATGCAAGAGGAGATGCAATCCTTGCATGAGAATCATACTTACGAACTAATGGAGCTTCCAAAAGGAAAAAGAGCCTTGAAGAATAAGTGGGTGTATCGAATCAAGACTGAAGATAGTAGCTCGAAGCCTCGCTACAAAGCTCGGTTGGTTGTTAAGGGATTCAGTCAAGAGAAATGTATTGACTTTGAAGAAATATTTTCTCCGGTGGTAAAAATGTCATCCATCCGTGTTGTTCTTGGCCTAGCAGCGGTACAAGACTTGGAGATCGAACAACTCGATGTCAAAATAGCATTCCTCCATGGAGATCTAGAGGAAGAGATCTACATGGAGCAGCCAGAGGGGTTCAAAGTTCCTGGCAAAGAGAATTTGGTGTGCCGGCTAACAAAGAGTCTATATGGCCTTAAGCAAGCACCAAGACAATGGTACAAGAAGTTCGAGTCCTTCATGGCAGAACATGACTTCAGGAAGACGGAAAGCAATTATTGTGTCTTCGTAAAGAGGTATGGAGATGGCGATTTCCTTATACTCTTACTCTATGTTGTTAATATGTTGATTGTTGGACTAGATCGCACAAAAATTGATGCTTTGGAAAAGAATCTAAGCAAGAGCTTCGCCATGAATGATTTGGGACCGGCTAGAAAAATCCTTGGAATGAGGATCACTCGTGATAGATCAAGAAAGTTATTGTGGCTATCACAAGAGAAGTACATTGAGAAAGTGTTGGAAAGATTCAACATGCACAAAGCGAAGCCGGTCAACATACCACTTGCTGGACACTTCAAGTTGAGTATGGAGCAAAGTCCAACAAGTGAGGAAGAAAAGAGGAAATGAAGACGATTCCTTATTCATCCGCAGTAGGTAGTCTTATGTATGCAATGATATGCACAAGACCTGACATTGCCTATGCAGTTGGTGTTGTTAGTCGCTTCTTGGCCAATCCGGGGAAAGAGCATTGGGATGCAGTCAAATGGATATTTCGGTATCTACGAGGTACTTCCAAAAAGTGTTTATGTTTTGAAAATGGAAAATCTGTGTTAGAAGGATACACAGATGCAGATTTAGCTGGCGACGTTGATTCTAGGAAATCAACATTGGGATACCTAACTACTCTAGCAGGGGGAGCTGTTTCTTGGCAATCAAAGTTACAAAAGTGTGTTGCTTTGTCCACTACCGAAGCTGAGTACATCGCAGCTACTGAAGCTTGTAAGGAGATGTTGTGGATGAAGAATTTGGAGTAGTCCAAGACAAGTATGTCTTGAAGTGCGACAATCAAAGTGCAATTTACTTAGCGAAGAACTTTACCTTTCATTCTCGCATAAAGCACATTGATACACGGTATCATTGGCTCCGAGAAGCTCTCGAAGAAAGGCGCATACACCTTGAGAAAGTTCACACGGAAGAAAACTGGTCCGACATGATGACCAAGGTAATACTGACAAATAAATTTGAGGATTGTTGTCAAGGTGCTGGTTTGCTACTACCTCCCAATTAAGTCAGAAGGGGGAGATTTGTTGGGTTCCTTCCTTAATTGAGAATAATATGGAATTCTCTAAAGATGTGGAGTATCCTAGAGCTTCATGGAAGAGTGTGGAAGGAAGTTGAAAGGTATAGTTTCATGGAGATCTCTAGAAATGGAGAATTCTAGAGAGTTAATCTCCACCCTTGGATCAAATTAATCTCCACCGTTCATTGTAGGTGTGGAGTAGTATAAATAGGGGTGGAAGTCTTCATTCCTACTCACTCCAAAAACAAGTTCTTGTAATCCAAAGTGAGAGTTAGAGAGCCACTTTGAGAGAAAGTAAGATAACTTGAGAAGTTCTAATTCTCAAGCTTGAGTGAGCCACAAAATTGTGAGAGTGTGTTATAGAGAGTCAAATTCTTGTAATACTACTACTCTTTGTATAGTAGAAGAATCTCCATTTGAGTTGTAAATCTCTCTTGCATCTATTTCTATCTATATCTTTAAGTGCCCATCTTAACTTCACGAAGCGGGAAAATACCGAGTTTTTCCCAACATTTTGTACCGTCACGTGTAATATCCACATTATTAATATAAGTATTTTAACTTATTTTGTATTTCGATTGTTCTGGACATTTTTCGTTCCCTCGTATTTTTTTAAAATGAATATTTATTGGTACATGCTTTACACGTGTTTTTAAATGCACGTGTTGATTATATTGTTGTACATATATAGAATTAATGAAATGTGCCTAAAACTTTTTATTATGATTAATTTAAACCCATTTTTATTAAATGCATGTTAAATTGAGTAACACGTGTAATAGTATGAAGTAAAATTCCTAATATTTTGTGTGTAACTTATGTACACACACAACACACAACACACCTCAAACCCGTGCCTTGCCCACACATTTGGCCGGCCAAGTTCATGGGAGGGAAATGAAGAATTTTGAATGAGTTCATGGAGTGTGTGTAGTTATTGAAATGTGTGGGTAGTTTTAAAAATTCCCATCATTTCTCTTCCTTTATAATTCTCACCAGCCAAGATTAGGAAAGCCTCTCATTTTCATTTTGGTCAAATCAGACACTCTATTCATTTGGAGCTCGAGTCTTGGAGGGAGCAGGCTTGCAGATTTTTCTAGGAGTCAATTTCAAGGAATTTGTCAATAGGTGGGTGTTTCCTTGGTTTTTCTTGATAGGATCATGCCATGTTATAAATTGAAATCAGGTTATGTGTAGCTTTAAATTCTTTTTAGATTGTAAATTAATTCTTAGAATCGAATGCATACCGATTGATTTAAGTTTAATTGATATTATATGTAACTATCGTTCCCGCTATTTTTTTCATTTTTCCCTTTTGTAATATTTTATTTGTAATTGAATAAAATACTCTATTTTGCTCTTGATTATTTTAATCTTGTTCATGAAATTCTTCGTTCTCGTTGATTGAGCTGTTCTTGTCGATTCCATTTTCTTCTATTTAATTGTGGGTATTTTATTTGAACCCTATTGATTTGGATATATCTCTTATTGAACTCTAAAATCCAATTTCTTTTATTCTTGACCCAAATCCGCTATTATTGGACCATAATTCACTAACCCAGTACCATAATTGTACCCTATAAATATAACTCTGTTGCAAACCCTAAAAATTGCACAGCATCGAAATCTTAGCCGCTTATTCTCTCTCCTCTCTCCTCTCTCCTCGTCATTCTCTCTCTACTGATTTTCCACCCAAACACCAGAGAACCCATCACCGTAGCTTCCTTCTCCGACCAAATCCTCACCTCCGGCGAGCCTCCTTTGTCGTCGTCGACCTCCAGCACATCCCCCCGACCTCATCCTTGCCCTATTAAAGATCGCCAGCAACACCCCAAAACCCAAAGCCCTGTTTTCCCCCTTTTTCATCGCTCTTCGCCACCAGCGACGCCCAGCCCCGACGCCGTTCACCGTCACCCCCGAAGCGTCACCTGGTCCCCAGCATCATCACCGCCCTCAGCCCGCGACGCCACCGTCACTCTTGCTGCTACCATTGCCGAAGTCTCTCTCTCTTAATGTGGCTATTACTTTAGTTGTTGAGTTCTCTTTTGCTCTTGCTGTTATTGCTCTTGGAGTCTACTGCATGTATATTGCACGTGCTATTGGTGGATTGTGTTAGTTCGTGGGTTCGTTGCTTCGGAATCCTTATTCTGTTATTCTTGGTATTCGTTTCAACCGATTATGAGGCAAGTCACAGTCTTCTTGAATTGTTAATGGTATCAAATTCAAGTTTTGTTGAAATTCTTGCAAGTAGATCCTATTCGTTATCATATCGCTGTGTTGATTATCTTCGTTGGGTCTATTGTGGATTTACACGAGCTAACCTCAATATTCCTGATATCGTGCCACTTTTGACTCTAAAGATTGGATCCATCATACATTCATGTAGAACTGATAATAGAGTTAACCGTATAATCATGATATAATTAATTATTGTAGAAACAACTACTAGGTTGTTTGTTGGGTTGATTGTTTGTTGTTTGATCGATGATGATTTAGTGTATGCATATGATTTTATTCTTATTCATCTTGTTATTGCACCCATCATGTTGATTACATGATTTATTGACTAAAGAATATGTACTCATCATGTTTAAATTAATTTATTTCAAGAAAACTACACAAACCTGTATATTGATTGCTGACCTGTATGTTGACTGCTAGTTTTGAACTAGTAAATGATCTTAAAATGAATTACTTTCTGAATATGAATTGTAGCCTTATCTTTCTAGTTTTCAGAACATCTTGAATTTCTAAATTCCGAGTTGTGTAGCAAAAGTTATGCCCATTTTACTACAGTTGTGTTTTATTTTCAGATTTCTAGATTTTTGTACATTTCGTGTTTAAATAGTAAAAAGGCTGATCAAATGATAAAATTTTACTTTGAAAATTTTCAGATTGTTGCTTATCATGTTTAGGAGTCCAAAAAATATTTTTAATGAATTTATTAATGAGTTTTTGCTGATTCTAAAATTATAATAACATGACGTTGAAATTCTGCCTGAACATGAAATCTGTAAAGAACAATGGGTTTCACCTAGCTACTGTTTTTGGATTTTAAACTTTAAATATGCGTTGGAACCGTATGGAAGTCTAGTTTTTAGAAATTCTGACAGATTCACTTTTTAATTTTTGAACCAGCAGAAAACTGTATTTTTGTACAGACTACTCTTACTGTGCAGAATTTCACTTTTCAGTTTTTAAAAGATCAATTATTGCTATATCGTAATATTTCATGAATTAATGTATATATGTTGCATTGCATGATCCCGATGAGTTATTGTTATCATTCTAATTTTCCTATTCCATGTTACCAACCTATTGTTTCCCTATTGATACTATCGTTCATCGAAATGTTTAATAATTGCATATTGTATTGTTGCATTGATAAAAACATTAACAAGCCGGGGTTTAAAGGGTGATTTGAGTAGTGAATAAAGTAGAGACTGTACTTGGAGGAGGGGTCTGTGTTTCCCTAATTACTGTTCCGGCTACCATTTTATCGTGTGATTGTGGTTACGATGGTAACCTAATCTATCGTGTACCGTATCGTTACTGATGACCATATCGTACACCAAAAGGTGAATAGTGTTTACCGTTACCAAGTACATGATCTACTGAGTACACCACTTAAGTCTAAACAAAATTGATTGTATGCATCGAACCTGTAGAATGGGATGCAGTAGTACATGTATTAGTTATGATTAAAATGATTAATAGACTTCAGAATTGACACATCACCGATATTGCATATTGTTCCTCACTATTCCCATTGATACCGAATATTGGCTAAGTGTTACCGTTATTGATCATTGATTACCATTACCGAATATTTCATTATTGTTTATAGCCATTGTACCGATTATTATGGTATCAATTATCATTATTGTCTCGTGTTATTGATTCCTATTGATCATTGATTCATTGTTATACCGTTATTCCATTGTTCCATGCTTTCTCTACTTGCTGTCCATGACTTGCTCTAAGGAAAAATTTTCTTCTCTTTTTAGATGAAGTGTGCACAGGTAATGAAGGTGAATTGCCTGCTGGGATTGGAGAACAGATATTCCAAAGACTTAATGCTTTTTAAATTGCTTATTGCTTAAATGAACTTATTGTATTGAGACTTGTTACTATTGTATTGGAATTTATTATTGTTTGGGCTTATATCCCGGATTTTATTATTGTTTCTAGATTTTGAATTATTATTATATTTGGATATTTTATATTGTTTCATTCTAAATATTATTGTTCATGAGATTATTATTGCCTCCGCATTTATTCTGTATTGATTATATTGTTGAGTTAATCGGATAAATAGCTTATGGATGACATTAGTCATTCACTGGGCCAATGTCATGTACTCGTATTCCTTTTTTGGGAAGCGGGGCGTGATAAGGTTTTTAGTGGTATCAGAGCTCGGGTTTGGATAAAATATCAGTCAAACATGACTAACGAAAGGAAGTTTGGCTTTGATTGATATATTAATCAGATTTGAGTTTTATCGGTTTGACTCAACAGTATGTGTAATACAGTGATCGCATGAACCATTGCTTTCCAACTTATAATCTGGAAACTAGTCTTATTTGATTCCTCTTTGATCCCTTCCATTCATTGATTCCTTATTGGGTATGATTTCATTCTTTTCATACCCATATTCTTTTGACTCTGGTGTCATCTGTTCTTCTTCATGCTTGGTCTGTCAATTGACATCGCCCGATCTACAATGACATGTCTATAGCTTGGAGCTTCACCATCAGAGTAGCGCAGTAGAAGCATGGTGGGCCCATAACCCACAAGTCCCAGGATTCTCATGTTGCTTCTCCTTCCTTACATTGTTTGCTTCCTATTTTCTTGCTATTTTATTCTTCTATCTTGTTGTTTATTCATGTTAGCCTCTCATTTATGTTAGTTTCCTGCATCTTGTTTGTGCTATTTGGTCAAGCTTTATCAATGTGAAAATCTTATAACGGGTAAGAAGTGATATATTTTGATATTGATGAATTGAAAGGAATAAATAAAAGAATAAAAGGACTTATAAATGAATGAATGAATTATATTTGAGGTTAAGTATTACCTGAAATATCTATGAATGTGAGATGTATGAATTATAGAGGCTGAGCAAGACCCAAGGTGCCGACAAATTTGTGATTTGAAAGTTTGAGAAGTGGCCAGTATGGGCTATTGTTCTCGATATGCTGATTTATGTTCGGTAAGAGGATAAGCTAGATCTAGGTGATATTATTTATGTTTGGACTTAAGGATAGGCACAAGAAGAAGATATGATAAAAATAATGACGAACATGTCCGGTAAAGAATTTACAGTTCCTAGGAGTTCGGGATCAAGGAATATGCCGGTAAATCCATATATATGGATTTGGGGTATGTCTGTCTGTCCATGAAAAAGCCGGTAAAGAGCTTGCAGATTCCTAAGAATAGTCGGGACTGAGGTTGCGTCCAGTAAATCCACGATGTGTGGGCTAGGGGTATGCTGGTAAGGTCCGTAGTTACAGGAGATCGACTTGTTGGGGTTCGTGGCTGCAGATACGCCCGGTAAATCCATAATGTCTGGGCTATGGGTATGCTAGTAAGGTCCAATATCCTTGGGCTGCGACTCACACGTGATTACGTATTGTAGTACATTATTAGGTTTAGATATTGCATAACGAAGGATTGAACCCTATATTGAGGAGTACGTTAAGGGCTTTCCCTTAGACGTATGAAGTATGGGATGCATAGAATCCAAACAAGTGCGCATTAGAGTTGCATTGTAAATATAGGTGTCTGCATTAGTTACTAGGTGCATAACATACACTGACATATTTAGGATAGTCACATTTCACATTTTGTTTTGCATTCAACTTTGTGATTGTTAAATAGAGGAATCGCTTTATTATAGCATTGCGTTAGTTGTATGCAACTGACATGCCAGTAGTTCTCAAGTTGCAGGACACAGATTAACGAGCGATGTGGGCATGAGATGGTTATCGATAGATGTTGCAAGACTGAAGATGTATGATGTTATAAATTGTATTTCTTTTATGTAATTTTTTGCTGCATTTTGTTAAGAATAACATTGTAATGAAAAGATTTAAATTTCTTGTATTTTTGTACGAAATTGAAGTAAAGACCTGGTTGTGCTACGAATTACATGTGTTTTGGAATTTGGGGCGTTACAGAGCGGAACTGTGAGGAGGTTAGTGGGTGGCTCGAAGTCCATGCTGAGCACCGAGTTCGTCGAGCCCGAGCGGAACTGTGAGGAGGCCAGTGGGTGGCTCGAAGTCCATGCTGAGCATCAAAGCCCATCGAGCCCAAGTGGAACTGTGAGAAAGCTAGTGGCTACCTCGAGATGACTGTCGAGCATCGAGCGAGCTTGAGATGGAGGAATCTGGTAAGAAATCGTGCATATCAAGCATCGAGCGAGTTTGAAATGGAGAGAGCTTATGAGAAAGCTAATAGCTAGCTCGAGGTGCATACTGAGCGTCGAACGAGCTTGAGGTGAAGAGAACTTGTGAGAATGATAGCGACTAGCTCGAAGTGCATGTCGAGCATCAAGCAAGCTTGGGATGGAGAAAGTCTGTAAGAAAGCTAGTGGCTAGCTCGAGATGTTTGCCGAGCGTCGAGCGAGCTTGAAATGGAAAGAGCTTATTAGAAAGCTAGTGGCTGGCTCGAGGTGATTTCAAGCATCGAGCGAGTTTGTGATTGAGAGAGCTTGGGAGAAATCTAATGGCTAGCTTGAGGTTCATGCCGAACATCGAGCAAACTTGGAGATGGAGAGAACTTGTGAGAAAGATAGTGGCTAGCTTGAAATGTCTACCGAGCGTCGAGCAAGCTTGAGATAGAGAAATCCTGTGAGAAAGCTAGTGGCTAGCTCGAGATGCCTGCCGAGCATCGAGAGAGCTTGTGAGAAAGCTAGTGGCTATCTCAATGTGCATGTCGAGCATCGAGCGAGCTTGAGATGGAAAAAGCTTGTGAGAAATCTAGTGGCTAGGACGAGGTGCATGCTGAGCGTCGAGCGAGCTTGAGATGGAGGGAGCTTGTGAGAAAGCTAGTGGCTAGCTCGATGTGCATACCGAGCGTTAAGCGAGCTTGAAATTAAGAAAATTTGTGAGAAAGCTATTGGCTGGCTCGAGGTGCATGCAGAGCGTCGAGTGAGCTTGAGATGGATAGAACTTGTGAGAAAGCTAGTGGCTGGCTCGACATGCATGTCGAGCATCGAGCGAGCTTGAGATGAAGAAAGCTTGTGAGAAAGCTAGTGGCTAGCTCGAGATGCATGTCGTGCGTTGAGCAAACTTGATGTGGAGAGAGCTTGTGAGAAAGCTAGTGGCTGGCTCGATGTGCATACCGAGCATCGAGCGAGCTTGAGATGGAGAGATCTTGTGAGAAAGCTAGTGGTTAGTTCGAGGTGCATGTCATGCATCGAGCAAGCTTGAGATGAAGAGATCTTGTGAGAAAGCTGGTGGCCAGTTAAGGTGCATGTCGAGCATCGAGTGAGCTTGATATGGAGAGAGCTTGTGAGAAAGTTAGCGGCTGACTCAAAGTGCATGTCGAGCGTTGTGCGGGCTTGACTTGGAAAATTTCAATAAATCAGCTTACACTTGTTGTGCTATAGTTAACATGTAACCTGCATGTGTGTCACTGACATCATGGTGGTGGAAATCTAGGCGTTGATATCTTGACAACTATTGGATCAAAACTAGATGGTTGTGATCATTTGTGGATATCGAGGCATCTTTGGACTATCTATATACGCTCCCACTCCTCCCCTCATTTTCCACTTTACTTTCTCTACGTACTTTTCACTCGTCGGCGACCAACTTTCTGACATCCTTTCCGATTACCAAGTTAGTATTTTTATATTATGTTGAGGGTTCGGTCCGGTTCCTCAGCCTCTACGTCAGGTCGGGGCAATGGCAATGGCCTTTCCAACTCAACAGATTGGGAGGAAGTTGACAAGGTCTATAATGTCAAGCCCATTCGAAGTCGTAAGCCCTTCGTGGTGGCGTCGAGCGACTCAGATGGAGAGGTTGAAGAGATGGAGGTGGTCGATGAGGGTGGACCTATGAACATAGGCAAAGATGAGGAGGAGGTCGAGGAAGTCGGAGATAACAAGTAAGAGGGGGTGACGATAAGGAAGAGGGCGGTGAGGAACATGACAAGGCTGTAGAGGTCGGCCCATTGATCGAGATTCCTATTTTGAGGCCCCTGGCCCAGCAATTCACTCTAAATGCCCCTCGTATCTGAGGAATGAAATTGAAGTGAACTCTTCCAGATAAACCCAAGCAACCAATCGAGTTTTCCAAAGCATGGTTTCGATGTCCCTTATCTCTAGCAGCCGGGTTCGATTAGGATGTACCCAAACGACCTTGAGGATTTAGCTCGGTACGATGTGCAACCTTCTTTGCCGAGCCAAAAAAAAAAACTCAAGATTGAAGGCATTCAGAGTGTGCTGACAAGTAGTGATCTCCCGGTAATACGCGCGACCTACTTCATTCCCTAGAATACGAGCTGATGGTGTCGAACCCAAGGATCCGACCCACCGACACTTTGCTCCCTTGGTTTTGTATATTTCTGGTTGACGCATTTAGCTCGGGATTGAGGTTGCCCCTGCTTCCATTTTTGAAGAAAGTTTTGAATTGGGCTAGCTTGAGTCTGATGCAATATGGGCTGAACTCCTAGAAGTAGCTCGTGTGCTTCATACTGCTCAGCGAGGAGAACGGAGTTCCCCTGAAGTTGAAATATTTTCGAGCCTATCTTCGGGTTTGTTCATTGAGGGTGCATGAAGGAATATATTATATATCCCCTCGGCCTCATAAGCGGGTAGTCCATGGTCACCCGGACTCTATTAAGAAATGAAAGGAGAGGTACTTCATCATTCAAAGCCAAACTCCTTAGGAAATTTTGACAAAATTGTGTTTTTACAAGCCGAACCATAAGCCTCCAAAGGATAAAGACCTTACAGAGGAAGAGGGATCAAATGAATCGGATCACGGCTAGAAAAAGTATCAGTGGTCGAATGTAAGCGAGAGGCATTTAGCGAGGATCAGATTAAGCATTATCGACCCCTGTATGTCTTTCGTTTCCCTTTCTCTCTCAAATTTTTTCCTTCATTCTTTAGCTTCAATTTTCCCTTGCCAAAATAGATGATGCCGAGATCGAGGCGAAGAGGGCCTATCTAGCTAGGAAGAAGGCTATCGAGCAGTCGAAGCTGAAGAAGAGGCCAACTCATCTCAGCTTTGAGGGGACTTCCGAGGATAGGTCCAAGAAGTCGAAGGTTCCCCTGGTCCAAGGGCCCCCAGTTCGACGAAGGTGGAACTAAGCTCAAGTAACCTTAAGATTATCGACATGGTCAAGTCTGGTCTCCCATCCGTTCATCGTGGGGTTCATGAGATTGTAGGTGAGGAGGGGCTTTTGCCGTGGGCCCCTAACTGGTCTATGAAAACGACGGATTCCCTGACCAAGGGGTCGGTGGAGATAGAGGCGGTGGAGCATCTGGCCACACCTCGCAATAAGGAGAGTCTCTCCACCGAAACTCTCAAATCGTGCTTCATGAAGTTTGCTCAGGTTGACATGATGATAAGTATTTCCGAGTTCTGTTAAGCCGAGGAATTTTTTTCCTTTATATTTCTAAGTAGTGGCTCCTCATCTATAGGTGACGCTACATGGAGCTGAGCTGAGGAGGTTGTACACTCATGAGCTCTTGAGGGAGGGGAAGAATGCTCAAAGGTACGAGCGGGAAATAAAGGAGCAGAAGATGCAAGTTGGCCACGCCGAAGCTCGTGAGCATGTCCTCAAGGCAGAGCTGACCTCCCACAACGGAGACCAAGATTGGGGGGTGAAGGAGAAGGAAACGGAGAATGATAAGAAGCGAAGGCCGTAAAAGTCGCCGCCATGGACAAGGTCATCCTTCCCCAAGATAAGGCGTATGACCGGACCATCGAGCACGTGCTGCGCAAGTACCCAGAGTGCGAGCTCGAAGACTTCCATTATTCTGTGACCTTCTCTGAGGTTCCAATCACTCCAGGGGGAGACGGTGATGAGGAGGGCGACCAACTACCTGGTGCGGAGGGCGAACCACACCAGGCCATCCCTGAGCTTGACCCGGCGGGAGTCGATGAGGTGCCTCCTCCTTCTGAGAAGAAGTTTATTATATTTTATTATTATTGTTATTATTTTGCTGATTGGCCACCTCTTTTTGTGTATGGTTATTAATGAAACGAAATAAGTTTTTTGGGCCGACCCCTTTGGACTAGGTATTTTTGAGTGATGCTTTGTGATTTGGCCAAGTCTGTGAGACTCAGAATAATATATCTTCTTCTTTTATTATTAGATGAACGACCCGTTATTGGCTGACCCTCGTGATGTCAAGATCGAGCACCTTAGGGGCAGGTTAAAATCCATGGAGTCCATCGTGGCGCGCTATCACAAAGATGTCAGGGATCCGCAAGTAGCTCTTTCTTATTTTATAAATAGGTCGAAGGAAATGAGCTTGGAATCGGCTCATTTGAAGAAAATGATTGCCGACCGTGACCTGGGGAGCACTAAGACTAGATGATCGATGTCTGGTGCTTCCGCCTGCTGACTGGCCTCGGAATCGTTCCTTTGCGAGGTAATAGTGGAGAAGGAATTGGAGATACAATAATTGAAGGTCGCACTTGGGATGGCCGAGTCTCGAACCACTTCTCTAAGAGGTGGCTGGCCATCTGTTGGTCACCCGTCTCCGAACCTAAGGTTGGAACTGATGAACCATGGTGACGCTCAGAGCTCGGTGGTTGGGGTGTCCACCTTGGCCCCAGGGGGAGGTCGATAGGCCCATCGGGGAACAGACCCGTTCGTAGTCCTTGCTAGTCCCCGGGCCTCCCAGATGGAGGAGTAGGTTGTTCAGACGATCTTCATAACTTGCTGTAATTTTAACTATATTTTTGTAATCTTGTAAGATGTACAGTCTTGCTTTTGCTCCCTGAGCGAACCGAATAAATCAAAATTGATTGCTTCATTTTAATTTCGACCGAATGTTGATTTTGATGGGTTGACCTAATGTATCTTGCCTTGGGGAAATATTAGATACCGAGAACTTAGGACTCTGAATGTTGAGCGGCGAGGATGGGAGAGATTGTGGGAAACCTCTTGGTAGCGCTGAAGTCATAGCCGGGCGGCGAGGACGAGAGAGTTCGTAGGAAATCTCTCTTCGGAGCAAAGTCCAAGCCAAGCGATGAAGATGGGAGAGATTGTGAGAGGTCCATCGTCAGGATCAAAGTCCAAGCTGAGCTGCGAGGACGGGATAGATTGTAAGAAATCCCTCATTAGGAGTGAAGTCCAAGCTGAGCGGCGATGATGGGAAAGATTGTGAGAAATATCTCATTAGAAGCAGAGCGATGTCCAAGCCGAGCAGCGAGGACGGAAGATATTTTGAGAAATCCCTCGTTAGGAGTGGAGTCCAAGCCGAGCGGCGAGGGCGTGAGAGATTGTGAGGAATCTCTCATTAGGAGCGAAGTCCAAGTCGAGCAGTGAGGACGAAAGAGATTGTCAGAAATCCCTCGTTAGGAGCGAAGTACAAGTCGAGCAGTGAGGATGGAAGAGATTGTGAGAAATCCCTCGTTAGGAGCGAAGTCTAAGCTGAGCGGCGAGGACGGGAGAGATTGTGAGAAATCCCTTGTTAGGAGCGAAGTCCAAACCGTGCGGTGAGGACGGGAGATATTGTGAGAATTCCGTATTAGGAGCAAAGTCCACGCCGAGCGGAGACGACGAGAGAGATTGTGAGAAATCTCTCATTAAGAGTGAATCCAAGCCGAGCGGTAAGGACGGGAGAAATTGTGAGAAATCTCTCGTTAGGAGCAAAGTCCAAGCCGAGCGGTGAGGATGGAAGTGATGGTGAAAAATATCTCGTTAGGAGCGAACTCCAAGCCGAGAGGCGAGGACATGAGAGATTGTGGAAAATCTTCTGTTAGTATTAAAGTCAAAACAGTTGGTTTCAAGACAGACAAGGTTTTTCTTACTTCATTGTTTGGCTGCCGAAAGGCTAGCGCTTATTACAGTTGTCAATGCTTCGAGATGTCGTATTACAAGTGTGAATCTGCTAGGGTCCTTCATGGAATTTGATTAATTACTCCTCGTTCCAGGTCTTCGAGTCGGTAGGTGTTGGTGTATGCCCTAGAGGCTAGTTGTGTATTGACATTACTAGTTTACATTGCATCATGACATTTATTTCATATATGAGATATTTTATCTATTGTGTTTTTTTAATTGTTGTGATTAAATGAACGTAATAAATTCCTTAGAATAGTAGGCTCAATACCATGGGATATCAAGTGCATGACTTGATTGTGAGATCTGATTGGTTGTAATCAGAACACTATTCTTAAATGTCCCTAATCAAGTATTATTATGAATTAGGACAACAATAATACTGAGAGGACTAGTAAGTACGTAGACTGATGACCATATCTTACTGGTCATGGATATGAGATATCAAGTCTTCACATGGGTATATATTAGAGTAATAATGTACTGAACTGACCCACCATGAGAACGCTGCATGGATCGTTACGTGAGTGTCATAAGCGGTTCTCACAGTGATCATGGTGTATGTAGTCCTTTGACTTGAAGTCACTACGGTTCCCTACATGAGAAGTTATATGTTTTAATGTCATCAAACGTTGCATGTAATAAACTGATTATAAAGTCTACTATAGATATACTACAAACAATGCGGAGGGATGTGGGTGACTTAGATAGGATTTGTCCTTCTTACATAACATAAGCGATTTCTATGGGCCCTTGATTGAGGGAGACTTCAAAATGCATGGCCGTGTTTAGATTAATCAATATGAGATATTGAGCACATTTATTTTAGTAAGTCTAATCCGACATCAAGAAACCAAAGATTGAACTATACAAGGGTGACACGCTCTATGCCTTGTGGTCAGTTAAGATATCTGGACAAAGGGAATAGACTACATGGTAACATTGGTCACGGATAGGTTATGTAAAATCACTGACACTTCTGTTACTTGGGTGACAGTGATGTATTGCTAGATACCGCTCATTGTTTGTAATACTAGAATATGATTTTAATATTACTATCAAATTCATGGGAACCTACATGGTCTCACACTTAGAATGAATCGAAATTGGGATTTAAATTCATAAGATGAATTTAATTGGGGATCTAAGTAAGACTTGGACTCCTGACATTGGTTGGACATTTAATTAGATTAAATGGGCTGACTAAAGTTTAAAGGCCCACACGCGAATCTGACCCAGGTCAGATTGTGAGCCCAACAAGCTCATTACTCTTTTAGGGTTGATTTTCTGCACCTATATATATGATTTGTATCTGTAGAAAAGACATACATGAGAAAACCCTAGCCGTCACAGAAATTTTGAGAGAGAGAGAGATCGTAAGGAACATCCCCTTCCCGCAGCTAGCACCATGACGTGATGGAAAGCTTGATTGATCCATTCGTGTGGATACCGTAGAGGTACCGCAATATTGTAGTGTTGTGAACGACATATTGTGGAGACATCAGATCTATCTTCAAGGTATAACTCCTAAACACAATTTATGGTTTTCGCATGGATCCATGGCTAGGTTTCGATATTTTTTTGTAATTTTTTCGCTGTGTATTTAATCTATGATTGCCTTCGAAACCTGACAGTGGTATCAGAGCCACTTGTGAAACCATAATTTGGTTATGTATAATATGTGATTATTCATGATATGTTCGCACTTTTAGAAGAAAGATTCATAAGTGATATAATTTTTGCAACAGTGTAATATAAGGATTCATTTATGTGTTGGTTGTTACACAGATGCCACACCAGGGTAGCCCTCGGTTTGGAATGATTGAATACCCTGGAGCAGCAAGATGTGATTTGCAGTTATGTTAGGGTTTCTTAAAGCATGAAGAGTTCATACACCTACGTCGTTTGCAGTGGCGTTAGGGTTTATTAAAACATGAAGAATTCTTGCTCCGGCTGTGGAAAGGGATGATGATGCACTTTTTTGCTCCGAGGCGCTGCCTCGCAGCCTCGCAACCTCGCAAGGGCGGCCTCCCCTTGACCCCCACCTACTGACCGGGCAGCGGGACTTCCGTGCCAACTCTGCGTAGGGCAATATTAATTCGCCAAAAACCAATCCTTTTCAAATAAACTAAATAAAATCATAACGACATATTCTTTGTTTATTATGTTATATGATGCATGGTGTGTGGTTGTGTCCTTAGTTCTGTGATGCATGGTTTAGTTTTGTGATGCATGCTTTATGTTCTGTGATATATTGTTTATATTTTGGTATTTTGAATACGGCCTGCGTGTCGTGCCTTTCTCTCTACATTCTCAATGTAATCCTTTCTCTTTACACTCTGATTGTGCTTTCTTTCTTTATATGTAAATGTAATCTCACTCAGGAGGCAAGGAATTGACAATCATACAAGAACTTGACTGGGAAGCTGCTTAGAGAAGACGTTATAATCCCTATATTTGGTTATTGATACTCTCATTGGTTTGGGGGTATAAATGTGGTAGGGGCCACAACCATGTCACATAAATTTTATACTTTTAATTTTGAATGAGATGCATTGTTGTATGCTAATTGATGATGAATGGTGAGATCAATTAATAAAATAACAAAATCCCTTAAAGTAAATATTAAGTAGCAATAAGATGCCTTCCAATGCATGGCACTCGTCTAGGTTAGAATCGATTAAGTGTAGGTCTGCCTGTAACGCCCCGATTTCCATACACTGGAAAACCGTGACATAAGCCAGAATCTTTCCTTCAATTAGCCACAATACACACAAAAAATAGAAAATTTAAAACTTTTTATTCAACACAAATGTATTACAAGTCCGAATATTATAAAACTACAGTACATTACATCAGTGTTACAATAATACCTTTACAAGCCCAAGTGTTATAACTTTCAACAAATTACATCAGAGTACAATGAATAAAGATCAACACTTGGTACTTCACTTGGATGCTTTCCAACAAATATATAAATTACAATAATTGTTACAGAAGAAACAATAGTAATCAACATATATTACAGCGGAAAACTTAAATAAAATTGACTCCTTGCTTCTCTTGCCTTGAGTCCTCCTGAATCCTGTACCTGTACTTCTGCAATCCGATACCTGTAATTTTGTAATCAGTACATATTAAAATGGGGACGTCACTACATATACTGACGCTTTAAGGCTGATGACTAGCAGCGGTTCTCAACTTTAAGCAAACTGATTGATGAAAAGAGAAACGTGTATATATAGGTGATGTGTCAGTGTATGCTATGACTTAGACTCTAATGCAAGATTTACTAATGCAATGATGCTCTTATTCTAATGCAAGTGAGACTCTGGAACAGTATGCAGCCCATACTACATACGACCCATATGAAGCCATTTCTTCATATTTAGAGATTTGAACCCACGTCATGAATTCTACTTTGTACCCATCATGTTCCTGACACAATACTACATGACAGATGATGTTGCAGATACGGTCTAGTTCCTCTACCACAGTACAATAATGGTGTCCCCGTTTTCCACTATTGCCCGGCGAACCGGTCCTCGCTCAAAAACCAACACGAAGCATAAGATACCGTCAACCTTCTTCCGTGCCCTCAACTAGTCATGAGAAGGCATAGAACCTGATGGAATCGTAGGGTATATTTCCCTAGGAAATCCTCCCGTTCTTATCATGGCACATTCACGAATTAACAGGCGAGATACGGATCTCGTGCTCCCAACTGGTCATGAAAAAGCACCGCCCGTATCCCTTTGACAGGGGATACATCCCAATAACACCTCCTAGTGTCAGCCTATAGGAGAAGTCGTATTATAGGGTATCACCCCTAACACCAACTCTCACCCTTCGGCAATTTATAGATAAAAATGGTAAAGTAACTGTTACTACCCTAACAATGTAACTAACCCTAACCAAACAAGCGAGACATGCCACTATGCTTCCAACTCGTCATGAAAAAGTACCGTACGTGTCCCTCTTCTAGAGAGCGTAACAATTTGTCGACACAATTAACCAAGTCTTAACCTAGACATCACAAGATCTCCTCGGATCCACTCACAGCCTACCTATTCAAGACAATACCTACATACGAGCATACCTACATATGAACCCAATGAGCTTCGTACGAGAAAACAACATACATACGAGCCAAATAAGCTACTATGAGACCAACAACTACATACGAGCCAGACGAGCTGCGTTTGAGCGAAACAACATATAGAAACAACCATGCAGGTATTCTAACAACCTAGAAGCAACCAAACGTGCTTACTAGCAAAACTTGATCTTTTATAATTAGAAGCAACAGAAGAATCTTCTAACAGTCTAAAATAGATATACTACCAAAAAACCTGAAAGCGACAAAAAAACCTTCCGGTAGCCTAGAAGCAACCAGCGCTACGCTTATCGGAATTCGACAAAATTAGACTTTTTAGAAAGGTAAGAACATCTACCATAATTCTCTAATTGAACACTTTTTCAAATTCTGTAAGGAATCCAAAATCCGGTCCATCGAACACACGCAAATAGTTTAACCAAACTGCAGATTTTCAACAAAAAGCTGAAACTTCGCAAACTGGTAACTCTTGCTGTACTTGTCCGAATCTAATGAAACTGGACAATTTGAAAAGGTGGGAACATCTACTACGACTTCCTAGTTGACCACTTTCTCAGATTTCGTAAGGAATTCCAGATTCCTGCCCTCGAACATATGCAAACAGTTAACCAAACTACAGAATTTCAACAAAAGCTAAAACTTCTATAGCTTGTAACTTTTGCTCTACTTGTTGGAATCTAACAAAACTGAAAAATTTGAAAAGGTGGGAACATCCACTATAACTACCTAGTTGAACACTTTATCAGATTCTGTAAGGAATTCCAAATTCCTGCCCTCGAACATACGCAAACAGTTAACGAAAACAGCAGGGTTCTTAACAAAAGCTGAAACTTTGAAAGCTTGTAACTTTTACTCAGCTTATTAGAATCTAACCAAATAGGATATTTTGGGAAGGTGAGAGTCTCTACTACAACTCTCTAGTTGAACACTTTTCCAAATTCAGTAAGTAAAACACACAAAAACATTGAACAAATCAAACAGCGAGCTCACAGCCAAAGGCTAGCTGCTGTTTCTTGTAAAAGGCATAACTTCTACTCCACTTAGCGGAGTCTAACCAAATAGGATATTTTGGAAAGGTGAGAGTCTCTACTACAACTCTCTAGTTGAAAACTTTCCTAAATTCAGTATGTAAAAGATCCAAAAACATCGAAAACCCCAAACAACGAACTATTCAGCCTAAAGGCTGGCTGCTGTAAATTGTAAAAGCCATAACTTCTACTCCGCCTATCGGATTCTAACCAAATAGGGCAATTTGGAAAGGTAAGAGACTCTACTACAACTCTCTAGTTGGTCTCTTCCTCAGATTCTGCAAGTAAAAGGCTCAAAAATAACAAATAAGCAAAACAGTGAGCACTCTTCGCCAAGCTGGCTGCTATGTTTTGTAACGGCCATAACTTTTGCACCACTTATCGGAATCTAACCAAATAGGGCAATTTGGAAAGGTGAGAACGTCTACTACAACTATCTAATTGATGACTTCACCAAATTCAGTGAGTAAGAGGTGCAAAAACACTGAACAAACAAAACAGTAAGTTTTCAGCCAAGTTGCTGCTCTGTTTTGTAACGGCCATAACTTTTGCACCACCTATCAGAATCTAACCAAATAGGACAATTTGGAAAGGTGAGAGACTCTACTACAAATCTCTAGTTTGTCACTTTCACAGTGTAACCCCTGTTTTCCCCAAATCTGTTTTCAGTGTATTTTCTTTTTTTTTTCTGTACTTAAAATTTTTTCTAAATTAGTTTTTCTGTTTTCAAACTTATTTTGTCAAAATGTATATTTGAATCTCCTGTTAAAATTTGTTTTGATCAAAATTTTTATTATAATTATTTTATATGAATTTTACATTTTTAATACAAATCTTTTTTTTACTATTACTCTGATTTCTGTTATTAGTACTACTACTATTATTATTAGTACTATTATTATCGTTATCATTTTCTTATTATTATTATTGTCAGTATTATTATTATTATTGTTGGTTTCTTTACTACTATCAGTATTATTATTTTATTATATTACATTTTGATATTATATTAAAAATCCTACTTCTTGATTTATATATATTAATTCCTATTTTTCCTTAATGGATTTGGTTAACCCTATAATTCTATTTAAAACCCATTGGATATTTCCTTATACCCATTTTAAATACCCTCTTACCCATTTCCTAACCAAAACCCATTTTACCATAACAGCAAATTAATACCATACCCATTTATATCCTATCCCCAAACCCGTTTATATCCCCATACCCATTTCCTAACTACCCATTTGTTTACCCAACCAGTTATTAAACAAAACCCACCCAAAACCAACCCCTACCAGCCTAACCCTATTTCTCACACTTATATATATAACCCATATATCTTCATCAGAACCCATCTTCCCTGCACCGCCTCTTCATCCATGTCACCTCTCTTGAACTCACCTTCCTCCCGCTCTCATTTCGCCTACACCCTGCCGTAACTCCTAACCTCCGCAGCGCTACTAGCACCGCAGCGATGCCACGACAGCAGTCGCCTCAGCCCAGCGTAGCTACCCTGCATTGTGCTGCGTCCCGACGTCGACCAGCACCAGCCTGGCCCCGTTCAACTTCCTTGTGCTGCCATACCTTTCCAGCAGCAACAGCCCTACGACAGCCACACGTCACAGCAACCAGTGCGCGTCTCCGCCCTGCTCAGCTAGTCGCGATGCCCTCTTGGCCTGCCTCTGGCCGCTGGCGAAGCCAGTGCAGCCCCTAGGTGGTTGCCGCATGATTGATGGTTGCTGTCGTATTAGGGTTGATCTAGTTTTTTTGTGGGCCGTTGATCGCATCATCATCATCATCATCATGGGTTTTGATCTCTTTGATTGTAAGCCGTCCGTTATCATCATGTGAGTTTTGATCAAGTGAATCCGAGCCGTTGATCTCTTGATCATATTGATCATGGAGGGTTTAATCATCTTTGTCTGGAGCCGTTCGATTGGATCGTGATCTCTTCCATCATCTTGATGATCACTTTGATTATGGACCGTTGGATTGCTTCATCATCATCTTGGAGTTCTTTGATTTGCTTTGATTGGTGGCCGTCCGATCGTCGATCAGATCCGATCATCATCCTCATCATCAAGATACTAATCACATCTCGATCTTGATCTTGATCTTCGGTCAGAGTCGTCCGATCTGATCCGATCGCCTTGATCTCATGATCTCAGCCGTCCGATCGAGTTCGTGGGTTATTTGTTCTTTGGGCTCGTGATTCTTGTTCGTGATCCATCCGTGTGTTGTGTTCGTGCCCCGGGATCCGTCCCGTTATTCTTGCTCTTTACTCCATTGGATTCGTCATCTTTCAGGCAAGTAACTTGTTCTCCAATTCATTTATTTGATACAAGTCAAAAAGTTCACGTATAGTGTAGTTGGATCTAGAGACAACCAAAGATTGTGTTTTCCTTCATGGATTTTGTATCCATTGTGATAATTTGGCCATAGATGACTCATGACACAAATCTTGATATGTGATAACCTAGGAATTGCCCAATTCTTGATTCTTAGTCATGTGTGTGAATATTTGTGTGAATTTGTGTTTGGATTAAGACCCATGTGAAAAAATAGGTGTGGATATGTTAATAATCCTAAATCATGATTTTTAGATGCTTGGTAGGTTATATTTTATGTTTGGATGTGTTTGGATCAATATTCTTAAAGTTATGATGTTCTTGTTTTGAAGTGTGAAATTTGTAAATTCTGGATGTTCAGTTTTGATTGCTGTTTTTGTCTATGCTACAGCCAGTATCTTGATTCCTGTATAAAATATGAATTTTAGATAATTTTGTCTATTTTCAAACCTCACTGGTTTTGCTTGATTTGATTTCGTATGACTGAGTTATGATTGGTTTAGTACAGAGGTGTCTATCTATTATAGATTCTGTTTTTGGTTGATTTTGTTAACAAACTATTTTCAGGAACTACTCTATACATATTATCTTGATCCAATATTTTGGTCAGTGTTTCTTTATGAAGTTAGGGATTACCCAAAATTTTGATGAATTTTATTGATAAGTTTTATGTGATATTTCATGCTCGTTTCTAAAATCTACTTGTGCTGTATTTTGCTCACTGTTCTATAAAGAATCTTATTTTCACTATGATTTCTTTTACGGTATGAAAATTATTTGTGAAATGTGAAAGTTAGTAAATTCTAATTATTTTCATATCACTTTGGCGGAATTGGATTTCGATTCACTGGTTGCGAGATATCTTAGTTTTCGTACATCAGTGTTGAGATTTTCAGATTCGTTAAACTATGTTTTCTTGATGCTTTTGTATATTTGATGACTGATCTATACTTACTGGAATATTATGAAACTTTATATTTTGACTCTAGACTTATAGGGGAATACCCCAGATTTTTTCTGAATTTATTTGAGAGGTTTCGATGTTGTTTTTCTGACTGAGAATTCGTTTTCCTGATTTCTGACTGAACATGTTTTCTGTCTTCGAACCTATTTTGAGGTAAGATGTTGTGAATTACTATATAACTTAATTATACTCGTTGGATTCGTGTGGATGTATAGTTTCCACATCCTTTGACGGATCCATATTTGCATTTCTGTAGAGACGAGAATCACTGTTTTAGTACTGATTTATCATACTGCCCTGATTATGAACATACACCATTTTGCTCGTTTATGTGACTCTATATTATCTATACATGCTGATTTGTTTTCCTGAACCAAATGCTGATTATACCATGTTAGTTTGACAGTATTTAGCACACATTCATGTCTGTTTGGTAACCATAATAAATGTAACCAAGCCGGGATTTATGGAAAAGATCTAGTAGTGGAAAAGCATAGAAATGTGTACTTAGAAAGAGGCCCGTGTTTCCCATCTAATTATCTGTTGAGATCATTTTACATGATCGTCTGTTGAGATCATTTTACATGATCGTCTGTTATCTATCTGAACCCTGAGTACACGGCCCTATATGATCCCCTACGAAATCTTAAGCGAAATTGTTTGTTGTAGCAACCATGTGATAAAAGTTGGGGCGCATGAAGTGCTACCTAAATAGTAATCACACAAGACTTATAAGAACATGACATCTGTATCTGTATCTATAATCTGAAATCTGAAATCTGAATCAGAAATCTGATTACCTGACTATCTGTTATCTGATTATCTGATTATCTGTTATCTGTCTAACATTACCATGTGACACATCACTTGACACTATCTAGATATCTGTCTGTATACTATCTGACACTTAACACTTGACATATGTTAGTATACCATGCTAGTTGATTCTGCCATACCATGCTAGGTCTGTTTCTGCTATTAATTAGATATGTTAGCTTTTTACTATGTGCTTGTATCTTACATTATTTGTGACCCGCGACTTGCAATTGACGGGTACTTGTTTTCTTCTTTTCCCCCCTTTCCTGTAAATGTACTAATTGCAGATCAGGATGGTCAGCTGCCAGATGGTAATGGCGAGAGGATGTATTAAGTTTGAATTTCTGCTTTATTATTGGATATTCATTTGTATTTGGGTGATGTGACCCAGGATATTTGTTTTCTCCAGACTCTGATTTATTTGAGAATATTGTATTTGGTTTCAAGTAAATTTCTGTTGGTAATCTGTTTCAATAATGCATAATGGTTGTGCTTTTGCTTCCGACTCTGATTATATCTGTGATGTGTTGTAAAGATTCTGAAACAGCTTAAGGATGATGAAAATCATTCGTCGGGCTTTTGTTACGTACTCGTATTCCGTATTTTTGGGAAGCGGGGCGTGACACTCAGATTCAGCAAGTAAGTCACACAAAAGCTTTAAAGAAATAAGAAAGCAAGCTTCCAGTCAAATTTGGCTGTTGTGTTTTGTAAAGGCCATAATTCCTACTCCGCTTATTGGAATCTAACCAAATATGGCGATTTAGAAAGGTGAGAACGTCTACTACAACTTCCTAGTTGAACACTTCACCAAATTCAGTGAGTAAGAGGTACAAAAACACTGAACAAACAAAACAGTAAGTTTTCAGCCAAGCTGACTGCCCTATTTTGTAACGGCCATAACTTTTGCACCACTTATCAGAATTTAACCAAATATAGCATTTTGGAAAGGTAAGAACGTCTAATACAACTTCCTATTTGATCACTTCTCCAAATTCCGTAAGGAACATCAAATTTCAGCCCCTCGAACACACTACAAAACTAACCCAAAACAGCGAGTTTTCTGTTTTCGCCTTGAAACTCGCTGTTTTGGGGGAAAACGTTTGTTTCACCCATCAAAACAGTTTCGAAAAATCCACAAAAATTTGAGCATGGTAATAACACCCCTAAGAAACTCTAAAATAAATTTGGGGTCAAAATTCCTCTTTTAACATAGTTAAACAATTCTAACCCTAAAACAACAAATATTGAATCTTTATGGTTATATTTTGTGTTCTGCCACTTGAATCTTTGCTTGCTCTTTATTCTAGTCCATATGCACATTAAATTAACTCAATAAAACAACATACAATAATAATAACCCTAATAATACAAAAAACGAGCATGAGAATGAAAAACCCCCACCCAAATCGTGTAGGAATGACTTGCTAGCTTCCTTCTTCTCCTTGCTTCTTGTTCTTGCTCCTCTTCAAGAACACCACAAATGAAAGAAACCCATGAACTCAACCCCTCTTTTCGTTTGATTTTGATTCTCTCTTCCTTTTTCTTTTCTTCTCAATTTTTCCAAATTAAAACTAATTAAAAGAGTAGAAGAAAGAGATGAGAAGGAGATGAAAACTCACAAAGATTGAAGGGTTTCTTGGCCTTCTACGGTTGGAGCCGGCCAATGGAGGAAAAGGGGGGGGGGGGGGGGGGGGGGGGGGGTGGTTATAAAATGTGGTGAAGGGGTTTGTGGTGGAGAAGAGAGCCACATGTCCAAGTTCTCATAGTTAGACAATTGGGTGTTTTATTTGCAAATTTATATTGCAATCAAGCCCTAATCCATCCTAACCCTTCATCTTATCATGATTGATGAAAAATAAAGGATAATTTTCTCAAATCACATACTACATGATTTCGTACAAACGTACGAAATTAGCACGATTCAAATACGTGCACATATCTGTATATACAGATAATTTTCATTAGTTAAAACGAATCTATATGTACAAAAATAATTTAATTCCGAGAAATAAAAATAAAATAATTTTATTACAGACTCGGAAGATTCCAGTATCAATTTGACACAAAACAGTTATATACAGACTAGTATATACGTATAGATAATGTTTATTAACAAAACTGGGTGATATCCACCAAAAATATTTCAATTCTGAAAATAAAAATAAAATAATAATTTTTAATATCTGCCCGGGATTTTCCAGACATTTTTTTCAAAAATGCATTTTTAGAATTTTGTACAAGTGCACAAAACTGATATAATACATATATATACTTACTAGTATATATATATATTAAGATAACAAATTATTAGTAAAACCAAGTAATTTCCAGAAGAAATATTTTAATTTTAAAAAAATAATAATTATACAAATATAATATCCGACCGTGATAATACACTAATAAAGCAGGGTGTCTTTATCTATCCTGCCGAGACGTGATGGGATAAAAGTAATATTTAACTGCCAACCATTGGGCCTGACTTAACTAGGCTGTTTCAATAGGATTAGAATAAGTGTTATTCACTCAACTATCCAAGAGTTGCATACGATGTAATTGGGAAGTGTTCCCTACCTAAATAACCAAATTTTGGGTGATCAGCCAAAGCTGACTCAAAACAAGGTGAAATATGGATCTTGGCCTACTAGAAAATCTTACGATGGGATTTTCCAAGTCAATGCTGAAGGTCTTTGATTTGAATAAAAAATAGTATGAGGTATATTTAATAAAAGACCTTATTAAATATTGCAATGTCATGATACATACTCTGCATATATCTGTTGACGGTTAATTATTTCTTACTTTGCATATTTCTTTTAAATATTTCAATGAAATGATATATACTCTACGTATTTCTGTTGATAAATTACCATGACATCCAACACATCAAATAACCTGTCATTGCGATCTGTCCTCAAGAAGGACAAACTGTCTGGGATAAGTTTTCTAGACTGGTAGAGGAATCTTAGAATAGTCCTCAGACATGAGAAAGAAAAAATTATGTTCTAGAGCAGCCTATTCCTGAGCCACCTACTGCAAGTGCCCCTCGCACCGAAAAGGATGCTCATAAGAAGCATCAAGATGATGCCTTGGATGTCGGTTTTCTCATGCTAGCCACCATGAATTCTGAGCTTCAGAAGCAACATGAGAACATGGATGCCTACGATATGATCGTACACCTCAAGAGGCTCTATCAAGAGCAGGCTAGGCATGAGAGGTTTGAAGTCTCAAAGGCATTGTTTCAATGCAAACTGACAGAAGGAAGCCCTGTTGGAACTCATGTGCTCAAGATGATTGGTACATAGAGAACCTTGAAATGCATGATTTCCCTTTGGGTCAAGAGTTGGCCACTTACTTGGTCCTGGAATCGTTGCCGGAAAGTTATATTCAGTTCGTCATGAACTACATTATGAACGAAATTGACAAACCTCTGCCACAACTGCTAAGCATGTTGAAAACTACTGAACAGAATATTAGTAAGAGAAATACCATTATGATGGTCCAACAGGTCAAAGGTATGGGCAAGGGCAAAAAGCAGATTAAGAAACCCAAGGGCAAGTAAAATTTCAAACTCAGCACTTCTGCCTTGAAACCTAAGGGTGTGGTGGCCAAGGAAGGCACACGTTTCCACTGTGGTCAGACCGAACATTAAAAGAGGAACTTCTATAAGTACCTGGAGGAGCTTAAGAAGAAGAAATGAATCGAGACTTCCACTACAGGTATTTTTGTTATAAAAGTCAATTTATCTACTTTTGCATCTTGGGTATTAAATACTGGATGTGGATCTCACATTTGTGTAAATGTGAAGGATATCAGAAGAAGTAGATAGTTGGCTAAGGGCAAAGTTTACCTAGGAGTTGGAAATGGAGTAAAAGTTGCTGCTTTAGCTGTAGGAACTTGTCATTTATCATTGCCTACTGGGCTTATCATTGAGTTAGAGAACTGTTATTTTGTGCCTACTATTAGTAGAAATATTATTTCTATTTATTGTTTGGACAAGAAGAGTTTTTCATTTATTATAAAGGATAAAAGTTATTTTATTTATTTGAATGATATCCGTTATGCTAGTGCACAGTTGAGTAATGGACTTTATATTCTCGACCTCGAAGTGTCAGTCTATAATATAAATACTATGAAGTTCAAATCAAATGATGTAAGTCCGATGCAGACATTCACACATACGATGACACTAATGCACACTTATTCAGATTCTATGCATCCCATACTACATAGGTCCGAGGGAAAACCCTTAACGTACTCCACAATATAGGGTTCAATCCCTAGTTATGCAAATTTTCACCTGTGACTAGCATAAAATTTAGATATTATGTAAGTATTAAGCCCACGCCCCGATAATTCCGGAGATGAATCCCACACCGCGGATGAGCTGCGGATACTCTCAATCACATCTCGATAATTCCGGAGATCCAATCTCACATCGCAGGCTATGGCACCTCAATAGTCATCAAACACTCCATGAGCGTCGCCTCGATCCCGATAATTCCGAAGATGAATCCCACACCGCAGATGAGCTGGGGACACTCCCAATCACATCTCGATAATTCTGGGGAGACAGTCTCACACCGCAGGCCAACTGAGGCCCTCATACTCATATTTTCCCTTACTTTATCACGTCCCCAATCTACTGCATGTCCATAGGTTTAATTATAATCATTACGACGTAGAGCTAGCTTACCACACCGGACTTAAATTAACATAAGGAGAATTGTTAGCCGACACTGGCAACTTCTCAAATTTCATTTATCATAACCTGCCAGTCACTGCGGGTCTCACTCAGCCTCTAGATTCCAACCATCTCAACACCGAGATCTTATAGGTTATCTTAACCTTAATTACACAATTTCTCACTCATAATTCAGTTGATTCTTTCATTCATTCACTTTAGATTGTCAATTTGAAAGTATATCTTCTCATTCTCTTAACACACATCTCAAGCATTTCAACTTTAATTACATCATCACGTCCCCAATCTAGTGAATGTCCTTAGGTTTAATTATAATCATTACGACCTAGAACTAGATTACCCCCACCGGACTTAAATTAACACAAGGAGAATTGTTAGCCGACACTAGCTACTTCTCAAATTTCATTTATCACAACTTGCCGGTCAATACAGATCTCGCTCAGCCTCTAGATTCCAACCATCCCAACACCGAGATCTTATAGTTTATCTTAACCTTAATTACACAATTTCTCATTCATAATTCAGTTAATTCTTTCATACGTTCACTTTAGATTGTCAATTTCAAAGTATATCCTCTCATTCTTTTATCACACATCTCAAAAGCATTTCAACTTTGATAAAAAAATCTTGCAAATATCATGTGTACGGTTTTTCCAAGTTCAAACTTTGTTTATCTTCTAATTTATCATATAAATTATTTCCATAAATTATAGGGTGATATTTATTTTCATATGACACCCAGATTTTATGATAAATCATCACATTTCAAATTTTCATCACAAAAATAAAATATTAGAAAAGTTCACTTCTTAAAATAAAATAATGTATAATTTTTATCCCAGTGAATTTCCCAATTTATCTTTGATTATCTCAATTATTCCAAAGTTAACTCATTCATAAAACAATTCTTTATTTTTTCTTTAATAAGTCTAACTAGACATAGTATTCAAATTGTAATGTGATTTTTATTCTCAAATTAAATTCTAGATTTTCACATAATTATCTCAGATATTCCACTAATCTGCTAGTATTATTTAAATTCCTTCTTGATATAAATGCATGTGAATTGACTAATAGTAATAAATAAAATAAAAATTTTAAAGTAAACTTTCATTGTCCGGATTCGAACCCTGACACAGTAACGAGCTAGACCGCAACTCAGAACTAGTGAGCCAACTCACTGTTTGTGTGAGAAGAGTGACATTCATTGTTTATAATTCTAACTACAGTAGATTTGAAACTCGGATTTTTCGATAATTCAATTGTTATGTATTGCTTTACAAATTCCGAATGTAATCATTTCTGAGATTAGTGTATATGCATGAAATAGAATATATACAAATTTTATTCTTGAAGAACGTGAGAATTTTTATTTAAATTGTAAAAGTTATTCATAGTCTTACACTTAGATTAAAAGGACAAATTTTTCTCTACACAACTAGAGTTCTTGAGGGGTATCCATATTACTAAAATGCATACAAGGAAATCAATCCCATGTATTTATTGTGTGAAATTTAAATTAGATAAAAATTTCTATAAACATCATACACATACATACATTAATTTCATCATCTACTACACAATTATAATTAAGCATGCACAAATAGAATTTCTAGAGCAACTATTTCACATGCAAATCAATTCAACTTAATCTACACATTTCTAATTTAAACAAACAAAATTTCTACATATTAGAAGACCATGAAAACACTCACCTCTTTGAAGAATTTTCCCAAGCAAATAAAACTCCTAAAAGCCTTCCAGTCCTCCTCAAAGTTTGTGCTCCCCTCCCTTGGATTTTCGAAAGCAACAGCAGCAAAACTCGCGATTCTCTCTCTCTCTCTCTCTCTTTTTCATTTTGGGTTAGAATATGAGGTATTTATATGGGTAATTATGGGGTAGTTTTAGCAACTAACTATCCACTAATCCACTCATACACCCCACTCACACACCCCACTCTCCCACTCATGAAAACAAAGTCAACAAGGCAGCCTGTCATGCCCCGCTTCCCAAAAACAATATGAAATACCAGTATATGACGAAGCCCAGCGAATGATTTTCATCATTTATAAGCTGTAGGTTCGACTCAGCATCATAACAAGAAATATAGCAAAATATATTCAACCACGATGCATGAATAATTTATTAATCAACAAAAAATATTTGAAACAAATATAAATATCCCAAATAAATTCATGATCTGGATCAAAAGTAAAAAACTTCGGGACTACAAGCTCGCTACAAGTTTTAAATAGCAACAAGATATAAATAACTCAAATATAAATAACTGAAACAAGCTTTCCCAAGCGAAGCCTAGAATGTTTGCTCATCAACTCCAGCAGGCAACTCGTCTCCAAAGTCTGTGTGTATATATATATATATAAAAGGAAAATAGGGAAAACAAAGACAAATGCCCTTAGTGCAAGTTAGGGCCGCAAGTAGTACAAGCAAGGGTATGAAAATATGCGCAAAAAAATATGAACAAAGATATGGAATCAAGAATATACAACATGATTTGATGAGGATGCAACAAGTAGTGAAGTTCAAGAGACTAGATAGAAAGTAAAACAAATCAAGTAACAGGATCAGGTAATAAATACAAGTGGCAGGAATAGGTAACAAGTGAGCATGTAACATGTATCAAGTATCCAGTAACAAGTCTCAAGTAACAAATAACATATAACATCTAACAAGCAGTAAGAACGGGTAACCAGAATGTGCCAGTGAACATGTTATACGTAAGTCTGTTGTTTAATTCTATCTAGGTAGCACTTCATGCGTCCCATTTATTTACCACATGGTTGCTACTTACAAACAAATTAAGTTTAGGCCTAGTGGTGGATTTTATAGGGCCGTGTACTCAGGTCATATAGGAAATACGAGCATATGGTCAAACCATGGGCACCAGAGGTGCCCCCCATCAATCCCTGACGTGGCACTTAGTTCTACGTGGCACTTAGTGCTGTTTAATTGCAAACACATATCATGTAATCATATAATGGCCCCTGCAGGCACTAGAGGTGGCCCCCATCAACCCCTGACGTGGCACTTAGTTTTACGTAGTACTTAGTTCTATTTAACTTAAAATTATGGAAAACATGGGCCCCCTTCCAAGTACACTTACCTATAATGTCCACTAGTATGATATTTCCCTTAACCTCGGCTTGTTATTTGTTATTATTATCAAGACAAGCATCAAAGTGTGTGAAACATGAAAAATAAACATGATCAAGGACAGGGAAAAAGTTTAAGCTAGGTAGAATGCATATTCGAGTATCAAACAAATTATAATTATCAAAAATGACGAGAACTCCAATTCTGGACAACATGACATTGCTGCACCAAAACTGAGACTCCCGCCAGCACAGGAATATAAATCTTGACCTGTCAGAAAGTCTAGAAACTAGACTCTCTACTGAATCTAGAGCATATAAATAAGATACATGAAAGTGGTAGCATCAGGTGCCAAAACAGCAAACTATACAGAATTCGTGTTCAACCAGAATTTATAAAATTGTGCTTAGAAAAATGAAACAGGTCTGAAACTTCATTAACTAATACCAGGAAAATTAGGGAATGTCCTCTAGTATGTCTAGATCAGCATGCAAAATTTCAATTCATTATCTTACATGTAGCATAGTTAACTTAATTGTAAAACAAAGTGATACAGTAATTGTATGAATCTGGAATTCTACGACACAGCAGTAGTAAAACTGTGATAAATTACAAACTATAACTCAAAATTCAATTCCATCAAAAGGGTAGTAAACTAGACATCTGGGGATAAATTTCATGTTCAGAACTCAAGTCCAGATTCTAATTTTATCGGAGTCGAAACAGCAAGCAAAAACAGGAACAACAACATAGATGGTTTCTTGTACACAAAAGTGGCATGATAAATTACTATTATGAGTCTAAATTACTGTGTGATCCAAATCATGATGTAATAGGTATAAAATCAGCAAGCCAAATTTGTTTCTTAACTCAAAAGAAGTAAAATCAACACATACATCATACAACATACATCTACAAGTCAAGGTGATTCTTAATTCCATGTGTTCAAATAATTAGATGATAAAATAGATCCAACAAATTGTGAAACGAATATATCAACGAAAGATTGTGACTCTTATGATCATGGAGTTGTTAAGGATGAAAACAAGTAAAATGAGATCATCAAATGATAAGCCAAAGGGGAGTCACAACTACAACCTAATTACGGTATTTTTAAATAAAAGCTTGTACTAGAATAACGAATTGTACAAGAAAATACTTGCCTTGATTGGATGAGGGCATTGATCGACGATCGAGATCGAATGGATCGGATTGGCACGGATCTTGATGACGATCAAGATCAAGAAAATCAACGACTGAGATTGTTATGATCTGATCAAAGGTGATCGACGGCTCAGATCTGATCTGGCTGATCAAGATGATGGAGATCTGATGATGATGATGATAATGATGGTGATGATCAGGATAATCAGATGGCTCTGATCTGATCTCAATCAAGAGGAGATCAAGGTGATGATCACAATCGGGAAGAAATCGGGCGTCTGAGATTCAAAGTTGATCTCACCCCTCCTAATCAACAGCACGTCAATGGCGAGGAGAAGCTCCGACTACAACTGTGGCGGTATTGCGGCGGTAGCGTTAAGGAGGCTCGACTGGGGAGCAGTCGACGAAGATCAAGCGATGGTGACTGGAGGAAGGTGGAGCGCTGTTCTTGGTAGGAGACCAGAGGAGCGATGCAATGGCGGAGCTCAGGGATTTCGACGATGGCAAGGCGACGAAGGGGGGTGCAGTGGTGGGGATGATGATGAGGATGATGGTACAGGGTCGAGGGGTAATGGGTTTCAGGAGCGAAGATGATGAGGTGATGGGTTCAGGAGATGGAGATGGCGAAGAGATGGGTTCACGGTGGTGAGGCGAGGAGGATGATGGGTTAACGAGAGCGAGTGCGGTGATGAAGACGAGCGTGAGGGGAATACAATGAGGCAGTGACGGAGACGGGTGGATGTCGAAGGTGGTAAGGTGCACAGGGCAGGATCGGGAGTCTAGAGGTAAGAGAAGGGGGTTGGCGGCTATTAGGGGATTCAATAGTATTAGGGTTAGGGTAATTTAGGTTAGGGTTTTATATAAATAGGGTTACAGGTTTGGGTTAGATGATATTGGATCCAATAAGAGTTATAGGATTATTGGGTATGAATAATGGTATTTAGATTAAAAACAAATAATTAAATAAATAAATAAATAGTATTACAATACTACAATGAATCAAATAGTATACATTAGGTTAATACCCAAATACTAATAATACAATAGAATATACGGATTCGCAGAATAAATAAAATTAGGTTTAATTTGGGCTAAAATATAATAAACAGTAATTAATTTAATTAAATCAAAAAGTATACAAATCCATATTCCAATAATCACAAAATATAGGTTACGATCTACAAGATTTCAAAAATTAATAAAGCAAAAAAAATTTAATGATAATAATAATAATAAAATAATAATAATAACAATAACAATAATAATAATGATAATAACAATAACAGTAAATAAAAATATATATATATCCAGATGGGATTCGAGTTTAACAGATTTATCAAAATAATCCAAACATTAATAATACATATTATAAGTAGTCGATCAATTAGAAATAGAAAATAAAGTTAAAATACTCCATCATTCGAAAATAAATATAATTTTCGATAAGAAAATATTTTAATATAAAATCCAAGCTGAATTTAACAAATACTAAATTTATAAATATCGAAATACAGAAAATATTCAGAAAATATTTATTTACGGGAACGGGGGTTACACAACCAGTTTTGGAAAGTGTGCACATTGCACGTGTGCACGTGTGCACGTATTTTGTACGCTTTTCATTCTAATCTTATTTTATTATTTCATTATTTTATTTCATTTGAAATTCTCTTCTTTAATAAATAATTATATTACTTTTCTTAACAAAAATTTAGTATAATTTGCTTAAATTAATCTTGATGAAATTTTAGTGCATAACTTTTGTAATCAAAATAACGTAATTAGCACGTGCATAGAAATAAAAGGCATGTGTAAAGCACGTGTAGAAAAAATATTTAAAATTAAATATTTCATGTAAAACTAGTTTAAACTAATAAAAATAAAAATAAACATACACACTTCATAAATTTTTATTTTGAAAAAGGATACAACTAACACATGCACTACAAACATGTGTGTTGTACGTATCAATACAAAATAAATTCGAGAGAACGAAAAACATTCATAAATAGTCAAAATACAAAATACGTAGAACATTTAAAATAAAAAGTGTTACAAATATTACACATAACGGTAAACTATACGTAATCAAAAAGAGCATTGAAAACACGTGCAATACACGTAAAAACACAAAGATTAAGATTAATATTTGTGTTGGCTCAAAACAGGATAAGATGAATTTTGAGAGGACGGAAAAATATATAAATAATTGAAGTACAAAAATTTGTAGGATATTTATTTTAAAATATATTGCTGATATTACTTGTAATAATACAAAATACATGTGCATAACACCCGTAGACAAAATTGTTATAACTCAATTTTATGGGGTGTTACAAAAACACCAAGAGGAGAAGCAAGTGTGAAGTGAAGTGAAGTGGGGGGTGCAAAAGTGATGTCAAACGTCCCTAGTCAGCAGGCAAACAAAAAACTTATGGAAGCATGATTTAAATGAGCATGCACAAGTTGTGCCTGTCTCATCTCCTATCCACCCTTATCTCTGTAAGTTTGTTTGAGAGGCTAGCTGATCCCGACTTCACATCCATAGAAAGATTTTGCATTTAAGGGGAGCATAGGTCCTCCAAGTGGCTGCAGCATATGGAGAGATCATCCCTATGTTGATGAAGAAGCTGTAGGGAGATTTGACTGTGTATGAGCCTGTTGCTGAGTATTTTCAATTAGAAATATCTTTTTTATCCAAAGGAGAGTAGTTAACAAGAATTCCCAATAATATTTTCCTTTCCTCAACCCACTCTCCTACTAGAACCCTTCTTAACCTGGGTCTCCACACTCATTGGACATCAGGCCAGTAACCTTGTGAAAGAAGAGAAGCCTGAATATCCCAAGCAGTCTGAGATAGCTTGGGGAAGTTGTGTTCAATGTTCAAGCGAGCTAACCACTTAGATCTCTAGAACTGAATATAGCAGCCATTGCCACTCTTCCAAGAGATGCAAGAGAAGAACTGGTGCTTAAGTGGATATAAATCCATCCAAAATGCAGATGCTAAAAAGGGGAGATGGTAAAAACTACTACTTGGATTATAGTAGAGTGAATGAAGAGTCTGGCTAATAAGGTTATGTGGTTCAGCTATCAATTTCCACCACCACTTCATCAATAAAGATTGATTGAAGATGTTGAAATCCAGAATGCCCAATCCACCCTGAGTCTTTGGATGACATGCTCTATGCTATCTCACGCTAGCCATTTCCCTACAATCCTCATCTGTCCCCGACCATAAGAATCTGTTTCTGATTTGATACAGTCTCTTTATGACCCACTTTACTAGTTTGAAGATGGAAGCATAATAAACAGGGAGTGCTGAGAGGACTGAATTGATGAGAACAAGTCTTCCTCATTTGGAGAGCATTTTACCTTTCCACGAAGAGATTCCCCTTTCTACTTTAGCAATGAGTGGCATCCAAGCCCTATTCTAGGGCTTACCTCTAACCAATGGTAGACCAAGATACTTAACAACTGGCTTCTCCTCTTGGCATTCAAGGATATGAGAGAAAGCAGTTTGAATTACCTCGCAAATGGTGTGGTAGAAGCTCATTGAGAAACCATTAGGGTCAGGAGCTTTATCCACACACATGGAGAAGACAGCTTGTTAGATATCTTCTATGGTAAAAGACATGTCTATCTGACTCAAATCATGCTGGTTTGGATACAGGATAGACCAATCAACTGAAAAATCCGAACTATTTGTTGAACCACAGATTGAAGTAAAATGGTTATCAAACTCCTCCCCTATAAGCTTATGATCAGTGATGACTTGGTCATCAACTGTAAGAAAGTAGACAAAATTTCTCCTTCTGCCATTGGCAATACAGTGAAAGAATTTAGAATTAGCATATCCTTCTTTTAAGTCATGTCTCCCTAACTCTTTGTCTCCAATAGGTGTTATCTGCCTGCACTAGCCTCTCATATTCCTGAATAGCATTCAGTCGTAGTAACTTGTCAGTTTCACTAGCCCCCCTGGACTCCTGCTCTAAGTCCTGAGCATGAATGGTGCCTAGCAATTTCTTCTTCTTTACTTTTATACAACCAAATCTCTTATAACTCCAATCCATAATCCTCCTTTTAAGCAAGGTGATTTTTTGCCCAAAAATATAAACTGGTGAACCCGTGTAATTGAAAGAATTCCACCACTCTGCTACCAAACCTGGGAATTGCGGGTCTGAAAACCAAGCCTTTTCAAACCTAAAAAAGTTAGCTTTTGAGGGAATAGCATGTGTGTCAAGAACAATGAGGCAATGATCAGAAGCAACTCTTGGCAAGGAGGACAAGATGACGCTAGGGAAGGTGGAGTCTCACTCTTGGGTGATAAGAAACCTGTCTAGCCTAGCCATGGAGGGAGTACTTCTAAAGTTTGTCCAGGTGTACTTCCTTCCAAATAAAGGCAAATCAATAAGCTACAGTAGAAGAATAGAATCTACAAATTGCCTTATGTCCCTCCATGAGCCCATTCCTTTATTCCATTCATGATCAGATAGCATAGCAATGAAGTCCCCACAAAGGCCCCAACAAGGGCAGAGAAATTGTCTGCACTGAATGATCTTATGCCAGAATACATCCCTATCATCCTTCTCAAATGGTGCATATACAGAAGTTAAAGACCACTCCGAACCTGAATCTCTCTCTCGAGGGGACACAGAATCAGAGAAATATCAATAGCTATGTAGAAGACTTCAAACAGGTTATCATTTCAGCCCATAATAACACCCCCATAACTATCAAGGGCATCTAGGATGACCCCCTCAGTCATAGTAACACCCCCCCCCCCCCCCACCCCCCCCCAATGGATGCAAGCTTCTTGCTATTGGGGTTGGAAAACTTAGATTCGTGGATACATGCAACTGATAATTTGGCCATTTGAATCTCATCCTTAATCAAGGAGAATTTGTCAAGGCTACTAAGTCCTCTTACAATCCAACATCTGATCCTCATTTGGGAAATTGAGAACATAACACCCAAGGTAGGGCAAAAATTATCATACACAAAACAAACGGGTAGAAATTGAGGATGCAGTTGGCACAGAGGTGGCAACTACATTCCTTTCAGAATTTTTGATCTTCACAATGGAATGGGGCCTTTTTTGCTAGTGTCATTTTGCTATAGGGCAAGAATTTTCATTATGAGTTGTAAGTTTACTTAAGTGCCATTTTGCAAAATGGTCTTCTCCACACAAGTCTTCTAATTAATTTTGTAAAATTTCTTGTCTAATTGGTTCTTGGACTTTTTGTATTCCAGTTTTATCTTGAAAATAATGATATTCACCACGATGGGTTGAAGAAACTCTGATGTGTGGTAAGTTTATTCTAGTATAAGGTTGGTTGGTGCTTGATGTTCACAAGGTGTGGTAAATATGAGAGTTTTGTATGATAGTTATTGTAACGCCCCAAATTCCATTTACATGTAATTCATAGCACATCAGGATCTTTTACTTCAATTCGTACAATTTTACAAAGAAAGTAAAACTTTTCATTATACAACATTGTTCTTTTACATCAATGCATGGGAATTTAAAAAGAATACAACATGATATACAATAATAAAATGCTTCAATCTTGTAACAGCTCATCATAGTGACTTTAAGTCCTTGCCAAGTCCAGTACTGCAACTAGAAAACTGTTGGCACGCCAGTTGCATACTACTGACGCAATGCTATAAAACAGCGATTCTCTTACTTTAGCAAACACAATCTTAAATGCACAATAAAGTGTAAAAAGTGACTATCCTAAACTTTTCAGTGTATGATATGAACTTAAATACCTAATGCAGATTTACACTACGATGCACTAATGCATACTTGTTCGGATTCTATGCATCCCATACTACATAGGTCCGAGGATAAGCCCTTAAAGTACTCCACATTATAGGGTTTACATCCCACGTCATGCAACCTAACTCAATAAATATACTCCAATGCGTAGTCACCGAAGAGTCACACCCCCAGGATATTGGACCTCACCGGCCTACCCCTAGCACGCCTCAGTGGATTTACCAGGCGTATCCTCAGCCACGAACCCGAGCAAGTCTATCTCTCGCAACTGCGAACCAGGCCTACCCCTAGCCCACCTCAGTTAATTTACCGGGCATATCCTGTCCGTCCCGAACATTTCTAGGAACTGCAGACTCTTTACCGAACATTCAGATGATAGACGAACATACCCCTAGCCTATATACATGAACTTACTAGGCGTATTCCTTGATCTCGGACCCTTAGGAGCTGCACATTCTTTATCGGACATGTTCGTCATTGTTTCTATCACATCTTCTTCTAGGGCATATCCTTAAGTTTAATTACAATCATCACAACCTAAAGCTAGTTTACCCTACCGGACTTAAATCAACACATGAGAATCATTTGCCTATACTGGCTACTTCTCAAATTACTTTATTCATAAATTGTAGGTTACCAAGGGTCTCACCAAGCCTCTAGATTCCAACAACGATCTCAATAATAGAGATCAATTAGGTTATATCTAACCTCAATAAAACCTTTCATTCATTATCTTCTTTATCCACTTTCTTTATGTTCATAGATCATGAAGTATTCAACTTCTCATCACATCACTTGATAATAATTTCTTAGTTAAATCAACCAAACTCATTCACTTTAATAATTTTGAATGTTCTTTGGATTAGTACAACTCTTTCCATGTTTATCTATACTTCAAGTACATTTCTTAATACTCGAAAATTTCCCTTTACGATTAGATCACTGCTATTAAAAAAATCTATTTAAATTCAATCTCTAGGAATTTCTTATTTCCATCTCATAATTAAGCTTTAGTTTTATTATAAACCAAATCTTAAAATCTTTAGTCATGTACACTTTCTTTTTAATCTTGAAAACTCATCTAATGCATGAATATGGCTTTTAAATTCTCAAAAATATCTTTTAAAATAATGTGAAATAATTTCCTAGTGTTCTAATAATATTCTATAATTTTTCTATGAAGTTTTCCTAATTTTTAACACTTGAAAATCATTATAAAAAAAATTAACCCAAAGGAGGACACCCGGGCTCGAACCTAGAGCCAACCACGAGCCAACCCTACACTCAAACCAATGAGCCAACTCACATATGTGCTAAAAGGCTCACTGGGTTGTTTTGTACCAAAAAACTGTTGTCTAATTAATTTTCAAAAAATTAAATAGGCAGAAGGGTCACTGATTCGAACCCGTGACCAAAGAACCTACCCAAGCAACACGTGGCAATGCGTGGCTCGTTGGCACCTGCGCTAGCCACAAAGCCCAAGCACGATAACTGATGGTATAGGGGTTTAAATTCATATAATTCAGCTCTCTGATTAATCTCATAATGAACTCTTTCAACTATCTTTGATTTCTATTCTTTTCTTTCAAATTAAATGTTCACAAAATACATTCCTAAATTTCCAGAAACGATTTCCCACAAATTTTATCTATATTAGAATTTATTTTTACACAAATAATTCCAAATTGTAATTTTTAGAACTTTCATAAACATATATTTTTATTTATCATCAAAACAACAAGCATGAATATTTTTATTTCCTCTTAGCAATTCTCATCTCCCAATTTATTTTATAATTCACGAATAATATTTACACAATTTCGTGTACCTAATTTAACAACTTTATGCATATATATACGCAATTCATATAATCTAATCATGGCATACTATTTGTGCTTAACCACATTCCAACAAGCTTTAAATAAATTTCAATTGGACAACCTATCATTTCTAAGATGAAACTTTCAATTAGCATATAATAATTCTCATGTTTCATTACTACTAAAATGTTAACACACAATATGCATCACAAAACTAATTGAAGAACTTATACCAATTATCAATTCCAAGCATAATTTTCTTACACATGCATACTACAATACTTTAGAAAGCAAAAGAGACACTCACCTTGTTTTGATACAAATTGAAATTAGAACTCCTAGAAAAATTGCTCCAAGCTCAGCAAAAAGCTAGCCTCCTCCTGCTTAGCAATGAAGAAAAACCCGAAAACTCCTTCCTTTCTCTTGCAAAAACTGAAAAGCTCTCTTTCTTTTTCTCTCTTTTGTTTCTTTTAATTTTTTTGTTGTTCATACTAAAGGAGGGGGGTATTTATAGGAGTATTGTGTAGTTGAGAAGACTCCCACTACTCAAATAACTACCCCACTCCCCCACACACTCCCTCCACTCTCCCCTCTTCTCTTTGATGGCCGGCCAACACCCTTGGGTGCACACATGCACGTGCACCCAATGTGCACACACTTCTCATTCTTTTTATTAATTTTTATTTCATTTAGTTGTAGGTGTTTGTTACATGGCAAGTGTAAAAATATGTATTTAAATGTAAAATTATTCATGGCTTCTATTTAATTAATTTTCTAGTGGGCTTTAAAATAGATTTTAGGCCTATGTGTTTTAAAATAAATAATACAAATGTGACAAATAAAAAAAAGTGAAGAAAAATGTGCATAACTTTGGAAAATTTTATGGACTAAAATGCATAAAATTTTACGTACAATGTACATGCAAAAATATAAAATAATTATTTTATTATTCGGGAATGTTACAACACTCCCTCCTTAGAATAGTCCCGTCCTCGGAACTACGCTTAAAGAGTGAGAAGAAAAAAGTTTACAAGGTTTAGTCAAAAAGCTCAAGATTGTCTCTCAACATCCTCTCCTCAGATTCCCAGGTGGCTTCCTTAACAAGTTGATTCCTCCACACAACCTTGACCATAGGTAAGTTTTGTTTCTCAAAACTTTCTCCCGTAGGTCCATAATCTCCACAGGACGCTCCTTGTAGCTCAGATCTAACTGCCGACCCTCTGGCACTTCCTGTAGATGCTAACTCGGGCCAGGAATGTAACCTCGTAGCATAGACATTTAAAAGACATTATGTACTTGGGCTAGCTCTTCTGGAAATTCCAACCGATATGTTGTCTTCCCAATCCTCTTCAATATCTTGTAGGATCCTATGTATCTCGGGACTAACTTTCCTCCTTTCCCAAACCGAGTCACCCCCATGGTTGGAGATACTTTCAGGAAAACATAGTCACCTTCTTCGAACTCCAGAATCCTTCTCCGGTTGTCAACATAACTCTTCTGTCTGCCCTGTGCGTCAACCAGCCTCTTCATGATCAGCTCAATCTTCTCTGAAGTCTGTTGCACTATTTTCGGCCCATACATTTGCCTTTCCCCTACTTCATACCAGCACACCGGTGTTCTACACTTCCTCCCATACAAGGCCTCATACAAAGCCATACCGATGCTAGTCTGAAAGTTGTTATTATAGGAAAATTCCACCACAACTAAGTACCTCTCCCAGCTGCCACCGAAATCCATCACGCAACACCTCAACATATCCTCCAACACTCGATTGATTCTCTCCGTCTGCACATCAGTTTGAGAAAGAAAGGCAGTACTGAAGTCAGTCCTAGTCCCCAGAGCTGCCTGAAGACTTCTCCAAAAGTTCGACGTGAACCGCACATCTCGATCTAACACAATTGATATGGGAATTCCATGTAATATCACGATCTTCCCGACATACAATTCTGCCAACTTCTCCATTTACCAAGTAATCTTCGTTGTCAAAAAATGAGCAGATTCGGTGAGTCGATCCACTATCACCCAAATCGCGTCATTCCCCTTGGAACTTATAGGTAATCCAGTGATGAAAACCATGCTGATGTTATCCCATTTCCACTCCAAAATGGTAATGGCTGCAACAATCCTCTGGGTTTCTGATTTTCGGTCTTGATTTGTTGACAAGTTGCACATCTTGAAACAAACTCTGCCACATCCCATTTCATCCCTGACCACCAGAAATACTGCTTGATATCCTTGTACATCTTGGTACTCCCTGGATGCACTGATAAAAGAGTGGCGTGTGCTTCCTATAGAATGCTCTCCTTCAGTTCTGTTTGATCAAGTACACATAACCTCTTTCCAAGCCACATCACTTCGTCCTTCACTTGGAATTCTGCCAATTTGCCTATGCCGACCTGTTCTTTCATCTTTTGGACCTCTGGATCAGACTTATGACTGTCAATAATCTTCTCTCTCAGTGTGGGCTGAAGCATCAACTATGCTAAAGACGCTCTCAGTCCTTGCACCAACACTTCTATACCAGCTCATTCGAACTCTTCTGCTAGTTTCTCCTAAGTCGTGATCAAACAGGACAAGCTGCTCTTCCGACTGAGCACGTCTGCTACCACATTTGCTTTGCCCGGATGACTTTATTTCAAGAAGGATATCCTCTAGCACTTCCAACCACCTCCTCTGCATCAGATTCAAATCCCTATACTGGTAGAAATACTTCAGGCTCTTGTGATCAGTGTACATATTGACATTTTCTCCATACACATAGTGCCTCAATTGCTTCAAAGCAAAGATAATCGCTGCCAACTCTAGATTGTGTGTTGGGTAATTTTTCTCATGAGGTCTCAATTGTCAAGACCCATAAGCTATTACCTTCCCCTCTTGCATCAACACATAGAACAGTCTGCGATGTGAAGCATGCTGTAAACGTCATAATCAATCTCTGCTCTCAGCAAAGTCAGCATTGGAGTAGTAGTCAACCTCTCCTTTAGCCCCTGGAAACTTGCCTCGCACTACTCCGTCCACTTAAAACTCACATTCTTTCTTGTAAGTCCAGTGAGTGGCACGGCTATCTGAGCATAGCTCTGAATAAACCTCCCGTAGTAACTAGTTAAACCTAAGAAGCTTCTGATCTCCTTCACTATTGTTGGCCTCAGTCAATCCTTTACTGCCCCTATCTTCTGCGATCAGTGGCTACTCCCTCCTTAGAAAGGATATGACCCAGGAACGCAACTTCGGACTTCCAGAAGTCAAACTTGGATAATTTGGCATACAGCTTCTATTCCTGCGGCTTCTTCAAGACCTTTGCTAAATTCCCAGCATGCTCTTTCTCTGACTTGGAGTAGACCAAAATGTCGTCGATAAACACCACGACAAAGGAGTCAGTGAATGGTCGCAGGACCCTGTTCATCATGTCGATGAATATAGCTGGATTCGTCACTCCAAACGGCATGACCAATAACTGGTAATGCCCATGTCGAGTTCGGAATGCAGGCTTATGCACATCCTCTTCATTAACACGAACCTGGTGATAACTTGTCACGCCCTGCTTTCCAAAAAAATACGGAATACGATCACGTAACATTGGCCCAGTGAATGATTTTCATCATCCATAAGATGTTCAGGAATCTTTACAACATATCACAGGAATAATCAGAGTCGGAAGCAAAGAAACAACCAGGCATGCATAATTGAAATAAGATATCAACAGGAATTTACTTGAAACTAAAAATATATAAATCTCAAATAAATCAGAATCTGGATAAGTTAATAATATCCTAGGTCACATCACCCAAATATAAAATAAATATCCAAGTAATCAAGTACATTTTATTCAAATCAAGCAATAAATAATAATAATCATAAAGCAGGAAATCCAGCACTAATACATCATCTCGCCAATACCATCTGGCAGCCGACCATCCTGATCTGCAATTAATAATTGCAGGAGAAGGAAAGAAAAAACAAGTACCCGTCAATTGCAAGTTACGGGCCACTTATAATGTAGGATACAAGCCCATGGGAAAAAATAACAAATACAAAACAACAGCAGGAATAAACAAGGATGGTATAAGTGTCAACAGAATAAATGTCTAACATAAATCAGGAAAATAGAAACAAGTAGCATGGTATACTAACAGTTACAGGTAACATGTATCAAGTGTCAAGTAAACAGGTAAACAAGTAAACATGTATCATGTAACAGGTAAATAGAAACAGGTAATCATGTAATAGGATAATCAGGTATCAGGTGATCAGGAACAAGTATCACAAAAATAGGTAATCAGGAAATCAGGTTATGTCATGTCAAGTCTTATATTATTACTATCTAGGTAGCACTTCATGCGTCCCAAAAATATAACACACGGTTGCTACAATAAATAGTTTCGCTTTAGATTTTGTAGTGGAGTCCATAGGGTAGTGTACACAGGGATCAGGATAACAGGTAACAGGAACAGGTAGAACCTAATGTTTCTCTTCCGAGTACACCTTCCTATAGGGAAGTATGCAGCAGGTACAGGAACAAGCATAACCTAGTGGTTATCTTCCGAGTACATCTTCCTATAGGGAAGCATGCAGTCAGGTACATGTAACAGGATCATGAATCATGTATTCATGAACACGTAAAAGGCAGGCAGGACACATGTCCTCTTCTCATACACGTTTCTATATCTTCCGAGTACATCTTCCTATACCAGATCTTTTCCTTAACCTCGGCTTGGTCATTTATTATTATAATCAGGCATGTAAGTATGTGTCGCAAAACAAAGCAAGGATAATAGGGTATAAATATGTATCAGGTTCAGGGTGCAAGATAAACAAGTATAGGTACAGGATAACACATAACAGGGTAAAACAACTAGCTTTCTAATTCAGGATAGCAAGACAGTGTTGTACTAAAACAGTGATTCCCGCTACTACAAACATCCCAATCTGAATCCGTCAGAGAATCTGAAAAATTGACTTCCAACCGAATCCAACAAGTATATATAAGTCATATAGTGTTTCACAAAATCATAAATCAAAACTGAATCTAAACCAGGAAATGCGTTTAGCCAGAAATCAGTAATTTATATTCAAGTACAGGAAAACAGCAAGAAATCATCATAATAAATTCCAGAAAACATCTGGGGTATTCCCTTATATGTCTAGCATCAAAATATAAAGTTTCATAATTTTCCAGAAAGATTAGTTTAGTCAACCAAAATTAGAAAACCTCAAGAAACGGTAGTTTGGCAAATCTGGAATTCCCAACACTGCCGTACGAAAACTGAAATATCTCGCAATCCGTGAAACGAAATCCAAATCCGCCAAAGGGAGATGAAAATAGACAAATTAATCTAACTTTCATATTTCATAAATATTTTTCATACAGTAACAGGAAATAAGGTAAAAATACGATTCCTTACACAACAGCGAACAAAATGCAGCAAGTATAGCTTTCATAAACAAGCATGAAACGACGTATAAACTCATCAATAAAATCCACCAAAATTTTGGGTAATCCCTAAATAGATATAGAAATACTGACCAAAGTTTCAGATCAAAATAATATGTGTAGCACAAGTATCAATATAATTTTAGTCATCAAAATCACCAAGAAATGATATCTAGAATTTATCTACACCTCTGTAGTAAAACAATCATATCTCACACATACGAAAACGAAATCGAGCAAGATCAGAGGGGTTGGAAAGCAGACGAATTTATCTAAAAATTATGTTTTATACTGAAATTAAGATTCTGACCTTAATATGGTCTAAATTACTGATCAAGACAAAATACTGGCAAAATACAGAATTTCCTCAAAAACCAAAATCAACATAATTCAAACGAAACTTGATCCATACACAACCAAACATGAAATCGAGTCTACCAAGTATCCAAACAATATGAAATAGGGTAATTAACATATCCAAAATAAGTCTAACACATGGATCTCAACAAATAGTCAAATTCTCACAAATAGTTCACATACATGATCAAGTCAAAACCAGGCGAAAACCTAGTTGTTTCGTGTCGAATTTGTGTAGTAAGTCAACTATGGATAATTAGCACTACAGAGACAATATCAAAAAGGGGTTTCACACACGAATTGTCTCTAGAACCCAACTACATTGTAGGTGGTATTTAGGACTTGTATCATACAAAGCAATTTGAGTACAAGATACTTGCCTTAACCGATGACGAAAACGACTCCAAAGCAAGAATAATGGGAAAGAATTCCCGGTCCACGAACACAAACACAATGAACGGATCACGAACCAATCACGAACACACGATCACGAACAAGATGAAGATGATCGAGATCACGAACACAATCGGACGGCTAAGATCTAATCGGATGATCAAGAAGAGATCGACGACCCACCTCCAATCAAGCATGATGATCAAGATCCAACGGACGGCCAAGATCACCCCGATGGTGATGATCAAGATCAAATCAACAGACGACTCACAATTAAAGCCATGATTAAATACTCCATGATCAAGATGTGATCAAGATGAGATCGATGGCCCACGATCAAGGAAGATCAAAACCCCATGAACAAACAAATATCAAAAACAATGTAATGGAAGCCGGGGGGAAAAGTGTGTGCTGTAGGGGAAGGCGACGACGGCCATGGGACACGGCGGCGGTGGACAGCAGGGGGAGGCTACCGTAGGTGGCCACAGCGGGTGGCGCTGCAGATGCTGCGGTCGCTGCTGTCAGGGGGGAGACAGCGCACTGCGAGGGGAGTCGAACGGCGCACTGGGGCGTGTCGAAGGGAGACTGGACGACAGGGAGAGGGGCTAGGAGGGATGCCGAGGGGGTCTGTTGTTGTCGCGGCAGTTGCGAACTGGTTTAGCGACGTAGGAGGGCGGTGTCGGAGTGAAGTTGCTGTGCCGCCGCTGGTCGATGCAGGGAGGATGCGCTTGATGCGGCTAGGCTGTTGTAGGGCGACGGCGGCCAGGGGGAAGGGGAGACGACGCGACTGAGGGGCACGTCGGAGAGGGAAAGGAGTGGCAGGTGAGGAGTTGGATTTTTCGGAGGTAGGGGAAGCAGTGGAAGCGGCGGATATGCATGGAAGATGAACAGGGAGGGGTAAATATATAGGTAGGGAACAGAGTATTAGGGTGGGTTTCGGGTCAGCTAGGGAATTGGGTATGGGTTTAATGTAAATGGGTATTAGGAGGGGTTTTAAAATGGGTATTGGGTACTGAATAGGGTATTGGGTTATAAATAGATGGGTATTTGGATTTTAAATGAATGGGGAAATGGGTAGGGTTAATTAAAACAGGGTATAGGTTAATTGGGTTTGGGTTTATTTAATTAGAATAGGATATAAAGGGTTTAGGAAAATACAGTAACCAATAAAATATACAATTAGGATTTTATACTAATAATAATAATAAAATAAATAACAATAACAATAATAATATTAGGATTAAAACAACAGTAATAATAAGAGTAATAATAACAATAAAAATACGAATTGTGTTTCAATATAAAAATCATAGAAAATATTTACAAATAAAGTTAATTTTCGAAAACAGATTTTAGTAGGAGATCCAATAATAAAATTTGACAAAAGAATCTGAAAACCGAAAAAAAGAAAAAAAAATAATTTAATTTGCGAAAATTTTAAATACAGAAAATACACAAAAATATATTTTTGGGAAAACAGGGGTTACATAACCCGACCGAAGATCTATCTTAGAGAAAACTGCTACTCCTTGTAGTCGGTCGAACAAATTATCGATTTGCGAAATCGGATACTTATTCTGGACAGTCACCTTATTCAGCTGTAATCGATGCACATCATCATCGATCCATCCTTTTTCTTCACCAATAGAACTGCGCTCCCTAAGGCGACACGCTCGGTCTGATAAAACCCATATTCAACAGCTCTTCTATCTGCTTCTTGACCTCATCCTGTTCCACTGGCGCCATTCGGTAAGGTGCCTTGGATATCGTTGCACTTCCTGGCTGAATAAAAATGCTGAATTCCACATCCCGATGAGGTGGTAGTCTGGGTAGATCTTTCAAGAACACAGTCGAAAAGTTCTGGACTACAGGAATCTTCTTGACTTCCTCAGGAATCTTCTTCTTGGTCATAGTTGCCATCAACTGCTTACACTTCCTCTTCCGGTGAAATGTAACTGCTGGTCCTCCTGGTACCTTCATCATAACCTCTTTGCTCTTGCATTCGATACTGGCATTGTAAATCGACATCTAGTCTATGCCAATGATTATATCAACCCCCACGACTGCCACTCTATGAGATCGATTCCGAAGACTCTTCCTCCGATCTCTAGGTCACAACCAGCATAGTACCGATCTTTAGTCAATGTTTCTCCTGAAGGAGTATCTACTGCTAGAGCCTTGCCAAGGAAAATCTTCGGCTCAACTCCCAATATTTTTGCAAATTTAGGAGACACAAAAGTGTGAGACGATCCAGTATCAAACAAAATGGTAGCCTTTATTCCATTTATTAGAAGTTCTCCTATTACATAATGAATACTCTCAGTACATAACACTCTTCTAATACAAACTGGAAATAATAGTAGTAACTCTATTCAAGTGCTCCCATACCGGTGATGACATTGTCGGCATCATCTGCATCTTCTTCAGTCGGGGCGAACACTCGTCCCTACCGGTATGGCTTCCTCCTTGGGTCAGCCTGCTTCTGATTTGGCCCTCCCCGCTGGAATTGAGGGTAGTCTGACTTGATATGGCCCACTTTCCCACAATTGAAGCAAGTTATTCCCTTCCTCCTGTTCGGGCACTCTGCCTTGTAGTGATCATTCCCTCCACACTGAAGACAAGTACTTGGCATTCCGGCCACACCAACTGCATTTGCCCCAGTTGGCTTGAACTTTTGCGCTGGAGATTGCCTCTTGAAGTTGTATGAGGTTACGGGCCTTTTGCCAGTACTCCAATTGTTCTTTTTCTTCTATGCCAACTGGTACTGCTCCATGTCTGCTTCTGTGGCTGCTGCCCTCCTGATCAGCTTATTAAACCTCCTGATACTGAGGGGTATCATCCGAGACTTCAGACTTGGCCTCAGCCCCAGCTCGAACTTTTGTGGCTTCTTAACCTCATCGATCACCAACTCTGGTGCATACCTCGAAAGCTGAGTGAACTTTGTCTCATACTCCCAAACTGAAAAACTCCCCTGTTGCAAACTCAGGAACTCCATGGCCTTTTCTCCTGCACATCCATCTGGAAGTAGTGGTTTCGGAACACTTCAAGAAAGTCTTCCCAGGAAATTGGTTCATCTCCCAAGGTTCGCTTCATGGACTGCCACCATACCCCAGCAAACTTCTCTAACTAAATAGTGGCCATCTTAACCTTGCTTGCTGCTGGAGTCTCTAAGACCTCGAACACTATTTCTATTAGCCTGATCCAACTGTTTGCTTCATCAGGATCCGCCTTGCTCTTGAAAATGGGTGGCTTCATCCGCTTGAATGATTCCACCAATTTAATTGCCTTCGGGACTTGTACTGCCAGCCCCGTCCTGGTGTTTCAGTTCACTTTTGCGGCAAAGGTGTTGAGAGTTTGGTACACCTGGGCTAGTTCTGTCTCCAGATCAAGCCTGCTGCCATCACCGCTGCATCCTTCACAATTTTGGGTTCTTCGTCCGGCCATTTCGGGGTCATAAAACTTCATTAATCACCACAAATAGCAACAACAATAGTCTTTCCTTCCAACATAATTCATTTATTTCCAAATTTAAACTTTTTGCATTCAGAAATAAAACTTGTCCATACATCTAGTACATGAAACACCAAAAAACTCCAACATAAAACAATCTAGATTCTACCTCTTGGCTTCCCTGAGCTCTTCCTGTAGGTCATCTATTTCCTTCCGCATTTCCTCGCATCTTTCACGGCATTCTTACTTTCCCCAACAATTTTTGTTGTCTAGTTGGGTGAAGTGCGGAGCAGTCCTGTGTTGAATCTCTCTAGCTCCCACACTAGCTGACTCAGAGCTACAATGTTCTGCTTGTCCTCGACATGATGAGCTTCCAAGTGGTTTACTCTCCACTTACAGATGATTAATTACTCCCGAAGAAAAGCAATGATGTGGTCCTTCTTGTCTTGAACTGGCTCTTCATCGGAGGATTCATCTAGAGAATCAGGTGGAGTTGGAGTGATCTCCCGAGATTCGGGCAGTTCTCCCTCTTCTTCTTCTTTGGGCTCTTCTTCTTCTTCGGGCTCTTCTTCTTTGGGGTCTTCTTCAAATAACCATTCTACTTCATCCACTGGGTCTTTGTTATCAGCTATCTTATAGGGAAAGAGAGGAGAAGACATCAGTGTGTAGAGCAATACAAATATAAATCACTTACATTTAAATCTCTATAAACCGAACTTACACTTCTAATGTCCACCTAATGTGTCGTCCTAATAATTTTGTACTACTTATTGAAGTTGGCTCTGATACCACTCTGTAACACCCTGAATTCCATTTACATGTAATTGGTAGCATAACAGAATCTTTTATTTCAATTCGTACAATTTTACATGGAAATTAAAACATTTCATTATACAACATTGTTCTTTTACATCAACGTAGCGGATTTTAAAACAAATACAACGTGATATAAAATAATAAAATGCTTCAATCTTGTAACAGCTCATCATAGTGACTTTAAGTTCATGCCAAGTTCAGTCATGCGAATAAAAAACTGTGAGCACTTCAGTTGCATACAACTGATGCAATGCTATAAAATAGCGATTCCATTACTTTAGCAAACACAATCTTGAATGCACAATAAAATGTAAAAAGTGACTATCCTAAACATGTTAGTGTATGATATGAACTTAAATGCCTAATGCAGATTTACACTACGATGCACTAATGCATACTTGTTCAGATTTTATGCATCCCATACTATATAGGTCCGAGGTCAAGCCCTTAAGGTACTCCACATTATAGAGTTTACATCCCACGTCATGCCACCTAACTCAATGAATATACTCCAACACATAGTCACCGAAGAGTTGCACCCCTAGGATATTGGACCATACCGGCCTACCCCTAACCCACCTAAGTGGATTTACCGGACGTATCCTCAGCCACGAACCCTAACAAGTCGATCTCTCGCAACTACGAACCAGGCCTACCTCTAGCCCACCTCAGTGGATTTACCATTCGTATCCTATCCGTCCTGAACATTCCTAGGAACTGCAGTCTTTTACCGGCCTTTCTGATGATAGAATGACATACCCCTAGCCCATATACATGATTTACCGAGCGTATTCATCGATCTCGGACCCCTAGCAGCTGCACATTCTTTACCGGACATGTTCGTCGTTATTTCTATCATATCTTCTTCTAGTGCATATCCTTAAGTTTAATTACACTCATCACAAGCTAGAGATAGCTTACCCTACCGAACTTAAATCAACACACGAGAATCATTTGCCCATACTGGCTACATCTCAAATTTCTTTATTCATAAATTGCCGGTTACCAAGGATCTCACCTAGCCTCTAGATTCCAACAACCATCTCAATAATAGAGATCAATTAGTTTATATATAACCTCAATAAAACCTTTCATTCATTATCTTCTTTATCCACTTTCTTTATTTTCATAGATCATGAAGTATTCAACTTCTCATCACATCACTTGATAATAATTTCTTAGTTAAAGCAGCCAAACTCATTCACTTTAATAATTCTGAATGTTCTTTGGATTAATACAACCCTTTCCATGTATATCTATACTTCACGTAAATTTCTTAATACTCAAAAATTTCTCTTTAAGATTAGATCACTACTTCTAAAAAAAATCTCTTTAAATTCAATCTCTCGGAATTTCTTATTGCCATCTAATAATTAAGCTTAGTTTTATTATAATTCAAATCTTAAAATCTTTAGTCATGTACACTTTCTTTTTAATCTTGAAAAAATCATCTAATGCATGAATATGGCTTTTAAATTCTCAAAAACATGTTTTAAAATAATGTGAAATAATTCCTAAGTGTTCTAATAATATTCTATAATTTTTCTATGAAGTTTTCCCAATTTTTAACACTTGAAAATCATAATTAAACTAAATTAAAATCCAAAGGAGGTGTCACGCCCCGCTTCCCAAAAACACGGAACACGAGCGCGTGACATAGCCCAGCGAATAATTTTCATCATTCATGAGCTGTAGGATCAACTCAGCATCATAACATGAATGTAACAAAATGTACACAACCACGCATGCATGAATAATTTATTAATCAAAAGAAAATAATTGAAACAAAATAATAATATCCCAAATAGTTTTCAAATCTGGATCAAAAGATAAACCTCGGGACTATAAGACCGTTACAAGGTTCAAGTAGCAACAATTATAAATAACTCAAATACAAGAAAATAATTAAAGCAGTTTTTCCCAAGTGAAGTCTAGAATATTTGCTCACCAATTCCAGCAGGCAACTCGCCTCCAAAGTCAGTATATATAAATATAAAAAAGAAAAAAATAGAGGAAACAAGACAAACGCCTTTAATGCAAGTTAGGGCCGCAAATAGTACAAGCAAGGGTATGAAAATAAGTACAAGAAATATGGGACAAGATTTGGAATTAAGAATGTATAACATAACATAATAGGAATGCAACAAGTAGGAAGATTCAAGAAACTAGCTAGCAAGAAAGACAACTCAAGTGACAAGATTGGGTGACAAATACTAGTAGTAGAACAAGTGGCTAGTGAACATGTAATAGTATCAAGCATCAAGTAACAAGCATCACGTACAAGTGTCGAGTAATAAGTAACAAGTCTCAAGTGTCAAGTTGTCTAGTACAAGTATCAAGTCTCATGTATCATGTAATCAAGTATCAAGTAAGTATGTATCATGTAATCAAGTATCAAGTAAGCATGTATCATGTTCAAGTATCATGTATCAAGTCTTATAGTTATTACTATCTAGGTAGCACTTCATGCATCCATATTTTTACTACATGGTTGCTACATACAATCGGTTACGTTTAGGCCTAGTGGTGGAGTCTATAGAGCGGTGTACTCAGGTATCAAGTATCAAGCAAGCCATGCTCATGAATCGAGTAATCATATAACTAGTTCATGTGTCAAGTCATAACAAGAAAAGTCATGAATCAAATATATACTAGTACATGAATCAAATAATATACTTGTTCATGAATCGGATAATAATACACTAGTTCATGAATCAAATAATAAACTAGTTCATGAATCGGATAATAATATACTAGTTCATGAATCAAATAATATAGTAGTTCATGAATCGGATGATAATATAATTAGTTCATGAAGCATGTATCAAGTGGAAAACACAAGCTCTCTTCCGAGTACACTTACCTATATTGTCCACTACTATGGTCTTTTCCTTAAACCCCGGCTTATTGTATTATTATCATCAAACTAGCATGAAAGTGTGCGAAACAGGTCAAGTAAACATGATCAAGAACATGGAACAAGTTTAAGATAATTATGAAGCATATTCGAGGATGAACACAAATTAAGATTATCAAGAACTACGAGAGTTTCAGTTTTGGACAGCATGACGTTGCTGCACCAAAACTATGATTCCTGTTGCTACAAGATAGCAAATATGGATCCGTCAGAAGGCCTAGAAACTAGACTCATGCCTGGTTCCAACGCATATAATTAAAACACAAAAAAATTGTAGCAATTGATGTCAAAATAGCAAACTATACAGTATTTGTGTTCAGCCAGAGTTTGTAAAACTGAGTTTATACATATGAAATAGGGTTGAAACTTCATTAATTAATTCTAAGAAAATTAGGGAATGTTCTCTAGGGTTTCCAGAATCAGCATGTAAAATTTCAAGTCGTTTACTTACTGGTAGCATAGATAAAATAATTGTAAAGCAAAGTGGTGCAGCGGTTTTTATGAATCTGCAATTTCCGACACAGCAGCAGTAAAACTGTGATATATCCTAGATCGTAATTCAGAATTTGAAAATTCTAGATGTCTACATTTCATATTCAGGACTCAAGTTCAGATTTTGGTTTTATCGGGGTCGAAACAGCAAGGTAAGACAGAAACAGAAACCAACTAAAACACTTTTTGTATGAAATGAATCAAAATCTTACTAGTTGTGAATAAGTGCATCAACGAAGGGTTGTGACTCTTAGATCATGTAATAGATAAGGCAAAACATGAGATCATCAACGATAAACAAAGTTGAGTCACAATTTACAATCTACTTGCAGTATTCTCAAGGGAAGCTTGTACTAGAAAATGAAATGTACAAGAAATACTTGTCTTGGGGCGACGTTAGATTAATTCGAATATGCAAAGAATAACGGGATCGGAATCCCGGCGACACGGCGACAAGCAAACAATCACAGTAATCACGACCGGGCACGGATCTCGTTGATCAAGATGGTGATCAAGGTGAAGATCAAGCGAATCCGACCGCCGAGATTGAACATAAAACATATAAGAATTAGAAGAGTACCAAAAGAGTAAATATACCATGATTGACAATTTGATGAATGAGAACAAAAAGTGGATCAAATGTTTAACTCACCAAGTAGAAGACGAACGAGACGATCAAGGACCGAGATCAAGTGTGATCGGTCGATCGGACGGCTGAGATCGAAGATCAAGATCAAGATGATGATCATGATCGCGATAGTCAAAAGAGATCCGACGGTCGAGATCAAGATCTTGATGATGATGGAGACGATGATCACGATCGCGATGATCAACGATCGGACAGCCTAGATCCAATGGCTTGGTGATGATCAAATGGAGGATCGGGACGGCTGTGATCAAGAGCTACTGACGATGATGATGATCTGATCGAATCTGGAGGAGATCGAGCTGTCCAGGATCACTTGATGATGATGCTCAAGATGAGATGATGATGAAGATCCGACGGTTGAGATCCAAGAGCTATGATCAAGATCATCAAGGTGATTGACGACCCAAATACACTTGATCAATTCTCATGCACAATGCGCTGGCTTGACGATGACTGGCAGTGCAGCAAGGTGGCAATCGTTTGACGGTGCACAGGGCGGAGGACGGCAACGCCGGGTGGTGCTGCGTCGACTGGAGGGTTGTTGCTGCCGCAGGGTGGAGTCGTTGACCAGGGGGTGGTCACGACAAGGAAGAGGAGGCGCTGTAGGAGGAAAGGCGGTTGATGGCGAGGGGAGACAGGCGATTAGCTTGTCGACGGAGGAGGGGAAGCACAAGCGGTGCCGAGGGTCGACTGCGGGGCTGGGCACAGGCTGATGTTGTAGGGTGCTATCGTTGAGGGAGAGGCAGCGACACTGTTGCTAGCCGCTCGCAGGTTGCCGTCGGCATCGTGGTGAGGGGGCAGCGCTGAGGTGGGGTCACGAGCGGATGGTAGGGCGGACGGGGGTGCACAATGGTAGAGGGAGAGAGAGATGAACGGGTAGGGGGAGATGACTTCGAGAGGTTGAAGAGAAAGAAAGAGCGGGAGGACGATGGGTGAACAGTAGAAATTAGGGGGTTAGGTTTATTAGGGTATTTATATAATAGGGTTATGGGTAATGGTATAATGGATTCAATAAGAAATAGGGTAGGGTTTAATTAAAAGACCCAACAAGATAATGGGTTTGGAGTTTTGGGAAAATAAATAAATAAATAAATAGGCCAATCATTAATATAGCAGTACAAATGATCAGTTTGTATGCTTTAAATTAATATACTCAAATACTACTAAATACAATAAAATTTTATAGAAATGATAATAACAATAATAACAATAATAATAATAATAATAACAATATTAATAATTAGAAAAATGATGAAATAATGATAGTAATAGGAATGATAATAATAATAATAATAATAGTATAAACATAAAAATATGATTTAAGTCTAACAAATTCATTGAAATCCAAATAGTAATAACATATTAGATTTGGACTAAAATATAAATAGTCGATCATTTGAAAATGGAAAATAAGGTTAAAATACTCCATTATTTGAAAATAAATATAACTATCCAAGAAAATATTTTATATGTAAAGTCCAAGCCGAATGTAACAAATACTGAATTTATAAATTTTAAATACAGAAAATACACATGAAATACGTATTTGCAAAAACAGGGGTTACAGGAGGACACCCGGGCTCGAACCCAGAGCCAACCGCGAGCCAAGCCAACACTCAAACCAGTGAGCCAACTCACATCTGCGCTAAAAGGCTCACTGAGTTGTTTTGTACCGAAAAACTACTGTCTAATTAATTTCCAAAAAATTAAAAAGGCAGAAGCCTCACTGGTTCAAACAAAGAACCCCCCAAGCGACACGTGGCAGCGCGTGGTGCGCTGGTGCCTACGCTAACTACAAAGCCGAAGCGCTATGAATGATAGTATAGGGGTTTAAATTCATATAACTCAGCTCTCTGATTAATCTCATTTTGAACTTTTTCATCTATCTTTGATTTCTATTCCTTTCTTTCAAATTAAATGTTCATAAAATACGTTCCTAAATTTCCAGAAACGATTTCCCACTAATTTTATGTATATTAGAATTTATTTTTACACAAATAGTTCCAAATGGTAATCTTTAGAACTTTCATAAACATACATTTTTATTTATCATCAAAACAACTAACATGAATATTTTTATTTCCTCTTAGCAATTCTCATCTCCCAATTGATTTTATAATTCACCCCTAATATTTACACAATTTCATGTGCCTAATTTAACAACTTTATGCATATATGTACGCAATTCATATAATCTAATCATGACATACTATTTGTGTCTAACCACATTCCAACAAACTTTAAATAAATTTCAATTTGACAACCTATCAATTCTAAGATGAAACTTTCAATTAGCATACAATAATTCTCTTGTTTCATTACTAGTAAAATGTTAACACACAATATGCATCACAAAACTAATTGAAGAACTCATACCAATTATCAATTCCAAGCATAATTTTTTCTACACATGCATACTACTATACTTTAGAATAGAAAAGAGACACCCACCTTCTTTTTTATGCAAATTGAAATTAGAACTCCTAGAAAAATTGCTCCAAGCTCCAAAAAAAACCTAGCCTCCTCCTCCTAAGAAATGAAGAACAACCTGAAAACTCCTTCCTTTCTCTTGCAAAAACCGAAAAGCTCTCTTTCTTTTTCTCTCTTTTGTTTCTTTTAATTTTTGTGTTGTTCATACTAAAGGAGGGGGTATTTATAGGAGTATTGTGCAGTTGAGAATACTCCCACTACTCAAATAACTACCCCCACTCACCCACACACTCCCTCAACTCTCCCCTTTTCTCTTTGATGGTCGGCCAACACCCTTGGGTGCACGTGCACCCAATGTGCACACATTTATCATTCTTTTCATTAATTGTTATTTCATTTAGTTGTAAGTGTTTGTTACATGAAAAGTGTAAAAATATGTATTTAAATGTAGAATTATTCATGGGCTTCTATTTAATTAATTTTCTAGTGGCTTTAAAATAGATTTAGGCCTATGGGTTTTAAAATAAATAATACATATGTGAGAAATAAAAAAAGAGAACAAAAATGTGCATAACTTTGAAAAATTTTAGGGACTAAAATGCATAAAATTTTACGTGCAATGCACGTGCAAAAATATAAAAAAATTATCTTATTTTTCGGGGATGTTACAGTTATACCATAGTACAGTTGTAAAAAGTCGTTTCCTAATAATACATCGTTAATCATGTCATCAAATTAGTATATTATTGGTATTTTTAGGATGTAATTTTACACTTGTATCGTAACATTTTGTTCATATTTATTAAGTATGATACATTTTCCTGTCAATCTAGTTATTATTTTTTTTTTTTTTCATTTTATTTCCATTTTGGTAGTATATTTTCATGGCATAAGCTTGTTCCTACTCCAGTGTCTATCAATTTGTGATAGTTTCTTGATTTGTATCCTTTGTAGATAAATTATGTTAGTATATATAATGTATTCTTTGTTGCTTCTAATGGGTCAATTGGGCAGTATTTTATTTATTACTATACTTTAATTATTTATTGTTATTATTATTTTTTCTTCTTGTATTAAATATGGTTGTACTATAAGGAAGTCAGTTCCTAATAATATTTCATTAACATTGTACTGTAAGTCTTCTTCTACTTCTTCTGAATTGGAATTTAGCATTAAGTAAACTAATTCTAAAATATTTATATTTAGTTTTGTTATAGCTTCTGACTCATTTATTCCTTCTTCAATTATGCCTATTTTTTCCTCAGTTTCATTTGTTATATATCTACTTAGTTTTTTTATGTTCCTATTAATAATTTTTATGTTTTTTTTATAACTCCTATATAGTCTGGTACGGTATTTCCACTAATTTTTTTTCTAATTCTTCAGTACTTGTCATGTTTATTTGAGATGGTGTAATTTCCATGCCATCATCTTTTCCTAATGCTAATCCTTTATATATTTCGTTTATTATTTTTTTAATTCATTTATCTGTTGTTTTATTTATATGACTTGTTGTTGTAAGGATTTATTTATTTATTTTACTATTTTTTATTATTTATCTAGTGTTATTATATTTTGTAGTTGTTCGGGTAGTTTTTCTATTAATTCTTTTTTTCTTCCATGTTTTTGGATTTTTCTATTTTATCAATACTATTTCTTATGTTCTTCTCTATGTTAGATCCAAGTTTATTTAATAGGTATAGATTAGTCCAATTTAATTGTTTTATGTTCTCATAATCCTTCTTCTCCTATTAGGATAAAAGGTACAAATTTTCCATAATCATTTGATCATGGGGGTCAATAACTGTTATTAAGTAATTTGTTGGGCTTAAAATTGTATACTCTTGATTCTATTTGTGGGGTTTTATCCATGATAATACCAACTTAATTCGTTGTTTCTATAATTTAATATCTTGTATGCTGATAAAACTTGAAAGTATCAATTTACTTCTTCATTTGTATAATATAATATCATGCGTGCTATTATTTTTTGTATTTATTTATTTAACATGTTATGATATTACTAAGTACTCTGTTATTTATTTATCAGTTATATATTTTGTTTCTATCAAATTTCTACCAACGTGTTTAAATTCTAAAATGTGTGATATTCTTAATTCCTTTAGTTTTTGTGAAATATCTTGCGTTTGGTTTGTTATTTTGAAAACAGTTTTCTAAAAACACCCTAACCAAACAAGTTGGAGTTTTCAAAAACAGTTTTCTAAAAATGTAAGATTGCGCTCGTGTAGAGAGAGAATGACTGAAGTTGGAGTTTTGTGAAAACTGTTTTCACAAAACTAACTAACCAAACACGTTTTTGGGTTTTGGAAAAAGAAAAAAAAAAAGCTTAACCAAACACACCTATATAATATTAATATAATATGCACATAATGTATGGTGCAAGTATTTTTTTGGGCATAGATTGAAAAAGAATTAGTTATTAACTAATTTAGGGTTGCTTTAGGAAATAGTTTAACCCCGTGTCCTATTGCTGTAAATAGTGTTTAATAGTGTTTAATTTTTGCAAATGGCTCAAGATTTGATCGGGTCCTAGGATCTTAGAAGCCATCAAACTTGGTCCAATAAAAGCCCAGCTCCTCTAATTCAATCAATCACAAACTCAAGGAGAGCTCAACACTTCTAAATCTTCAGCCGTAGAAATGGAAAAAAAAATATACGAATAGTCGAGTGTTCATATGCAGGACTGACCGCCAGCGAGTCAGAAAAGGTGCCAGCATTGATTGCAGGAAAACCTCTACTGGTGGTTCCACGGGCCGCCTCAATGCCAGCACAACACATGCGAGTTTTGACTGGGAATTCGGAGGAAAAGGCTGAGGAGGAGAAGGAAGTGGTGTTCCAATTTTGGCAGAAGAAAGTGGTGGAAGAAGGGTGTGAAGGGGACCAGGCTTATTGGGTCCACTTGTGGGCCATTGAAGGAGGGGTAATTACTCAATTTACAGAGCATTTAATACTTGGGTTACGTTCCTAAAGTACTATCTAGTTTGTCGTCACTAGAATCATATGAGAGCGACTGCGATATTCGAATATCATCAAGATGTAGAGTTCGTGTGGAGGGCAGCGCCTCCGTGTCAATGCCTACTAGGGTGTGCCTCTGAGGGGCATACCAACTGGAGAAAATAGGTGAAGGTATGTTCAACTAGCAGAAAAAGTCACAGAACCGGGTTATTTACAAAGCAGAGATGAAAAGAGTCGGAAAAGTTTTGATCATACATGTGTGGATTCATGAGTAAGCAATCCAATGTAGAGATTGTTGGGTTTGTGTCTTGCATACACATGTTCGATGAGAAGACTATGAAGCGATTAGAATGATCAAAGCAACGATTGAAGAAGAATAGAAGAAGCAGCTGACAACAGCAACCAGCAGAAGTGCACTCGACTGCTAAGTGCTCTGGCTTGGTTCCTGGTTATTGCGGTCAACCGCAATCATAGGCAGTCGACTACATCTGTCGGACAACAGCGATAGGTCAGGTCTTGGGTGATTCGTGTAAAACCCAACTTTGACTTCAAGTCAGATCGTACAGCTCTCAAAGCATGGTTATCTCTTCAGGATAGATTGAAGGGTTATTGTAACAAGATATCAAACTAGGGTTTCTCTATATCTGTATATATCTCCTTGTAAGCCTCCTTTGAGGAGTAAGAGAGTTTTCTTCATTGAAGGGTTGAAAGAGAGCGAGAGAGAGTTCTCCATTGTAAACAACTAGTATCTTCTAGTTAGGCTTGAGAAATAGATACAGTCGTGATGAGGAATTGTATTATTCCTTATATCTTCTCTAGTTGAGAGGGAGAGAGAGAGAGAGTTCTCCATTGTTATTTCTCCCCCGGGTTAGGGTTTTACCCAAATCGGGACAAATTTGTGTGCTTTGGTAAGTTTGCTATGATCAACTATTTTCCTTAGTGGTTTGTTAATTTACTCATGCCGTTAAACTCAGCAGATTCAATTCAGAATTTCCTAACAATTGATATCAAACCTTCAGATTCATGGGTTTGTTCGAGTTTCTTGGATAAGATGGCAGATCAGATCACGAAGATCAAGCAGTTTGACGGTAAAATTAACTTTAATCCCTGCAAGGTGGACATGTAAGATACATTGTTTATAAATGGATTGAAGTTAGACTTAGAAGGGGATAAAGGAAAATCAATCGGCATAAAGCAGGAGAATTGGGAGGAGTTTTGTTCAAGAGCCTTGAGTTTAATTCGGATGTCATTGACGAGCAAAGTCAAGTGCAACCTCATGGAGAAGCGAAACACAGTGAGTCTATAGGCAAGATTCAGAATGGACTACTCAAAATCGCCGTTACAGGATCGGATGTACCAGAAGAGAAAGTTGTTGGGTATATATCTCAATGAAGAAAAGTACCGCTGTTCTAGATCATACCGTGGAATTAAATACGAATTTATCTGAATCGAGGGCGACTAACGATGATGATCTACAAGCTTCCAACTTGATATATTCACAACCAAATTTATCCAACTTGACAATCACCATGCGTGACGGGAATTCTACTAAGGAGAAGTTTTCAGCAGCAGGTGTGATTGAGGGCTTGGAGGAGGACACACTTAAGAAGGAGAGTCAAAAATTGATGTCTACTTATGTGAGTTTCTTGGAGTTGGATGATACTTCGAATGGAAGGGAAAGTGCACATAAGAGTAGGATTTTTTTTCCATCATTGCAAAGGAGTTGTACATTACAAGAAAGATTGTCACAAGTGGTTGAGTCAGAGGGGCGTCAAATCCAGTGCCACTGAATCAGGTGATAGCATAGAAAATAATCTTGTTCCAAATTTTATAGATGTGTATTATGGCTGCTTTCTTGATTCGGGGAGTTCGTCTCATATATGCTCCGGGGGAGTGGTGTTTTCTACTTATAAGTTCGCAAGAGATCGTTGTTTTGTGAGAACGGTGGTTGATGAGTTTTATGAAGTAGTGGGTGAGGGAACAGTCGAGTTGCAGGCACGAGATGGAAAGGGTTACACATTAGAGAATGTTATGCATATTCCTCAGTTGAAATAGAATCTTTGTATCTGTAGGAACTCTTGAAGCACAGGGTTATAGGTACACAACGTAAGGTGGAGTTCTACCAGTTTGGGAAGGTGGTCGTATGGTGATGAAGGGAATGAGGGGTACTAAGCACAATCTCTACAAGCTTTATGGGATCGAAAAAACTTGCGTAAATATTTCGAAGCCCTACGTTCCAAAAGCATTATCTAGTTTGTTGTCACTAGAATCATCTGAGCAAGACTGCGACGTTCGAATATCATCGAGAGGTGGAGAGTGCCTCGAGGTAGGTGGAGTTCATGTGGTCAGCGGCGGCTCCGTGTCAACACCTACTGGGGTGAGCCTTTGAGGGGCATACCAACTGGAAAAAAATAGTTTGAGGTATGTTCAATCAGCAGAGGAAGCCATGGAGGTATGTTGAAACGAGTGTAGAAAAGTTTTGATCACACGTGTGGATTAATGAGTATTCAATCCAAGGTGGAGATTGTTTTGTTTGTGTCTTGCATACACATATTCGTTGAGAAAACTATGAAGCGATGATAATGATCGAAGTGAACGATTGAAGTTGAAGAGAAGAAGAAGCCGGCCGCAGCAACCAGCAAAAGTGCAGTCGACTGCTAAGTGCTCTGGCTTAGTTCCTAATGATTGCGATCGACCGCAATCATAGGCAGTCGACCGCATCTATCAGGCAGCAGCGATGGGTCAGGTCTTGGGTGATTCGTGTTAAGCCTAACTTCGACTTTAAATCAGATTCTACGGCTTTCAACGCATGATTATCTCTTCAGGATACATCAAAGGGTTAGTGTAACAAGATATAAAACTAGGGTTTCTCTAGATCTCTACATATCTCCTTGTAAGCCTCCTTTGAGGGTAAGAGAGTTTTCTTCTTTGAAGCGTTGAGAGAGAAAGAGAGAGAGAGTTCTCCATTGTAAACAAGTAGTATCTTCAGGTTAGGCTTGATCGATAGATAAGGTCGTGGTAAGAAATTGTACTACTCCTTGTATCTTCTCTAGTTGAATAACGTCTCTGTTATTTCTTCGTCGGATTAGGGTTTTACCCATACCGGGACAAATTTGTGTGTTTTTTGTATGTTTGGTGTGATCAGCTATATTGCTTGGTGGTTTGTTAATTGACTCGTGTGTTAAAATCAGTAGATTCACTACTAAGAACCATGGAAACCCCGGCTTTTAGTTTTCGATTTCACAATGTTTAGAAACGCCGGGATTGATCGCCCTGGCACTTCACGAAACTCTGCCGCAAATGCCAGGTTTGCCCCTGCCGGGGATGCAAAAAATATTTCCCGACGTTTGCAAATGCCGGGGTTGTTTTTTGGCTTTCCTGACGTTTCCAAATGCCGGGGTAGATTATTTTTCATTTTTTAACTTTTTTCATTAAAAACTATATCCTGTCCTTTTAAAACGCCGGGATGGCCTTTTTTTCGGTACACAAGCAATTTAAGAAATAAATCAAGCACTGAGGTAATACAAATTCGAATAAAACATAACAAAAACATCGCTCAATGAATACGATCATAAGAAAATAGTGCACTCAACATATCTTATATTACATCCTTCGTATGCATAGTTCAGCAACACTACTTCATGTATCAAATATCATTACATAACACATCATTGCCAATAAAAAAAGAGACCACATGCTTTTCTTTCAACCTCCCCTAACCAACATATCTATTCACTCCATATGATACACTTGATCTCTTTCATCTCTTCTTCTCCCCTTCCACCTTGTATTGCTCCCCCCTTCCTTAACCACACCAATTCTTCTCTTCTTATGTTCTTATTTGTTACTGCTTTCTACACCTGCCAATGTATAAATCTCATTTGGAATCAACATGAAACATGACATTCATTGTTTCTCCATACGAAGTACCACATCTGTTACAATATCATCCATACTAAACAGTATATACATACAACTATATAGAAAAAAATACTGTCAGGTGTAGTGTGTATATATTTGAATATGCAACAGAATGAATACACATTTTACCTCCTCAGATGAGCCACAAACTCTAGCCTGGTCATGTTCTTCATTTCTTCAATCTCATTGTCGTAGTATCTAACTACAAATACATTTGTTTTTCTTCCATTTAGCACTATAAAGACTTAAGAAGGTTCAGTGTCCAAAAATAAAATCTTTATGTGATCAAACATAGAGGGAGGTTGATATGGCTTCAAGTTCCCTAGTATTTGAGTGCAGCCAAATCATAAGCTTTTACTGCTTTGTCCTCCATGTCATATCCTCCTAAATTCAGTTCAAAGCATACAACATTAGATTCAAGAAAAAAAATTTATAAAAGAAATCAGTTATCAAATAAAATAGAGAGCTAAAATGCATACCCAAATAAATTGCAGATCAATGAAATTGCATTGAACATACAACAAAACAAGAAAAACATGTCAAACATAATAAAAACTTAAAATAATATGAATGCAGTATTAATATTATGAAAATAATGTCATACCTCGCCTCCTTTTTCCTGTTTGTCCCTCCTTCTTACAACAATTATCCCATAAAAGTGCTTCATATCTACCGGTCCACCTATGCCTAATCAAAACCAAAATAAAAAGTTACTAAACAAATCATCCAAATAATCATAATGTTTCAAACATTAGAATCTTAATAGTGACCTAGTAACACTTCTATACTTAGAAGTCATCTGCCCAAATGTCACAATAGACTTCCCATGAACTAGCTGCTTCTTCTCTCCTGGAATAAATTACCACACTCGTAGATTACGGCGGCATCTTCCAGCACAAAAATCAAATACACTACCATAGGTGCCTGAACATGAACAAAGAAATAAATGAATTAACAATAGGCATAATATCCTGAAATTTTTTAATGAATTAACAAGATTTTCATATTCAGTTCCAGGGTTTCAATGAATTCAGTATTCTTTTTATACGAAGGACCAATTCATCAGTCATGCCAATTTGGGTCCATCAATTGTTAAATTGTTCGATATAAAAAGAATTACTTATAAAGCAATACTTCGTACAGTAATAATGCTTATAATCAACAACTTCTCTAATTTCTGAAGACAAATTAGAATCATCAGTAGCCATAGGATTAACAAGCATATTTGAGCAAGCTACAATAATAATTCCACATGAAGCAAATATTGTAAGTATTTCTTCCTACTATTAAATAACTAAATAAACAAACAACACCGAGTTCCCCTTTGTCCCTTCTCTCTTCTTCCTAAATTGCCAAAGCACTAAAATTTCCGGTTAGGGAAAAGTGAATGGGCTAACAAACAATATTCTTCTTGCGCATAAATTGTGAGCAAAAGTAATCGCTATTTTTTGAAAAATAGCGAGGAACCCCATCTACAGAAAAATCAGATGAGAAGGATTAATTAGATTGGGGGAAGAAATCAAACCTAAAGTGATTAGGTAAGGGGTAAGAAACCCTAACCCTACCAGGGACTTGAGAAGCAGTCGATCGGTAGATCTAAAAGTCTCTTCTTCTTCAACAACGAGATCGAGATCTAGGGTTTAGGATTTACGGCGATGATGGTAGGAACGGCAGTGCGAATGGCGGGGATGGCGACGGCAGTGCGAATGGCGGGAATGGCGACGACAGTGCGAACGATGGGAGGAACAGTGGGGATGGCGACGACGGCGACGAATGTCGGGGGTGAGCGCAAAAGAGAGAGGGAAAGTGAAATAATTTGAGAATGGGGGAATTATGGTGGGGAATTGAGTTTTTTATTTTCATTTTTATATACCCGACGGTTACCAACGTTGGGGAATCTAATATCCCGTTTGCATTTGCACAAACTATCATGCCCCGCCTTCCCGTTATACGGAAACACAGGCATGTAACTGAGGCCCAATGAATGATATAAGTATACCAACTCATATCATTCATAAGCTGTACCATACCAGTAAGCTCAACAATACAATAATAATCACAGGAACAAGAATATAATGTAATAACCAATATATGAGATACAAGAACTTACAGAATACCGAGAATACACAATGCAATAGAAGTACGTCAAGTTCTTTAGTATATTCTCATTTGTACCTGTATAAACAATAACTCAAAAGAAAGATGGAGAGTATCCGTTAGACAAGTAGTAGCAAGCAATGAAAGAAATAAAGGACTATATGACAAGAGCGAGAAATTGGAACGATATCAAAGTCAATAAATGATAAACGATAACAAGATCAAAAGTTAAAAATCAATGGAACGATGGTTGATAAATAATAATCAATAATCAGTAAAATAATAATCGATAAAACAATAGTCAATAATAGATTCAGTATTCGATAATCAATGATCGATAAACAATAGTCGAAAAATAATAATCAATAATCTATGAATCAATAGTCGATGAACAATAATCAGTAAACAATAATCAATAGTCGATGAAAATAATCAATTGTCGATGTTCTTTAGGTCTATCAATATTTTATTAACCTATCTAATGCACATAATACTGTGTCTTTTACCACAAGTTCGGTGGTGCAAACAATGATCGTTTAGACTATAGTGGTGAACTCTACAGATCATGTACTCAACACAATAACAATAACGAGAATCCACAATCCACTATCCATAATGAGAATTTATCCACAATACGATACAAGATAACGATAACAAAATAGGAAAACACGAGTCCCTCATCTGAGTACAGTCTCCAATTGTTTACTACCAAATCGACCCTTATTATTAACATGAGTTATAAATATGCAATCGATACGATTAACGAGAAATGTGGTATCAAGATTTATGCAATGGGTGCAATCGATAAGAATGATAGTATCAATATAATATCAAGAAAATATCAAGGCTATGCAATACATGAATATACGCAGTTCAATTCATTTAAATATGAAAAATAACGAGTTTATATGCAAAAACATGACAATGCAAGTTCTTGATAGAAGCACCTATTGGTACTCAAATTCACATTCTTGCTGCTATGGGATTACAAATCTCATTCCGTCAGAGATTCTAAAAAGTAGACTCTCTTCTGGTTCCAATGCATATTCACATAATACATTATAGTTACAGAAGCTAGGTCGATGAATCACTTCTTTACAGGTTTAATGCACAGTCTCGGTTCTTAAAATTATAATATGACAGTACTAAAACAGTGATAACTTACATTTATAAATCGGATTGGAAATCCGTAAGATGTTCCGGATTCAAGACTTAGTGCACTACAATTTCTATGTACAAAGTTCTAAGTTTCAATGTCAGGAATAGGTCGATCAATCAATTCTTTACAGGTTTCGTGCACAGTCTCCGTTCTGGAAATTATAATATGACAATACTAAAACAGTGATAACTTACAATTTATAAACCGGATTGAGAAACCGTAAGATGTTCTAGATTCAAGACTCAGTGCACTACAATTTCTATGCACAAAGTTCTAAGTTTCAATTTCAGAACTAGGTCAAAACCTCAGTACAAAATTGGGCAAATGACAGGGCAGTATATTTGAATGTTCAATAATACGATAAATATACTGTTCAAGTTTTAAATCAATAACAATGACACGATAAGACGACTATGAATCAATAACATGGTACTATCAAGAAAATAATGAATCAATAATCGAATTCCATTAAATACAATATTCAATTAAATGACTACTTGCGGAATTTCAAAGAAAATCCTTGCACGGAATAAAAAGAGTGTACAAGAGATGCTTGCCTTTCGATGAGTAGTAGTAAGGTGAGCGCACGACAGCGAGTACAGCAAGAGATAGCGGTGACACATGCAAAAGAGGCAGCGACAATGCCAAGAGCAACGACGATGACAATAGACGATGGCAACACCAAGAGAGACAGCGGCAACACCGCAAGCGGCAACGGTCAAGGCAGTGGAAGGAGGGGCTGTCGGGGTGCTTCGGCATCGCAGCGGGTAAGAGACAGGAGCAGCAGCAAGGAAGGGAGCTTGGGGTGTGGGCTGCAGGTTGTGGGAGGCAAACGTCGAGGGGCGAGGGCAGTCGCAGTCGAGGACGGCAGCAGCAAGGAAGAGGTGAGGCTGCTGTCGTCGGGTTCGAGGAAGCGGCACTCCGTGGTGCAGTCGAGGTGCGACACTGGTGGGGACAGAATTGGCAGCGTGTTGCTCGAGCAGTTGCGAAGAGGCAGTCTGTTGGGTGAGAGGATGAAGGAGGAGCGCGGGAAGGCGAGGTGGAGAAGCGGCGGGAGGACGGTGGTCGGTGCTCGAGTTGGCGGAGGAAGAGGAGAGGCAACGCGGGGTTCGGCTGTGGTGGAGGAAGACGATGGTAAGGAGGTGGAGAAGCTAGACTATGGTGGTCGAGCACGCGCGTGCGAGGTCGAGTGGGATGGGTGCTCGGTTTCGAGAGGGAGAGAAACAAAGGAAGAAGAAAGAGTGAGGAGAGAGAGAGGGATAGAGCTGATTGAGGGGTGATTAATTAAGGTTAATTGAGAGATTTGGGGGTTTAGTTAGGATTTGGAGGAATGGGATAGTGGTTAGGCAGTAAAGTAGAGGATCATGGAGATATTGGGGGAGGTGAACATGGAGGGGTTGGAGACTGGGCAATTAGCAGAATAGCTAGGGGAATTGGGTTAGCGGGTTTGGGTTTAAATAGTTGGGCTTAACATTAAAATAATCATCATAGAATAGATTGGGATTCAAAATATGGGCTTGGGTTTCTTTTACAAAAAAAATAATAAAATGATAATAAGTTGGGGCTGAAATTGAACTTTATGTTTGGATTTAGATCTATGAGCTTTACAAAAATAATAATAATAATAATAATAATAATAATAATAATAATAATAATAATAATATCATCATTATTATTATTATTATTATTATTATTATTATTATTATTATATAACAAAATAGGATTTGAGTTTAACACATTAATAAATCGAAATAATAAGAATATACTTGGTTTGGGCTTTATACAATAAATAAACAAAGAATAGACTAGGATTTGGGTATTAGACAATAAATCAACAAACAATTAAATAGTAATAAATAATAGTATGGATTAAAATCTCTAGGTTCAAACTGATTAATTGGATATTCAAATAAAAGCAATGAGGTTCAAGAGAATAAAAGAATTTATAGAAAAAATTTTGAAATTCATGAATACGGAGAAAAGAAAAGGAGAAATCTGTATAATCGAAAATGGGAGTTACACAAATGCTGGGGATATCCCGGCGAAACTACCAAACGCCGAGATAGTTTCGCCACATAATACTCCTTCTTTTGTAGTGGTTTGATCCGGAATTTTCTAAGAATGATTTGATATGGATCTGAAGGGTTCAATGACACTCAGAACTCATTTTAATTTTTATGTGACAGGAAAGAAAAAGGTAGTTTGTAGGATTGGAGATTCATTGAATTATCAGGGAAATAGATATCGATATGCATGGGTGAGATGTCAAGCTCAATGCTGTTGTTTTTAAGCTGTGAGACATTCATGCATGCATATTAATAGACTCGTGTCGCGCAAGTTTCACACTTGAACTGAATGCCTGAATAGCACCTCAACCTAAGACAAGTTGTTGTTCAGATGATTGTTAGGTTGTCAAGCTCCTTGCGTCTATATTTAAATTAACGGTTCATTCTGATTACATCGAGAGGGACTTGAGGTGAATTGCGAGGCCTACCCTAATAATTTTTTAGACTCAAGTTACTATTGTAACATGATAAGCAGTTCTTGACATATGACTCAACATTACACCGTCATCGAATTGATAAGCTCGCTTCGATAAAAGAAACCTAGATTCCCTTTCTTGATCCTTTGCTTTTTAGTGCAGGTCTCTATATCAACGGCCTCTAATTCCTCACCTTAACAATGCATATATTCCAAATATATCCCAAGGTTAGCATCTTGAGATTAGTATATAGTTCAATTGGAAACTAGAGATTCGAAGTAGATAACCTTGGATCGAGGTGAGATCACAACAAAAAGGACTTCCTTTCTCAACTTGGATTACAATGTGTCCTCGTTGATTCATACAAAAAGAGAATGTGCTTGTCTTGAAGATGTCAGTGTTCTCTTTTCTTAACTATATGTGCATGTATGGCATATTCTTTGAAAATCTGAAAGGGAAATTTGAAACATGTTTGCAGATACGTTACTTTTTGTCTACACACTACTACGTAGATTCTCACATATTAAAATAGTTTAATTAGTGAAGTTACAATAAACATCTCAAAAAGCGTAATATTCTTTATTCTTTTTTTATTTTTTTTGGGAGTAGTAGATAAAAAAAAGTTTCATGATAAGAAATAAATAAGAAAAGGTGATAGTTCAGGTTTTTTGAGCCATTCCTCATCGGGTGGATTCAGATTAGTTTTTTTTGCGTTTGGTTAGTTGTTTTGAAAACAGTTTTCTGAAAACGAGAGTATAAAAGTTATTTGGTAATAATTTTTTTTTGAAACAGTTTTTTGAAAACGAGAGTATAAAATGCATTTGGTAAAGGGTTAACGGGTCGGGTTCGAACCTGTTAGAGACCCGAACCGCAACTCTACACTCCTTTAAACTTTGGCGCCAAAAATACCCAGCTCATCTCCTAGCTCTAGTGTCGAGCACCTCGCCTAGCTCGTCGCCGAAGCGCTGAGCTCCTCGCCTAGCTCCTCGCCGACGTCCATCACCTCCAATGCCGAGCTCCCCCACAGTCGAGCTCCTTCAACTCCAAGCTCCGTCAAGCTCAAGCTCCCCTCATTGAACCCATTGCCGAGCTCCACTCGTCGAGCTCCTTCGCCGAACGTCGACCTCCTTCATCGAGCTCCCCTTCCTCGTCGAGCTCCGACCTCGACTCCAAGCCACCGAGCTCCGATGCCGAGCTCAAGTTTCCCCTCCGTCGAGCAACCCTCCACCTTCGCCGAAACCCCATTTCGAGATCCCCTTCACGAGCTTCAAGTCCTACACTTATCTCGCCGAGCTCTCCTCCTCGCCGAGCTCAACCTCACCTCCAAACTCCTCGTCGAGCTCTTCCAATCACCGTACTCCGAGCTCATCTCGATTGAGCTTCGAACCCATCACCGAGCTCCAATCTCTCGTCGCCGAACCCCTCCACTGGTATCGAGCTCAACCATGGACGAACTCCGCTACCTTCACCTCCGTCGTCGAGCTCCACCCTCGACGAACCCGTCGAGCTCCACCCTCGACGGACCCATCGAGCTCCAATGTCGAAGCTCGAGCTCCTCTCCTCCCCTCCACTATCGAACTCCACAAATGCCTCCTCGTCGCCAACCGCACCGTGCTCCTCTCTTCACGGGCCGCTCGGAGACGGAGATGGAGACGGAGACGAGGCCGGAGATGAATTCAGAGTCGAAGCTGTGGTCAGTATCGAAGGTGTAGTCGAAGAAGAGGTTGAAGGACGAACTCGAGGAAAGAAGAGGAAAGAAGAAGTCTGGTTAAGAAATGACCCCTTTGGATTTTTCTGAAAATGAGAAGCAAAAATTTGCTTTGAGAAGAGGGTAACCAAGCGCGTTTTCTTTTTTAGAAAACGAAAAAATGGTGTTAAAAAACTATCCAAACACACCTTAATAAATTCAAAGTTTTAGCGTAGGGTCTTTCTATCTTACTAACCAAACAATGTACACCAAGGGCCAGTCCTGAGTTCTCGGGCGTCCAAGGCAAAAAACCCAAATAATTATTTTTGGGAGCCCATAATTATAATATAATTTTTTTGCGCAAAATACATGTCTATATTTATAAGAGAAATTCAAAATTGGGAGCCCCTAAAATTGTAAAAAAATCGGGGCCTGAGGCGGCCGCCTCACATGCTAAGGTGGGGGCTGACCCTGTGTACACCACGAGCTGGATGACATTGTCCAAATATAATTCCATTTTTCCATATTTTTTGTCACAATGAAATATCCTGAGATGTGGGACTGTTTCTGTACATCTGCTCTGTCAGAGCATCCACTATGTTTTCTATGTCCATTGCTAAATATAGCATTTAGAAATAGCAATAGAAGGACCACGATGCAGTCGTCCAAGTCTAAAAACAGAAGCGTCGGATGAACACCATCCGTCTTTGAATTTTATTTTTTTTTGATATTCGGTGATTTTAAACACAAAAAAAATCAAAAAAATCAAAAAATCAAAAAATCAAAAAATCAAAAAAAGTCAAAAACAGACCGTTTGGTGTGTTTTTGACTTTTTTTTTGCTTGGTTTAAAATCATAAAAAAAATCAAAAAAAAAAAAACACATCAAACGGATGAACATCATCCGTCTGGGTGTTTTTCGATTTTTTTTAAAAAATTAAAAAATCAAAAAAACACACCAGACGGAACACCTTCATCCGTCTGGCGTTTTTTCATTTATTTTTTTAAAGAAAAAAATTTGTTTTCGACGAGAGACGGAAGATGGTCATCTGTCTCTTGTTTTTTTAAAATTTTTATTTAACTAGACGGCATATCTTCATCTGTCCCTTTCGTCAAACGGATGAACATCGTTCGTCTCCTATATTTAGCAATTGTCTAACGTCACTGCTAAGTTTAACAGACTACTGTTCATTTCTTCCTAAATTAAGGGTTTTTAGCAAACAACTGTGAGGGTTTTTTCTAAACCTATTGCTATTTTTTGGGTTTTTAAAAAATGACAGTGGATGCTCTCACAGCTGATATTTGACAGGACTTAATTTGCAAGGTTGATAGTTCTTTTCTTTCTTTTTATTTTGCCCACTCTTACTTTCTAGTCCCTTTCTAGTATTATACTTATACTAAACAAATAGGCTTACCTCCTTCAAATAGAGAAAGGAGAGCCAATGTAGGAACTAACACGTGCTAACCCCGTGTACTCAACTTATAGGAAAAAAAAAGACAAAAAAACCTTCATCTTCTATATTCTCAATTGTCATCTCACTTTCAAAATCCCTCATCTTCTCATCAGTTCCCGACACATTATTCGCCACCGCCACCACCGCCATAGCCACCGCCGCTGCCTCTCACCTCCCACGCGCAACATTGCACAGCCTAAAAATGTACACGTTGATACCACTATCTCCATACACTTCAAAAGATATAGGAATACTCGGCGAATTACCTCGGCATTTGGGTGTTTCGCCGGGACATTCCCCGACGCTTTTTAAAAAATGCCAGCGGGGACCAAAGCTACCCCGACATTTGTTAAAAACGCCGAGGTTTGTTCATACCCCGACGCTTTAAAATGTCGGGGTTGGTTCCTTTCTGATAAACCCCATGCTCCCCACTTCTCTCTCTCTCTCTCTTTCCCTATTCGCGCCTTTACCATATCTCTCTGAAACCCTAGCTCTTTCACCCTTTTTGATTTCGCACCGATCGATCTCGGTTCGCTTTCACTGCCGCCTGCCACCCGCATCCGTTGTCTCTCACCGCCGCTGCCTTTGCCATATCTCTCCGAAACCCTAGGTGACGATTGAAAATCCATGTTCCCAAAATCAAATCTTTTTTTATAGTTTGGATTGGTTTTTTTGTTCTGCAATGAAAATGATATCTGTTCACATAAGGATTGATCCAGCTATTAATTATTTGTCAAATTTGTTGCATAAAGTGGTTGTTTGATGTGGATATTGACATTAGATTATCAAACTTGAAGGTTGGATATATAATTATATATTTGTCATCTCTTCAAATTTCAACTAGTTAACTGTCAGTGAATGGATTTTAATGATATATACAAGTGAAAGAATGAGACACATCATGGACAAATGAGCCTCTGATTAAGACTTCCATGTTTAATTTAGAGTAAAACCAATGAAATGAATTATGAACTAAATCAAGTTTAGAGACTTGAATAATCAGTACTCCCTTGTTTTCAAAAGAGCAATCAATCATCATAGGTTTTAAATTAGGGAATGAGCTTAACTTTCGGTTTATCTCATCTCATTCTTGATGAGGTCTTTTGTGAACAAGAAGTTTTTTGACGGGCTGATTAACAAGATTTATGAGAAGAAAGTCGTATGGCATGGCGTAGACTTAAATGGATTATGACTTATACATAATATTTTGCCTTATACAGCAAGGTGATAGAGTCCTTACAGGATCCAGTCAGGTGAATGAAGAGGGAGCCAGTGAACGTACACTGTAAGCGGGTTTGTCTCTTCTTATAAATATTAAAATCTTATTAGCTTGACTTATTTAACTTAGTATCCTCTCTAAATTTTCAAGAAACAGTTTATAAAATATTATTATATATCTTATAGCTTAGAATGTTTGAATGCCTACAAATTAGAGTTGTGAAATTAATAGAGTAAATTTTAGAAGGAAGTCATTTTGATGTAGATTTGTTTAAAAAGCAAGCACATGGAGACGATTGTGACAAGACACCGATACGAGAAAAAATTTAAAATACTACATTAAAATAGCTAGTGACATGTCACCCTTTCACTATTTCTTTTTTTTCCGACCCAAATTCATGTTTTTGTAAAATAGCTAGTGACATTAAAATAGCTAGTGACAGTAAAATAGCTAGAAACACTACATTAAGATACACTTTCGCCTATAGCTGATTTATTAGTGAAGGATTCTGTGGACAGTAGATAATTTTGTCCATCCATCAGTATCTTTGCCTAAGTGGATAAGCTATATCACACATCTGTCATTATATGCAACCTGTCATTATATGCAACTGAAACATGCATTCTGTGCTAAAAACCATAAATATACTTATATGAATTTTAGAGCCCCAATCTTGTATTTGCTGATTAGTTATTCTTGATAATTTCTCATGTTTTATCTATTAACTAGATTTACCCGTGGGCACATGCCTACGGCACGTCTTCGGAACGATACAGCATATGAAATTCTTGTAAACAGTAAAACAATAATTATGTAACTCAAGTTTGAATAGTAAAACAATAATTAGTTGTAAATAAAAGTCCATGTTTCCATTAGTATATGTTCAAAAATAATTATTAATGGGGGTGAAAAATTCAACTTCTTAGAATTGTTAATGAAATTTAACTGTTGATAAGATATTTGCTATTTTGAATGTAACATGAGCAATAAAAAAATGTATAAAAAATCTGAAAATTTACAAACCTGAAATCTGAAAACATAAATTTCTGAGTAAATAGAAAGAGAATGAGAGAGAGAGAGAGAGAAAGAGAAATAAATAAATAAAGGAGTTGTTTTGGGATTTGAATTTGAGTTTTGGGGGGAAACTTTTGGGCGAAAAAATATGTTTTGTGAGGTTAGATCTGAACAGTTGATTTCAACCCTATTGAATGAGAGCTACTCGATAGTTCTCTGTGTTTTATTATATAGATGTTGAACTCTTACACATGCACATAAATCAAGCTTTGTTCTTCAAGTTTATTGGTGATTCAAATTATTGCGGCTGCTATGGTTTTCAGTATATCATGCATGTTGCAAGTGTATTGACAAGGCAATTAGAAAAGTAGACTTGGATGAATCAGTGTTCAGCTACAATATAACAACCTTTTACAGTAGTGAGGCCAAACACATGTACACAACAAGGAAACCGCAGTGCATTACAACACACATACCAAGTAATGCAGAAAACTAGTGAGCAACAAATTGATGCCTACAAACATACCAAACAACACAAACTAGAATGCAAGAGTATCGACGAACGTTCTTATTCGATGCCTTCATTGCTAGTTCTAATCTCTGATCTCTAATATTTCCTTCTCTGCTAAAACTCTACGGCTAGTAGCCACATTATTTAATTTCAGGCAAGTTTGTGCCTCGACTTAAAAACTTAATGTATATTTTTTTGCCTTATGCAACAAGGCGCTATAGTACCTACAAGATCAAGTGAGGTCAATGTAGGAGTGGGCAAACATGATATTATCAACGACGACATCCCTATGTTAGGATTATGTCTTGTATACTTGTTGTTCAGATTAAAAGAAGGTAATACGAAGCACGGATATCGAAGCATCGAAGCGAGTAGAAGGAGAACAATAGCAGCAGCAGGTGCAGGCTAGTTGCGGCCGACCGCTCGTTGTACTGGGAAGTCAGAGAGTGGTACGGTCGACCGGTCTTGTTAGACGGTCGACCGCCCGTGGCGCTGTGTTCGTTTTGGGCCCTAATTTGTTAGGTCGTTTCAGTCCAATCTTCAACTCCAAGTTAGATCGTGCGGCTCCTATTCAGTTACTTCTTTTCTAGGTTTTATCGGATGACTGAGAATCAAGATTAGACCTAGGTTTCTCTCTATTCTTCTATATATTGTAAACTCCTCCAATATGAAAGGTAGTACTTCATAGATTCTTTTCTCCATTGCAAAAAGAGGCTCGAGAGAGAGATAGTTCTTGGTGGGTGAGTTTAATTTCTTGTGTCAAGTAATCAGTAAATTCTTGTAATCTCTTCTAGTTGAATATCAGATCTCCCTATATTTCCCCCTGGATTAAGCAAAAGCTAACCGGGATAAGTCATCATTGTTGTGTTTGTGTTAGTTTGGTAGATCTACTTGCTTGCTCAATTTATTCGCCTCGTCTACTTCGACTTTCTTATTGCTCTAATTAGTTTTGCTGCGACCAGAGGGCATTTGTTGACGCTCCAATCCCAACAAATGGTATCAGAGCTTCATGTTGTCGAGTTCCTTAGTTAAGATGACATGCCACAGTATTTTAAAGATCAAGCAGTTTGATGGTAAGATCAATTTCAATCTTTGGAAGACTGACTGTATGATGTTCTTGTTCAAGAATGGTTACAGTCAGCAGTTAAGAAGAATGAAAAGCCAAAAATATGAAGGATGATGTTTGGAAAAATATTCGTAAAAGAGGCATAAGTCTAATCCGACTATCATTGGCGGACGTGGTCAAGTGCAAATTTCTTGAAGAAACTGACGTGGCAAGTCTGTGAGAAAGACTCATAACTGACTACTCTGGTTCGTCGTTATTAGAATGGATGCATTGGAAGAGGAAGTTATTCCGTTTATCTATGAAGGAAGGTACCGATCTCCAAGACCACATTATAGAGTTCAATAAGGTATTATCTGTACTTAAGGCGATCAACGCAGATGTGTGTGAGGAAGATAAAGCTTTCAACCTGATATATTCATTACTGGATTCGTACAAGCCTTTGATCACGACCATGCTACACGGTAGATCTGCCAAGGAGAGTATTTCGGTAGATGGTGTAATCAAAGCATTGAAGGAAAATCAACTTATGAAGGAGACCCATAAATCTTCATCGTCTATTCTTACAAGTTGTCTAGTAGTGGATGATCCTTCGGGGGAAAGACAAAGTGCTTTGCAAAAGGATTTGATCCGTTGTCGATATTGCAAGAGGTCAGGGCATATCAAGAAAGACTGTTGGAAATTGCGGAATCAGGAGAGACGGGAGTTCAGCCGCTAATGTGGTTAGTGCCTTTGATTCAGGTGATTCGTGTCTTCTTGTTTCAAATTCTTTAGAAGTGGATTTTAGTTGGTTTCTTGACTTAGGGAGTTCTTCTCATATTTGCTCCAAGATAAAGTTGTTTTCTCCTTATAAGTCTACTACGGAGCGTTGTGTGACAACGGAAACTGGAGAAATTTGTGAAGTAGTGGGTGAGGGGACAGTTGAGTTGAAGATGTCAGGTCTAAATATGTTCACTTTAAGGGATGTTTTGTATATTCCTCTGCTGAAATGGAATCTGATTTCCTTGGGAACTCTTGATGCACGGGGCTGCAGGTACACAGCTCTAGGTAGAGTTCTGTCTATTTTTCAGGGTCGTCGTAAGGTGATTAGAGGTATGAGAATGGTTGGGCCAAGCCAAAACAATCTCTACAAGCTTTGGGAAATTCTAAATACTTGCGTAAGTGTTGCTCCTTTTCCCAGTATTCCCGCAAGCTCAGCTAGTTTGCTGCAACTAGATTCATCGAGACGAGACCACGACGTTCGAATATCATCGAGAGGTGGAGAAAGCCTAAGGGCAGGTGAAGTTTGTGCGGAGTTTGGCCACTTTGTGAGTACATCTACGGAGATGGGCCTTTGAGGGGCAAAACTGGATTTGGTGAGGTAGAGATCATTTCGATTAGAAGAAGAAGCTATTGTTCGAAGTTTTCTTTGCAAGTGGAATTTGTTAGAGTTTGGAGATGAGTAACGCATCATGTGATAGCACTCGTATGCAATCCAAGGTGGAGTTTATTGGGATAGCATCTTGTATACTCGTTGTTCAGATTAAAAGAAGGTAATATGAAGCACGGAGGTCGAAGCGTCGAATCGAGTAGAAGGAGAATAGCAGCAGCAGCTAGTGCAGGCTAGTTGCGGTCGACCGGCCATGGTGATAGTCGACCACACCCCCGACCGCTCATTGTATTGGGAAGTCAGAGAGTGGTACGGTCGACCGGTCTTGTTGGACGGTCGACCGCCTGCGGCGCTATGTTCGTTTTAGGCCCCGATTTGTTAGGTCATTTCAGTCCAATCTTCAACTCCAAGTTAGATCGTGCGGCTCCTATTCAGTTACTTTTTTTCCAGGTTTTATCGAACGACTGAGGATCAAGATTAGACCTAGGTTTCTCTCTATTCTTCTCTATATTTTGTAAACTCCTCCAATATGAGAGGTAGTACTTCATAGATTCTTTTCTCCATTACAAAGAGATGCTCGAGAGAGAGATAGTTCTTGGTGGGTGAGTTTAATTCCTTGTGTCAAGTGAATCAGTAACTCCTTGTAATCTCTTCTAGTTGAATATCAGATCTCCTTATATTTTCTCCCGGATTAAGCAAAAGCTAACCGGGATAAGTCATCGTTGTTGTGTTTGTGTTAGTTTGGTGGATCTACTTGTTTGCTCAATTTATTCGCCGCATCTACTTCGATTTCCTTATTGCTCTAATTAGTTTCGCTGCGACCAGAGGGTATTTGTTGACGCCCCAATCCCAACACCCTAGACGTACAATGTAGTGCTGGTTTTATCATTTATTGACTTGGAACTCTTTTGTTGAACTCTTTTAAATTTTGTAAATTAAACTTATGTTTAATTACATGAGACTAAAGAATAAATTTCATATGTATGTTGGTGAATTACTGTTGCTTTCAATTTTCATATATTATGACTTGGCGAAATGCTTGTGAAATATATCGTACTGAACAATATTATGAATTGTGTAAAAAAAATTTGTTATTTTAAATATTATATTTGTTTTTCGTATTTTCTTAAACAAAAAAAAGTAATAAAAAAATTCAAACATACCCCAGCGTTTTAAAACGACAAGGTATGGATATAAAGGAAAACAATAAAAAAAATGCTGAGCCAACCCCGACATTTTAAAAGCTCCGAGAATGGTGAAATAGGGAAATTCAAAAACATACCCAGGCGTTTCATAAGCGCCGGGGACGAATACAAAAAATGCCGGGCATCTTCAAAATAAACCCTGATGCTTGCAAGTGCCGGGGTAGCTTGAAACATACCCCGGCAGGGGCAAGGCCGGCGTTTGCAGCGGCGCTTTATAAAGCGCCGACAAGAAAATGTGACACCCTAGAATTTTAAATAATGTTTTGAATTTAATAAATGGTTTGAAATCAATTATTGTGATTTAATTAATATTTTTCTGAAATTTATCTTTTTGCACGTGCAAAATACGTGCAAATATTTTTCTTGGGAAACACAAAGTCAGAAAATCTATTTGCCAAATCTAATATGTATTAGTGGGTATTATTATAATTTTTCTAAATTTTTATGAATAATTTATGATATATTTGCAAATACTCAAAAATGAAAGACTTTTATGCAAAATTGCCTCTTGAAGTAAAAACTTTAGATTTCGGTTTTCTGGGTTGTGCATATTGGTCGGCCAAATCAGGAGAGTGAGGGGATTTTATTTTATTTTATTTTAAATTGATTTGATTAACAAATAATTGGAAGGATCCATATATGTAAATAAATAATTTTCTTGAGAAGAATTTTTGTAAATTTTGAGAAACCCTAGAAACAAAATCCCGGCCTATTTATTGGCAGAAGTCGCCCCTTTTTTCCCTGTGTGAACATAAACCCTATTTTCTTTATAATTTTCTTCGAATTCGTGGTTTGGATCTTGGATTTTCGCAAGGAGAAGGAATAGACTTTCCTTATTATTATTGCTTATCTTCATTGATCATTTGAGGTGGGTGATACTTCTTTCTCTCTTTGTTTGTTAAATTTTTGCATGAAGATTGATCAAATAGAATACATGTTAGAACTTGTATGATTATGCAATTGATATAAATCCATTATGAATGCAAATTTTAATGAATGAATAATTATGATGACTCTCATAAAACAAACCGTAGGAATGATGATTAATGTTATGCATGGATGATTAAAAGATTGTTGGAGAATTAATATTGCACAAGATTATTGCTTTTTCCATGTTTTGCTTGAATACTCCTATATGCCATAATAAGATAATAGAAGATGTATGAGATTGTCTGCATTGCCATCTCAACTTGAAAAGGTCTAAACTTTACTTATGAAAGATGCCTGTTTGTGTGAACAACCAATGAGTAATGGAAGAATCAGAGATATTTGACATTAACAAATAAATGTGTTGTGTATGTGATTGCACAAAGTGGAGTTGGGTTCATAAAGGAAGATTTCTTGGAAATAGATAAATTGTGAATTGAAGAATATGAATTGATGTATGACTATAGTGTGTTGAGTTTCAATTTTGATGCATGTTGTGCCTATATCACTGTATATGAAGAAATTTTGACTGCCTTACGGATGTTCAAATATTCATATGGGAAGTTCTTCAAAATCTTGATTTGTGCAACAATATGGTTTTCGAAAATTGCTTTCTTTTTTGAAATTTATAAAAGATTGATTGGTGTATGAACAGAGTTAATTTGGTCAAGATTGCACGTGTTTTATTACAGATTTTTCATCACATGAAATCAATAATTTGTACATAATCATGTATTAGTTTGAGAAGTTTTCGAAAATTTGGCTGTTGCAGATTTCATGTCGGTCAACTGCGCAGTCGACTGCAGCTTGATTGTCACTCGATTGCAGTTCTTTTGAACTTGCAATTACAGTCGACTTTCATGACTAGCTGGCGCCATTTCCCCTACTGGCGGTCGACTGCAGCAATTATAACTATGTCTGCCGGTCGACTACCAGGGCATTCACTATTGTTTATTTTGGATAATGCCGGTCGACTGCATCATTTTATACTGCGTCTGCCAGTCGACCCTCACGCCTGAGTTTTTTCACACTATTTTGGTTGTGTTTTCAAATCTTTGAACGATTGTTTCTTCGTTTTTGCAAAGTTAATTTCTCTGTTTTTTTGCAGTAATTGAATTCAGATTTCATCGCTTTCAGAGAGTATGTATTCTCAAATTTAATAAGTATTTAAGTTCTATTTACATAGTTTAGAAAGTGTATGTTTTCGAACTTAAAGAGTATTGTATTTTAAGTTTACTTATCCACTGTTAGTTTCAGTTTTAATCAAGTTAGTTTCAGTTTTCTGGACAATTATGTGAATATGGTTGTACATGGAGGTACTTAGCTTTGACTATTGAATTTGAAGGAAATTTTCGCAATGAGTTATATGATTTTGGGATTTACGCATTACAAAGAAATGTTTGAGATGAAGTTCTTTTGAGTTTTGAGACTCTAGGGGTTGAGTGGACATGCCGGCAGTTGAGATTTTTGTGGATATTGGCCAGCGGGGCTTTTGTTGTTGATTTAGTTGAGTTAAGTCTGGTATGGTACACCAACTCTAGAGAGACTGTGTTTTAATAAATTCATTAAACATAATAAACATAAGGATAGATACTTGTGGTGATGTGATAGACCTTGAGAAACATAAGTAGGAGGGCCTTGTATAGTGGACAGACGAGGTTCAGGACTATCATCGTAGTTGGCCAGTTTGATTCTAAAGGCTGCGATTATCATTACCATCACCCGAGTTCGCACGTTAAGGGTCTTTTACAGTTAGGAGGTTTTATTCCGAAGGCTGGAACCTATTCGTGGAATTTTAGCATCGAATGTTCAAGGTGACACTTACATGATGCTTGTGCATTGAGGGTGCTAGTCTGGTGGGTAGATACCGGAATGTAGGCCTATTCGCGGAGTATCTGGATCTTGTTCCTATCACCGTAGTAGGATTGGTTGCATAAAGAGAGATTGAACTTACAGTGGAGAACGATAAGGGCTTGCACCGGACCTATATAGAATGGGATGCATAGAATCCGACAAGTATGCATTAGTAACCATCATAAGCATTTTTGTTTCTCTTGAATTGCTTAATGCATGCTTGTTTCTCAATTTTTGTTTATATACATTTGACACTTAGCCTAGTTTCACCTAATGTTTTATGCTTTATTTATTGTTAACTCATTTTCCATCTATTATTGCCATGTTGCTCATGTTCTTTTATTATCGTCATGTATCAATTATTGTGGTTTGTTAGTGTGAGATTGGGGAGTATAACTATTACTATAGTTGACGTCAGTTGCATTTAACTGACGTGCCCACTTTTCATTCAGGTTTTGTAGGTTTTCAGTTATGGATAAAGTTGAATTAAGAAAAAGCTTGGAATTAATTGAAAATTGTAGTTTATCATGCTGTAAAGAGATTGTAATTAAGGTGTTAAATTCCGTTGTGCATTGTAAAAGAGTTGATGTAATAAATGTTTTGAAATTTTCCTGTATTTGGTTTCTGTATTTATGATTACAATTGAAGTTGATTTTGAAATTTGCTCCACTTATTTCTAATTTATTTATTGAAAATTCTGGGCGCTACAGCAAAACCCTGGCATTTTTAAATGCCAGGGTAGGCCGAAAAAAGTGCCGGGCTTGGTCATCCCTTTTGTACTGATAATACTTTTGCAATCTCAGTCTTCACCAAAATGTACTAAACCCTTCGTCTTCTTCTTCCTCGATTTCTAGTTTTAGTAATTCAGTCTATATTGAAGGGAACACATTGCAGTTTAGTTTCTTGCACATTGATATGGCTAAAAATGAGGTTAAATCGGAACCGTCCAAATCGGGCACGAATCTTGAAGTCCGGGGGTAAAACGGTAATTTTACTTACAGCCGGGTCCGAAGCGGCTATTGGATCTCTGCTCCAAAGATCCAATAACCCGCAAACGGATTCGCCTCAGCTGGGTACGGGTCCCGACCCGAGACGAACCCAGATCGACAGGATGGAATTAGGGTCTCTGATTCAGCCAAATCAACGGCCCTGATTCATATCTATCCTGTCACCGGGAAATCAGGGATCACATTCCTTATCTGGTTACGAGGATTTTATTCCTTAAACAGATTCACAGGGATTACATTCCTAATCTGATCCCCAAAGATGCCTATAAATAGCTCCCATCCATCTCCGTTATGAGGTAATCAATCTTTGGCTAGTTAAACGCTCTTTCATAATCATTTCTGGTTACTGACTTGAGCGTCGGAGGGTGCATCACCGGGATCAACCCCGGTGTCTCGCACGTTTTGCAGGTGAACGGCAGGAGTCAGCGGTCAAACTCCGGCAGAACTGGTTCAGGTTTGTTGTTCAGATTTTCCAAGAATCCACAAATATTATCTGTTTACCCCCACACCAGATTTAGCTGTAACAGATTGGCGCCGTCTGTGGGAATATCAAACGAATAGCAGCCTCCCCTCTTCCCGTCGGTCAGATCTTCTCTAGCCATGCCGCCTAGAAAGGTAAGATCCAGGGGGTCCAATCGTGGACCCAATCCCGATCAGCAATAGGAAGTCCCCTTCCAACCCGCTCATCAACAGAGGCAACTTCCACCTCAAGCCGAGGACCTGCCTCCTCTTCCAAATCAACAACCTCCTAATGGGCCCCCCGGTCCTCCAAATGCCGGTGCAGGGGTTTTGCATCCCGACCCGCAGAAACAACCTCTCCATCCGGACCACGTCTCCATCTACAATGCCTCTTCGAATTCTATGGCCTCCCACAATCCTCGAGTTTCCGACCTCCGCAACACCATTCTCAATCGGCAGAAGGATGAGGATCTTCGCCGCCGCCTGGATGAAAAGCGGGCCCGAGAGGGAGTCTCCCGCCAACAATATCTGGGTGAGCGATCTCCTCATCATCGAGATTGCAGAAGGTCCCCGGACCGAAGGGAACGGAGAGAATCCCCCGAGCGTCATAGGAGGAGACCGCACTCCCCTGTGGGTCGGCGACATCCAAGGAACGATGAGTCACCCATCACTCGTGCCGAGTTCCACCAATTTCAGGCGACGGTGTTGCAGGCTCTCAACCTTCGCCCCAACAATAATAATGCCCAAAGGGTTCCAACACCCCCACGGGTCCCAAGTTCTCGCCACCGGTCCGTAACTCCTCCTCCGGCTCCTAATCACCAACAACACAATCACAGTCCTCGCCGCTCCCAGGACTACCGTCGCCGTAGTCCCCGCTCCCCTTCCTATGAAGATGAGTCCAGAGGCTCGTTTGACTATCACCGAAGGGACGATGCTCTACCGTCGTCTCCACGAAATGGAGAGACGCATCGGTCGAATGGACAAGGAGGAGGAATCGAGAGAAAAAATCGTCCGCCCGAGCATACCTCCCTTCTCCCGGACCATCATGGAAGCTCCCGTTCCCAGGGGTTTCAAGCCTCCGCAGTTTGAAACTTACTCGGGGGAGTCGGATCCCGTTGACCACGTCGAAAGCTTCAAGACCTTGATGCTAATCCACCAGGCTTCCAACGCCTTGCTTTGCAAAACCTTCCCCGCCACTCTTAAGGGTTCGCCTCGGGAATGGTACTCCCGCCTTGCCCCCTCTTCCATTTTCTCTTTCGAGCAGTTCGAAACACTCTTCATAACCCACTTCGTAAGTAGCAGACGCACGGAGAAGACCAGCCTCTCGTTGCTCCACCTCCGCTAGGAGAGGGGGGAAAAATTGAGGGATTATGTGAGAAGATTCACTGCAGAGGTTAGGTCGATCGCCTCCCTCGATCAATCAGTTGCAACCGTCGCATTCCAATCCAACGTCCTCAATTCTAACCTTCGCTCGTCCCTCGCTAAAAAACCCCTGCAAAACTTTGCCGACCTTCTGCTTAGATGCGAGAAGTATATTTGGGCTGAGGAGGCCGAACATCTCCCGGGCTTCGGAGGATCTGTCTCCGGAACGAAAAGAAAGGCAACTGAAGAGGAAGGGGCCAAGAAGCTTCAAAGGGACAATAGCGGTCAATGCCGCCCTCCCCCCCAGGTTCGAGAAATTTACTCCTCTCACTACCAATGTCTCTACCATTCTGATGGAAGTTAAGAAGGAAGGGGTCATACCTCCTGCTCCGAGGATGAACACCCCATCCAAGAATAGGAACAATGAGAAATGGTGCCGCTACCACCGGGATCATGGCCACGACACCAATGACTGCCAGGCGCTAAAGAACGAGATAGAGACCCTCATCCAGAGGGGGCAGTTGGCCAAGTTTGTGAGAACAAACGACCGGACCGATCGCACCACTCCTCTGCCTCGAGGGGCTAACAAGCGTTCCGAGCGACGCGATGGAATCCCCGAGTTCGAGGAGGATCGCGTCCTGCATCTTATCCATGGAGGCCCCATGGGAGGCTCTTCCAACTCTTCTCGAAAGGCGTTCGTCCGAGAGGTCAATTCTGTTCACGGCGCCCCTCCCCATAAAGGCCTCGGTGTCCCGGTCACATTCTCAGATGAAGATCTCGAGGGGGTTAGGACTCCCTACTGTGATGCACTTGTTATTGATCTTCGTATGGCGAACTTCAAAGTACAGAGGATCCTAGTAGATAACGGAAGCTCCGTGAACATTCTCTTCCTCTCAGCCTTCCGAGGTCTTCAACTATCCCGGGACCGTCTTAAACCGGTCGGCTACACTCTCCATGGGTTCACGGGAGTGCCAGTAACTATCGAAGGGGTCGTCACCCTCGACGTAACTGCTAGCAAAACTCCTACCACCCGGACCGAGATGATGGACTTTATGGTCGTTGATGTCCCTGCTGCTTACAACGTCATCCTGGGCCGACCCGGTCTAGCCGCCCTAGAAGCCGTGCCTTCGGCGTACCACCTCAAAATGAAATTCCCTACCCGGGCAGGAGTAGGGGAGGTCAAGGGCAATCAAGAGATGGCCCGGAAGTGCTATATGACTTCCACCGGGGGTCCGGTCCTCTCCCTCGAAACTTTGGAGATCCCTCAGGAGACCGTTCGACCAACATCCGAGCTGATGGATGAATTAGAAGAGGTGCTCTTCTCAGAGGATGATCCGAGCCAAAAGTTCTTCATTAGCAAGACCCTCCCGTCTGTCCTGTGCTCCGACATAGTGCAGTGCATTCGGAGGAACCGCGACCTTTTTGCCTGGTCTGCCACCGACATGCCGGGAATCTCCGAGGAGCTTTTGGTCCACCACCTCAGCGTCGAACCGGGGTCTAAGCCGGTCCAACAGAAGCGACGCAAGTTCGCTCCCGAGCGACAGCAGGCCATCAAAGAGGAGGTCGATAAGCTTCTAAAGGCTCGATTCATATAGGATGTTAACTACCCGGAATGGCTTTCCAATGTAGTCATGGTGAAGAAGTCACATGGGACTTGAAGGATTTGTATCGATTTTACCGATCTCAACAAGGCTTGCCCCAAAGACCCCTTCCCTCTTCCGAGTATTGACACTTTGATTGACACCACTTCGGGTCATGAACTGCTCAGTTTCATGGACGCCTTCTCAGGCTACAATCAGATCCGGATGTTTCCCCCGGATATCTCGAAGACCTTGTTTGTGACCGACCAGGGCCTCTACTGTTATAGGGTGATGCCATTCAGATTGAAGAACGCTGGTGCCACTTACCAGCGCCTTGTTAACAAAGTCTTTCAGAGCCAAATAGGTCGCAATATGGAAGTGTATGTCGACGACATGCTCGTAAAAAGCATCCGAGGTACCGACCATGTCGCCGACCTGCAGGAGGCATTCAGTGTACTGAGAGAGCACAACATGAGGCTCAATCCGAATAAATGTGCATTCGGAGTCTCATCAGGAAAGTTCCTCGGCTTCATGGTCAGCCAACGAGGAATCGAAGCTAATCCAGAGAAAATCAAGGCCATATTAGACATGGCCCCACCCAAGAAAGTTAAGGAAGTTCAGAGGCTGACAGGCCGCCTAGCCGCAATAGGTCGTTTCCTCTCCAAGTCCGAGGAGAAATGCCTCCCCATCTTCAAAGCCCTCAGGGGGGCTAAAGGTTTCGAATGGGGTCAGCAGCAGCAGGAGTCGTTCGACCAGCTAAAGGCTTACCTCGTCAACCCTCCTCTGCTCAGCAAGCCCGTTCCAGGCGAGACCCTGTACCTCTACTTGGCTGCTTCCGAGCAGACCCTTAGCGCCATTTTAGTAAAGGAAGAAGACCGGACTCAAAGGCTCATCTACTGTGTGAGTAAGGTGCTCCGCGATGCCGAGCTTCGCTACCCAAAGATAGAAAAGATGGTGTACGCTCTGATCATGGCAGCGAGAAAGCTTCGCCCCTACATCCAGTCCCATTCAGTGGTCGTCCTTACCGACCAACCGCTGAAACAAGTCCTCCACAGACCCGAGACCTCTGGCCGCCTCATGAAATGGTCCATCGAGCTAAGCCAGCACGACGTCTCATACCAGCCCCGAAATGCAATCAAAGCTCAAGCCTTGGCAGAGTTCATCGTCGAGACCACCATTCTCGAGGTCAGCCAGGTGCCGAACGGACCCCCTATCTGGACAGTTTTTGTGGACGATTCCTCTTGCAACGAGGGAAGCGGAGCCGGGACCATTCTGACAGGCCCAGATGACTTCGTCCTCCAGTATGCCCTCCATATGAACTTCAAGGCCTCAAACAACGAAGCAGAGTATGAGGCACTAATCGCCGACCTCGGACTTGCCCGAAGTGCAGGGGCGCAGCGCCTCCGAATCTATAGTGACTCTCAACTGGTGGTGAATCAAGTCTTGGGCGAGTACGAGGCGCGGGACGATCGGATGGCAAAGTACCTCGCTAAAGTCTGAACTCTCATGGCCCGGTTCGAAGAAGCGCTCATCCAACAGATCCCCCGAGAAGAGAATTCACAGGCCGACGCCCTCTCCAAGTTAGCCTCATCCTCCCTCCAAGGTCTCGAGCAGACCATCTTGATCGAGGTTCTCTTGAAACCAATTATAGAAGACGAGACCCTTGACTCAGTGGAGTCGCTGCCGGTCCTACTGCAAGATAACTAGATGAAACAATTGGTGGAATTCCTAAGGGATGGGAACCTCCCTGAAGACCCTAAGGAAGCTCTCCAAGTAAGGACCAGAGCGGAGCGGTACACCCTAGTCGAGGGAATCTTATACAAATGCTCCTTCTTGCAAGTGGATGGCAGGCCATACTTGAGATGTCTCTCCCCAGAACAAGCCGACTACGCCTTACAGGAGCTCCACGAAGGCATCGGCGGGGCACATTCAGGGTCCAAATTCCTAGCTCAGAAGGTGTTGAATTACGGTTACTTCTGGCCTACTATCCTCCAAGACGCCGAGCGACATGTTCGGTAATGCGACTCTTGTCAGAAGCATTCAAACATTCGTCACCTCCCACAAGCTTAGCTCGCCTCCCTATCAAGTCCTATCCCCTTCACCATGTGGAGAATGGATTTACTAGGGCCATTCCCTCCAGCTCCGGGCCAGTTCAAGTTCCTAGCCGTGGCGATCGACTATTTCTCGAAGTGGATAGAGGCCGAGCCTCTGGCAACAATCACAGAGAACAAGGTACTTCAGTTCTTTTGGAAGAACGTCATCTGCTGATTCAGTATCCCCCGAGTCCTCGTAACAGATAACGGAACCCAATTTATTGGGGCTGCCCATCCAGCAACGTTTCTCCTCCGTCTCCCATCCGTAGTCGAATGGCCAAGTCGAAAATGCTAACCGACAGATTCTCGCAGGCATTAAGAAGAGGTTGGACAAGTGCTCCAAGGGTTTATGGGTCGATCAGCTCCCCAATGTGCTGTGGAACTACCGCACCACTAAACGGACCCCCACAGGAGAGTCCCCGTTTAACCTCACCTATGGGTCTAAGGCTGTGATCCCTCTCGAGGTCGGAATACCTTCTCCTCGCCTTGTAGCCTACAACGAATAACAAAACGCCAGAGACCTTCGGGCAAACTTAGACCTGATTGACGAGCTGAAGGAAAGAGCATCAATCCGCCAACAGAGCTATCGAAGGAGGATCGAGTTGGCGTATAACAAAAAGGTCCGACCTACCGATCTCAAAGAGGGGGACCTAGTCCTCAGAAAGCTAGCTATCTCCTTCCCTAGTCAGAAGAGTAAGCTAGCTCCAAATTGGGAGGGGCCCTATAAGATCACGAAACTAGTTCGGCCTGGAGCTTATCGTCTCGAAGACCACGAAGGCAGAGAAATCCCTAGGACCTGGAATGCCGACCATCTTTTGAAATACCAAGAAAGTGCCCCGGCACCTCTCTAAGTATTTCGGGATGTCGAACCGTTCCTCTCCTATCCCCTGTATTTTCTCTATTTATTTCTCATATGTAATAACGGCTCGCAACTCAGAAGCGGCCGACTAGTAGTCTTCAATAAAGAAAATTTTTCATACTTGTGCAAATATATCTCTGCTCTTTGCTCTTCACTCTAACGACGATTCAGAGTCCAATACTTGGCTCGATTCTACTTCGCAAGCTCGCTACTCAACGAGCTAGAGGTAGTTCGTCATTCGGAACTGCTCACACAGCTGTTGAATAAATCTAACGATGGTTCGGAGTCCAACACTCGGCTCGACTCTACTTCGCAAGCTCGCTATTCAGTGAGCTAGAGGTAGTTCGCCATTCGGAACTGCTCCCACAGTCGTTAAATAACTCTAACGATGGTTCGGAGTCCAACACTCGGCTCGACTCTACTTTGCAAGCTTGCTATTCAGCGAGCTAGAGGTAGTTCGCCATTCGGAACTGCTCCCACAGCCGTTGAATAACTCTAACGATGGTTCGGAGTCCAACACTCGGATCGACTCTACTTCGCAAGCTCGCTATTCAGCGAGCTAGAGGTAGTTTGCCATTCGGAACTGCTCCCATAGCCGTTGAATAACTCTAAAATGGTTCGGAGTCCAACACTCGGCTCGACTCTACTTCGCAAGCTCGCTATTCAGCGAGCTAGAGGTAGTTCGCCGTTCGGAACTGCTCCCACAGCCGTTGAATAACTCTAACGATTGTTCGGAGTCCAACACTCGGCTCGACTTTACTTCGCAAGCTCGCTATTCAGCGAGGTAGAGGTAGTTCGCCGTTCGGAACTGCTCCCACAGCCGTTGAATAACTCTAACGATGGTTTGGAGTCCAACACTCGGCTCGACTCTACTTCGCAAGCTCGCTATTCAGCGAGCTAGAGGTAGTTCGCCGTTCGGAACTGCTCCCACAGTCGTTGAATAACTCTAACGATGGTTCGGATTCCAAATGCTCGACTCGACTGTGCTTGTAATGCCCCGATTTTTCATTTAATGAAAAATTATTCATTTTTGCACGTAGTGTGCACGTGCAATATTTTTGGTTGAATTAAATGTTATGATTTTTTTTCATTATGATGAGTATAGATTTTTTTAACTATGTGCATGTAATTATTTTTATAAAGCCTTCTTTCAAATAGATAAAAGCCTTTTCTTTTTAAAAGCCCAAAATATAATTCATTTATTTTATTTTAAAATAATTATTTTGGCTCATAAACTAAATCCCATGAGTTAATTTATTTTTAATACAACTTGTCATGTAGAATACAATTTAAAGTTTTTTTTTTATAAAAATAAATGTACAATTTTTTAACCTAGTTGCTTGCACGTGCATTACACGTACACGTACAAAATGCACCAAGCTAGGCCGGATTGCATTTAGGAGGGAAATGAAATTTTGAGTGGGATCATGGTGGAGATGGTTACTCATCATGGGTAGTTAGTATAACTCCTCCTTAAATCTAAGCCACTTGTTCCTAAGTCCTACTTCAATCTTGGCCATCCATTCTCTTTCATTTTTAGTATAAATACCCCCCCCCCCCCATGACTAGTTATTCTTGTGCTTATTAATCTTTCCAAACTATAGTCCAATTTGCATTATCTAGTAGTTATTTTAATGAGTTAAAAGATTGAGTTATGTGTGGGAGTGTGCTTGCAATTAGAAGAGGAAGGCCGGCTTTGGAGTGCTCGGGTTGGCTTTGGAGTGCTCGGATTTTTGCTAGTGTGCGCGCATCTAGGAGGAGGAGCAATTCGTTTGCAAGGACATTGTTTAGGATGTGTCGCTAGTTGTTTTTCTCTCCAATTAAGGTGGGTAAATTTTCCCTATTTCTAAATAGGAATGCATGCTAGATTTAATTAGAGAAATGATGCATGAAAATGATTAATAAGAAAGCACATTTAATTGGAAAAATGATCTATAATTGATTGAATTGTTGTTATGCAAAATTATATGTGTTTCTATTGTTAAAATTCATGTTGTGTGCGATATGAATTGTGTAAATGAACCTTCGTTAGTAGCATGAAAGAAATTATGTACAAAGATTAGTATATTGATATTGTCGCTTTATGTGCTAAATTGGAAAATTTTGTTATGACGTTTTAACGAATGAATTAAGATGCAATTATTATGTTTGGGGAATGAATAAGGGTAGAAAATTAGTATAGAGACTAACGAAATTATAATGTCGAAAAAGAATGTATTAGTGGTAGTATATTAAATTAACCAAATTGTATGGTAGAAAGGTGGTAATTATTGGGAAAAATATGTTTAATTATTTGAGAAAATTATTTTTTTTATACTGGAGTATAATTCATGATGGAAATGATTAATCTGGAATTTTTACAGTATGTTAGTAAGAGTAATTGAAATGAGATTTTGATGAACGTCGAAATGTTTTAAATAACCGAGAATAATTGGTTAAATAAATTTCGAGTTGTAACTGTGACAACCTGAGTGCGTAGCTCAAGTGGTCGGGATAGCCTTAGAGCGCTACAGTGATCTGAGGTCACTGGTTCGAACTCCCGGGTTGCCATACTTTTAATTTTTCATTTCAAAAAAATATATAGGCAGTGCGGCCGAGAGCATTTAAGGCTCTCAGTCCCTCTTCTATGCGTGGGCGGCACTCGGCCTAGAGGTTTGTGCCTTCGGCTGTGTTCTCGGTGGTGCTGGGTTCGAATCTTGGCTTCGGCAGATTCAAAAAAATATTTTTTTTGAATGTTTGGGTGATCAAAAAATTATGAGAAAAATATGATTATTCCTCTAAAAATAAGTAGGACTTATGAAAAATAATTTGGGAATTATTTGCATGAAATAAAACATGATTTGAGAATAAAATGTGTAAATAGAACTATGGTCCTATATTTATATTTTTGTGAAATTATATCTTGCAAAAAGAATTTGAAATGAAAGATTAGAAGATTAATATAGTAAAGAAAAAAAATTTATTGTGTGAGGGAGGTGAATTATTCTCATTTGAGAATAGTGCGAAAAATATGAAATGTGAATATTCGTTAGTGATGTGAATTTCAATGTGAAATTAATAATTGATGAAGTGTATGAATCCCCTGTATGATTATGGACTATTGAATAATTCAGAGATCATGCTATTGAAAAAGAAATCTTTTATGTTTATGAAAATAAATTTATGAGTTGGAAATACTCAAATTGAAAATTGTGAATTGGAATTGAAACAAAAGAGTAGCTAAGTCTCCCCCGGCATTTGGAAAGAAATGAAATGAAAATTTGGAAAGAAAGACCAAGGTTGGTCATGTTTGAATGAATGAATAAGTCCGGTTTAGTGGGGAGGCTAACTCTAGAGCTTTAATTTTTGTTCATGATTCTAATAGAAACTAAGGATGAGTACATAGTGGAGACGTGATGAAAGTAGGAGAAAAACATGAGTTGAGGGCCATCGGATTGGCGGCGTGAGAGTATTTCACAGGCTGTCTTCACGATGCGTCGTGACATGACGTGGATACTGCTCCAGAGTACCGTCCCGGTGGTGACGCTTGTGGAATCTTTGGTGACTGCATGAGGATCGTGTGCCATGAAGGAGGCTGAATTGCCACAGGCTGTCTTCACGATGCGTCATGACATGACGTGTGATTCCCCTCCAGGTTTTCTGTACACGTGTTTGTACTCATAAATCATCTAAGATACTTACCGTAGTTACAGTAGTAGATTAAGTCATACCGAGGGATTGAACCCTACAAAGATGAAGAACGATTAAGGGCTTGCCCTCGGACCTATGTAGTATGGGATGCATAAAATCCGAACAAGTGCGCATTAGTGTCATATAATATAAATAACTGCATTAAGGACTAAGTGCACAATCACAACACGACATCAATAGGGTATTCCCTTTAGTTTTGATATGTGACAAGTTTGTGTTTGTTAAATATGGAAAATAAGTTATACTATTTGTGGCATAGAGAGTATGGTCGTGTATAATGTTCATCGGTTGAATAAACTGACGTACCCACAGTCTTATATGCAGGTAAATGGCATGATAAAGATTAAAGAAGAACAGATGTTTAAAGATTATTCAATGTTGTTGTACATTTATTTTATTGTTGTAAAGTTTACTTCCGCTGTGCAATGTAAATTTTAATGTATTCATGTAAACTCTGATGTAAAGTGGAAAGTTCAAATTTCCTTGTAAAATTGTACTAAATGAAGCGGAAAGATCCTGTAGAACTTCTCGAATTCAGTGTATTTGGGATTCGGGGCGTTACAGAGTGGTATCAGAGCCACGCTTTCCACACTTGTACAAATTTATAAGGAACGATACCGTAGTAGTGGACATTAGAGTGTGCATTTGAGTCTAGAGATTTAAATGTGAGTGACTTACATTTGTGTTGCTCTATGACTTATGCTTCTTCCTCTCTATTTCTAAGATGGCTGATCACTTTGACCCTGTTGAAGATGACGACTGGCATATCATCGAGGAAGAGTACCATCCTGGACAGGCAGATTCCGAGGACGAGTACTACCCAGGACAAGCAGATTCTGACAGAGAAGAATGGCCTGAATTCCGAGAGATCACCCCACCTTCGGATTCATCTGATGACTCTTCCGACGAAGGAGAAGAACCAGTTCCAGATAGTCTTGTGACTTCTCTTCAGAGGTAGGTAGAGACACTGCGAGAGAGAGTCGGATTATTGGAGGCTCAGCTGGCAAAGCGTAAGGACGACTTTTCTATTCTCAGTCATCGTATATGGGAACTCGAGAAGAGGAAGAATTTGACTGATGTGCTGAAGGATGAAGTTGATGAACTACGGGGAGAACTTCGAGAAGCGAAGAGGAACCGTAGAAGTTAGACTGTTGTGGCTTCTACTATCTTTCATTCTGATGTCAAGAAATGTTTTTCAATTCGAATGTATAAAGTTTGGAATTTAATGAAATGCAAGTTGATTTAAAATTCATGTCTTATACTTCGAATTTAATGGATCTTTTGCATCAGAATATGTCTAGAAGAGGAGCTAGAAACGATGAAGGTATGGATCTGGAAACGGAACTTGCGAGTGTCTATCAGACGCTCAACGCCGTGGCTATGAATCAAAACCAAGGAAGGGGACCTGCGAATCCGGTGCCCGAAGCGATCAAACTAGTGGAATTGTTCAAACGGATGAAACCACCTGTATTCGAAGGGAAGTCAGACCCTGATGCGGCTGACAACTGGATTCGTCAAGTGGAGACAATCTTTGAAGTGCTGGAGACACCTAAAGGCAGCAAGGTCAAGTTGGCGACTCTGCAACATGAGAAGGACGCGGCTGTGTGGTGGCAGTCGATGAAGAGGACCATGGGAGGCGTAGTTCTCGGCTGGGAGGAATTTTTGGAAGAATTCCGCAGTCACTATTTTTCCTCCGATGTTCAAGAGAATAAGGCTATGGAGTTTCTGTCACTACAGCAAGGTGGCATGTCAGTTAGAGAGTACGAGACCAAATTTACTCAGCTCTCTAGGTATGCTCCGGAACTAGTGATGGATGAGGCGAAGAAGGCTCGTAAGTTCGAGCATGGATTGAGGCCAAGCTTGAGGTCCCGGATGATACCTCTTGGTATCAGGAGATTTGACAAGTTGGTCAAGAGAGCAGCAGCGACGGAAGCAGACATGGAGCAGTTTCATGTTGTTCAGAACCGGAGGAACAACTGGCAGTCTCGGAAGAGGCCCGCCAATTCTGGGAGTTTCAAGGGGCAACCATCTGCACAAAGGTTCAAACCGACAGGGGCGAACGCTATTAGTGTGGCTGGAGGACCTGGGAATAATGTGGTGAGACCTCCTGCGGTAACTTGCTTCAACTATGATGAAACGGGACATTACCAATCTCAATGTCTCAAACCACGGAAAGAGAATCGCAATGTACCAATGCAGCAGATTGGGAAGAGACCGTACCAACCAGGGCGAGTATTTGCCTTGACGGAAGCTGATGCCAATGAGGTTGATCATGTCATCACTGGTACGAAGGCTGATGTTTAGAGGTTTTTGTCATTTCTTTTTTCTGCTGTTTAGTGAACTGTTACGTAATGAGTGTGTATTATGTAACAGGAGAACTTTATCTTAATGGAATGAAAGCTGTAGTGTTGTTCGATACTGGATCCTCTCATACTTTTGTGTCTCCTAAATTTGCTAAAGTGTTGGGAGTGGAATTAAAGATTTTTCCAGGAAAGATCTTAGTAGTAGCTACTCCAACAGGGGAAACTTTAACCACTGATCGGTACTATGCTGATTGTGAGATCGTGATTGGAGATCGAATCTTTGGGATTGATCTGATCGAGCTGACTATCTTGGGAGTCGATGTTATCATTGGCATTGATTGGATGTTGGTGTACTGTGCAAGCATTGAGTACAAGACCAAGACGGTAACAGTGAAGGCTCCAGGTGGACCTGAAGTCACTTTCCAAGGGAAGCAGAAGTGTTCTAGGCTGGTGGCAGCTATCCGCAAGGAAGAGACTCCTGTGGAAGTGCAAGGGATTCCTGTGGTTCGGGACTATCCGACTGTGTTCTTGGATGATTTTCCAGGGTTACCCCCGCATCGTGATGTAGAGTTCAGCATCACTGTTCAACCGGGAAGTGCACCCATTTCTAAGGCACCGTATAGGATGGCTCCAGTGGAACAGGATGAGGTGAAACCGCAGATTGAGGAATTGTTGGAGAAAGACTTTATTCAACCTAATGCGTCACCTTGCAGAGTACCAGTGCTTTTGGTAAAGAAGAAGGATGGATCGATGAGAATGTATATCGATTACCGGGAGCTGAATAAGGTCACTGTTCAGAATAAGTATCCTATTCCTCGAATTGATGATTTGTTCGATCGTCTACAAGGAGCAGCTATTTTCTCCAAAATAGATCTTCGATCAGGATATCACCAAGTTCGAGCGAAAGCTGAAGATGTGCACAAAACTACATTTAGAACTCGACATGGGCATTACGAATTCTTAGTTATGCCATTTGGAGTGACGAATGCACCCGCAATCTTCATGGATTTGATGAACAGAGTTCTGAGGCCGTTCATTGATTCTTTCGTCGTGGTGTTTATCGACGATATCCTCGTGTACTCCAAGTCAGAAGAGGACCACACCGAGCATCTGGCAGCAGTTTTGAAGAAGCTGGAAGAGCAGAAGTTGTATGCTAAGTTATCCAAGTGTGATTTCTGGAAATCTGAAGTGGCATTCCTAGGTCACATCCTTTCTAAGGAGGGAGTGGCAACTGATCCTCAGAAGATAGAGGCAGTGAGAGATTGGGCTAGGCCTACTACAGTAAAGGAAGTCAGGAGTTTCCTTGGAATGACTGGATACTACAGAAGATTCATTCAAGGTTATGCCCAGATAGCCGTGCCGCTTACTGGTCTGACCAAGAAGAATGTGAACTTCAAGCGGACTGAGCAATTTGAGGCGAGCTTTCAGGAGTTGAAAGAGAAACTGACTACTGCACCTATTTTGGCTTTGCCTAGAGCAGGTGTTGAGTACGATGTTTATAGCGATGCTTCACATCGTGGGCTTGGTTGTGTCTTAATGCAAGAAGGAAGATTAATCGCTTATGGGTCTAGGCAACTACGACCGCATGAGAAGAATTATCCGACTCATGATCTGGAGTTGGCTGCGATTATCTTTGCCCTGAAGCAATGGAGGCACTACGTGTACGGTGAGAAGTTGAACATTTATACGGACCACAAGAGCTTGAAGTATATATATCAGCAAAAGGATCTGAATTCGAGGCAACGAAGATGGTTGGAAGTGCTCGAGGACATGCGACCTGAGATCAAGTATCATCCAGGGAAGGCTAATGTTGTTGCTGATACACTTAGTCGCAAGAGCAGTTTAGCCAGTTTGATTACAACTCAGAAGCATCTGATTGAGGAATTGGATCGAGCAGGTATTGAAGTTGTCTTGCAAGGATTGGGAGCATCTTTGGCTCAGTTGAGGTTTCAGCTTACTTTGAATACAAGGATCATTACAAGTCAGGAGGTTGATGCTGATATCTTGGAGATGAAGGAGCAGGTTGGTGCTGGCAGGTTGCCCGGATTTCAAATCAGGGATGGAGTGCTGTGGTTTGGAGAGAGGTTATGTGTTCCGAATCAGGCAGACCTGAAAGAAAGTATTCTTCAGGAGGCGCATGCTACTCTTTTGTCGGTACATCCTGGGAGTACTAAGATGTACAAAGACATCAAACAGTATTTTTGGTGGTCAGGTTTGAAGCGGGATGTGGCTGAATTTGTGGCGAAGTGTGAGGTTTGTCAGCAAGTCAAAGCCAAAAATTAGAGATCCGGAGGTCTATTACAGTCGTTACCTATTCCGGAATGGAAGTGGGATAACATCAATATGGATTTCATTACGGGATTGCCTAAGAGTCCTAAAGGCAATGATGCGATTTGGGTTATAGTCGATCGACTAACCAAGTCCGCTCACTTTTTGGCGATGAAACTCACTGCTTCGATGGACAAGTTAGCTGAGTTGTATGTTGGAGAGATCGTCAGGCTTCATGGTGTTCCGTCAACTATTGTGTCTGATCGAGATGCGCGGTTTACTTCGCATTTCTGGAGGAGTCTTCAGACAGCTTTGGGTACCAAGACGTATTTCAGCACTGCTTTTCATCCGCAAACCGATGGGTAGACCGAGAGAGTCAACCGTATTCTTGAGGATATGCTTCGGTGTTGTATACTAGACTTTGGAGGCAGTTGGGAAAGGCATTTACCCTTGGTAGAGTTTGCCTACAACAACAGTTTTCAGGCTAGCATTGGGGTGACGCCGTACGAAGCCTTGTATGGCAGGAAGTGCAGGACACCTGTTTGTTGGTTTGAAGTTGGGGAGCGTCAGTTGTTTGGTCCTGAGCTTGTACAGCAAACCTCTGAGAAGATTGATCTGATCAGGAAAAGGTTGGTAGAAGCTTAGAGCAAGCAGAAAAGCTATGCAGACAACAGGAGAAGGGACCTTGAGTTTGAGGTCGGTGACTTCGTCTTTCTGAAAGTATCACCCAGTAAAGGTGTGGTTCGATTTGGCAAAGGCGGGAAGTTAGCCCCGAGGTTTATCGGCCCGTACAAGATATTGAAAAGGATCGGGAAAACTGCTTGCCGGCTTGAATTACCGGAAGAGTTATCTCAGGTGCACAATGTCTTCCATGTGTCTATGCTGAGAGGTTATATTCCAGATCCGAGTCATCATTTGCCTGAAATGCCGGAAGGTTTGCAGTTGGATCTGAATTACATCGAGTCTCCTGTCGAGATTGTTGATCGTCGAGAGAAAGTCTTGAGGAATAAGACGATACCGATGGTCAAGGTAGTCTGGAGAAACCATTTGGTTGAAGAGGCTACTTGGGAGTCTGAGGAGAGGATGTTGAAGGATTATCCTGAGCTATTTGCATGATTGTATCTTTGTATCTTTTTGTTTTTGTTGTGAGTGTTTGTTTTCTCGCTCTTAACTGTAGTTCCGGGGACGGAACTATTCTAAGGAGGGAGTGTTGTAATGCCCCGATTTTTCATTTAATGAAAAATTATTCATTTTTGCACGTAGTGTGCACGTGCAATATTTTTGGTTGAATTAAATGTTATGATTTTTTTTCATTATGATGAGTATAGATTTTTTTAACTATGTGCTTGTAATTATTTTTATAAAGCCTTCTTTCAAATAGATAAATGCCTTTTCTTTTTAAAAGCCCAAAATGTAATTCATTTATTTTATTTTAAAATAATTATTTTGGCCCATAAACTAAAGCCCATGAGTTAATTTATTTTTAATACAACTTGTCATGTAGAATACAATTTAAAGTTTATTTTTTTTCATAAAAATAAATGTACAATTTTTTGACCTAGTTGCTTGCACGTGCATTGCACGTACACGTGCAAAATGCACCAAGCTAGGCCGGATTGCATTTAGGAGGGAAATGAAATTTTGAGTGGGATCATGGTGGAGATGGTTACTCATCATGGGTAGTTAGTATAACTCCTCCTTAAATCTAAGTCACTTGTTCCTAACTCCTACTTCAATCTTGGCCATCCATTCTCTTTCATTTTTAGTATAAATACCCCCCCCCCCCCATGACTAGTTATTCTTGTGCTTATTAATCTTTCCAAACTATAGTCCAATTTGCATTATCTAGTAGTTATTTTAGTGAGTTAAAAGATTGAGTTGTATGTGGGAGTGTGCTTACAACTAGAAGAGGAAGGCCGGCTTTGGAGTGCTCAGGTTGGCTTTGGAGTGCTCGGATTTTTGCTATTGTGCGCGCATCTAGGAGGAGGAGCAATTCGTTTGCAAGAACATTGTTTAGGAGGTGTCGCTAGTTGTTTTTCTCTCCAATTAAGGTGGGTAAATTTTCCCTATTTCTAAATAGGAATGCATGCTAGATTTAATTAGAGAAATGATGCATGAAAATGATTAATAAGAAAGCACATTTAATTGGAAAAATGATCTATAATTGATTGAATTGTTGTTATGCAAAATTATGTGTTTCTATTGTTAAAATTCATGTTGTGTGCGATATGAATTGTGTAAATGAACCTTCGTTAGTAGCATGAAAAAAATTATGTGCAAAGATTAGTATATTGATATTGTCGCTTTATGTGCTAAATTGGAAAATTTTGTTATGACGTTGTAACGAATGAATTAAGATGCAATTATTATGTTTGGGGAATGAATAAGGACAGAAAATTAGTATAGAGACTAACGAAATTATAATGTCGAAAAAGAATATATTAGTGGTAGTATATTAAATTAACCAAATTGTATGGTAGAAAGGTCGTAATTATTGGGAAAAATATGTTTAATTATTTGAGAAAATTATTTTTTTATGCTGGAGTATAATTCATGATGGAAATGATTAATCTAGAATTTTTACAGTATGTTAGTAAGAGTAATTGAAATGAGATTTTGATGAACGTAGAAATGTTTTAAATAACCGAGAATAATTGGTTAAATAAATTTCGAGTTATAACTGTGACAACCTGAGCGCGTAGCTCAAGTGGTCGGGATAGCCTTAGAGCGCTACAGTGATCTGAGGTCACTGGTTCGAACTCCCGGGTTGCCATACTTTTAATTTTCCATTTCAAAAAAATATATAGGCAGTGCGGCCGAGAGCATTTAAGGCTCTCAGTCCCTCTTCTATGCATGGGCGGCACTCGGCCTAGTGGTCTGTGCCTTCGGCTGTGTTCTCGGTGGTGCTGGGTTCGAATCTTAGCTTCGGCAGATTCAAAAAATTGTTTTTTTTGAATGTTTGGGTGATCAAAAAATTATGAGAAAAATATGATTATTCCTCTAAAATTAAGTAGGACTTATGAAAAATAATTTGGGAATTATTTGCATGAAATAAAACATGATTTGAGAATAAAATGTGTAAATAGAACTATGGTCCTATATTTATATTTTTGTGAAATTATACCTTGCAAAAAGAGTTTGAAATGAAAGATTAGAAGATTAATATAGTAAAGAAAGAAATTTTATTGTGTGAGGGAGGTGAATTATTCTCATTTGAGAATAGTGCGAAAAATATGAAATGTGAATATTCGTCAGTGATGTGAATTTCAATGTGAAATTAATAATTGATGAAGTATATGAATCCCCTGTATGATTATGGACTATTGAATAATTCAGAGATCATGCTATTGAAAAAGAAATCTTTTATGTTTATGAAAATGAATTTATGAGTTGGAAATGCTCAAATTGGAAATTGTGAATTGGAATTGAAACAAAAGTGTAGCTAAGTCTCCCCCGGCATTTGGAAAGAAATGAAATGAAAATTTGGAAAGAAAGACCAAGGTTGGTCATGTTTGAATGAATGAATAAGTCCGGTTTAGTGGAGAGGCTAACTCTAGAGCTTTAATTTTTGTTCATGATTCTAATAGAAACTAAGGATGAGTACATAGTGGAGACGTGATGAAAGTAGGAGAAAAACATGAGTTGAGGTCCATCGGATTGGCGATGTGAGAGTATTTAACAGGCAGTCTTAACGATGCGTCGTGACATGACGTGGATACTGCTCTAGAGTACCATCCCGGTGGTGACGCTTGTGGGATGTTTGGTGACTGCATGAGGATCGTGTGCCATGAAGGAGGCTGAATTGCCACAGGCTGTCTTCACGATGCGTCGTGACATGACGTGGGATTCCCCTCCAGGTTTTCTATACACGTGCTTGTACTCATAAATCATCTAAGATACTTACCGTAGTTACAGTAGTAGATTAAGTCATACCTAGGGATTGAACCCTACAAAGATGAAGAACGATTAAGGGCTTGCCCTCGGACCTATGTAGTATGGGATGCATAGAATCCGAACAAGTGCGCATTACTGTCATCTAATATAAATAACTGCATTAAGGACTAAGTGCACAATCACAACACGACATCAATAGGGTATTCCCTTTAGTTTTGATATGTGACAAGTTTATGTTTGTTAAATATGGAAAATAAGTTATACTATTTCCGGCATAGAGAGGATGGCCGTGTATAATGTTCGTCGGTTGAATAAACTGACGTACCCACAGTCTTATATGCAGGTAAATGGCATAATAAAGATTAAATAAGAACAGATGCTTAAAGATTATTCATTGTTGTTGTACATTTATTTCATTGTTGTCAAGTTTACTTCCGCTGTGCAATGCAAATTGTAATGTATTCATGTAAACTCTGATGTAAAGTGAAAAGTTCAAATTTCCTTGTAAAATTGTACTAAATGAAGCGGAAAGATCCTGTAGAACTTCTCGAATTCAGTGTATTTGGGATTCGGAGCGTTACAGTGCTAACTAAGTACCCCGAACCGAGCGGACGAGGAACCGACCCCCACATATGGAGAAAAATTCTGCCAAACCGATTTCACCGTTAGATCATCTCAAAATGCGTACTAGAACGTGATGAAAGGATCAGATCGTGCCACGTATCCACAAAACAACAAGATAGTGTTTTCTCGAAACTCGTGCCTCCTGCCTCGTGATACGTGCCATGATCGCGATCGACCATTCAGATTGAGCCACGGGTCCATGGCGTGTTCGGAGTCCGACGCCCGGTTCGACTTACCCCCTTAGTTTCCCGAACCGAGCGGCCAAGGAATGCGTACTACCGAAGTATGAGGTCGCCTCGGTATACTCCGAGCAAAAGCCAAAGTTCTACAGCTAAGGCAAGAATCCTACGGCTAAAACACCCGAGCAAGCTAACTATTTGTCCTTATAGTCCGTTTCAAGGGTAAGGCAACAACGACACAGTATTGTGCGGACAAACTTCGATTTCATTAAAATAACTTGATAAATTTACAAGGCAAGAAGTTACAGCAAAAAAGCAACTTGATAAATTTACAAGGCATGTTGTTACAACAAAGAGGACGATCCAAGAAATCAAAAGCTCGATACAACTCATTCAACATCTCCTCGGAATAGGGATGTTCCGATTCAGAGACACTCGGGGTTTTCGTCTTTTTACCTCCGAGCTGGTCTCTACGCCGACGAACTGGGATGCCTCTTCGCCGCTAACCCGAACAGTGGCTCCAACCGAGGCTCCGCTCGAGCTAACAGCAACACCGCTTTGTGCGTCGGCCGCGGTCCGACCAACGACGGGAGGACGAGTTGCGAGCTCGTAAAAGGAGATCCCTCGCTCACTCTCCTCGCGAGTGCACGAGGTGCTGCGGACGTTAGTCCTCATGGGCTGAGGCTTCAGACGAGCCACCTCCTCCTCGAGCTCAACGATTTTGTCTTTTAAAGTGTCTTCTTTGACCAGAATCTTGAATCGAAGGAGCTTCGCCGAACCCGGGAACTCAGTACTATCAGATATAATGCGACGCAAGTTGGTCACCTCGATACTCTTGTCGACCGTGACCCTCTGCAGCTGCTCGACCTTCTTCGCGAGCTCGTCTCGCTCGGCCAACACCAAGGCTGGCTCTTCCTCCTTCACCGAGAACTCCTCCTCGACTATCCGGAGGTGGTGCACCTCGGCCAGCAGCTCGCTGTACTTCTTCTCTACGTTGAGCGACACTCTCCTGATCAGCTCGATCTCACCCTCAAGGCGAGCCTCGCGAGATTGCTTAAACAGCTCAGCACGACGCTGAGCTGCTGCGGTATCTAGAGCATGTTCGAGGATCTGAAATACGAGAACGTCACAATTGGAAGGCTACAGACCGAATCAAACACTTGGACAAATTTGAAACAAAATTTTCATTCATAAAAGAAGAGGCGGTGGCCAATCTGCAAAAAGGCGTTACATTTTTGAAAAGAAAAAACAAAATTACAAAAAACGAGGAAATCAGGGGTCCACCTGCGTCGTCGGCTCGACCACAAGTGCTTCGCCGGACGGCCCCTCATTCCTCACCCCGGCCTGGGGGTTGGTCACAGCAACCTCGGGGACCACCTCCTCGTCGTCGTCGCCCTCTTCCTCGTCACCTTCCTGCTCTTCACCTCCCTCTTCTTTGCCATCTGATGCGAATCCCGGCCACAGCCTGTAGCTGACCCGCTGAAAGCCGGGGATGCGGTCCTGGACGTGGTCGAGCGCCCTCTGGTAGGACTTCTCCATGTTCGAGGCTATATGCGCCTTCGCCTCGGCCTCGACCTCGGCCCTGATCTTCGTCGCCAGGGCGTCCTTCTCCGCCTTTGCTTCCGCCAACGCCTTAGCCGATGCCGCTAACTCCTCGGCAGCCTTAGTGACCTTGGCGACCTCTTCGGCGAGCCGCCCCTTGGCTCGCTCCAGGTCCGCCTCAAGGTCGGAAACCTCCAAGCCGTCCGCGCGCCTCTGCTCTGCCTCAAGCTGCCGAACTGCCCTCACCTTGTCCGCCCTGTCCTTATCGCTCGCGGCCTTCAACTCCTTCTCCTGTTCGGCGAAAGATTGAAGGAGATGGCCGAAGTGACAAGTAGCCTGCCGAAGAAAAGAGAGAATAAGAACAAAGTAAAACCCGGACAGCAGACTTAAGAAATTCCCAAGAAAGAATATGCAAAACTTACCAATACAAGCGACCGAGCGACCTCATAGGTGTCGTCGCCAACCGTCCCCGCCTTCAGAGCGGCTCGATCCTTCAGGATCGCCAGGTGCTTGACGGCTTGCATGCACATCTGCGAGTCCCCGAGGAAGCCGTCATGGTTCTTGACTCGCCAGTCCGGGACGAACAGCTTCTTGTGCTGCTCGGTCAAGATCACCTCGGCCTGAGAGGTGAGGGGCGAAGCCTGGAGCGACAGCACCGCCGAAACGTCGAAAGCCCCCCACCCCAGCCGTGGCAGATGCAGCAGGAGCCGAGGGGTCGGCGATAACGACTACCCCGGGCGAGGAGACCTCAGCAACGGGCGGAGGCGGAGTAACTGCCGAAGCAACTTTAGACGGCCGACCAGACGAAGCAGTCATGCTCGGCCTCTTCCTCTTCTTTCCATCGGCAACTTTGCCTCGCTCGTTCATCATCCCCAAAAAGTCCATCTTCGGCGCTTCTGTTCCAAACAATGAACAAACAGCAAGTTAGCAAAACTAGCTAAAAACTTTTAAAAAAAATAATAATATGCTACGAGATGTCAGGAGTGTACTCGGGTCGATCGGACTAAGGCCTAACCCGTGTAGCACCTCCTTGGTCATTTCCCTCCAGCTCAACATCGGGAGGGCCATGATCTTCCCCACCACTTCCTCCTCGGCCGCAGTTAGTTCCGGATCGGCCCTCGCAAACTTTGGCGCCTCTACTTTCCACCGGGTCGGAATCTTCAACATCGAAGGCTCCCTTAACAAAAAGAACTTCTCCTTCCAACCTTTGATCGAGTCAGGATTCTCTATAATCCGAACGCCTTTCCTCGGCGCTAGGTAGTAGCGATGCTCGGTCTTGTGCATCCGGTGAACCCGATACATGCTCCGGAAGATTGTCAGGTCAGGCTCGACCTCGGCATTGCGGCACTGCAGCAAGAAGGCGTTCACATGGTGCCAGGTGTTCGGCATGAATTGGGTCGGCGCAAGGCAGTACCACCCGAGGACCTGTAGCACGAAGGGGTGCAGAGGAAAGCGCAATCCGTCATTCAGCGAGTCATAGTCGAACATACACATATCCAACGACGGCAGATTGGAGTTCGCTCGCATCCCAGGGCCGGGGAGGATCAGCTGGTACTCCGGAGGGATGACGAACCCTCTTCTGATCCGGAGCAGGTCCTCCTCGGATAGTACCGATGCAATCTCGTCCGCCTCAGTAGTTTGAACCGGGTTGTTCTCCTCATAGACTGCCGACCTACCTATGATCGCCTTCTTCATAAGATCGCCATCGTATTGCCTAACTCCGGCGTGGCCAGACAACACACTTGGGTACCGACCCATCTCGGGGGCTCGCCTCTCGATCTCCACGATCTCCTCGACTACGGGAGATCAACCCACTGCCTTCTTCTTCTTCCTCCTCACCTCGGCCACGGACAGCTCAGCCACCTGCTTCCCCTTTCTTCGGATCTCGATTCGCTTCCTCTCCTCGGCGCCACTATCGCCCGAGGACGAGGCCTCACTCCCCGAGTCTACCCTTGACATCTCTAACAAAAAGCTAAGGCAAATGAACTGATCTTGATATGACGTGGCCTTGAAGTGACGTTCACGGTCGGAATAAGTTCGCCGGAAATTGCCTGGCCCACACAACAGCTAACACAACCGCCTTGGAGCTAAAATCACCGCTAGCGGAGCACACAGAGAGTAAAAGTGAACTTGGAGTGAAAAAGTGAGAAATAAGTTCTGGGTGGGGGAGTGAGGGTTTATAAAGGCAAAAGCGACGTTTGGGCTTCCTTGGGCATTTAATAGCCCATTAAGGGAAGGTAAAGCGCCAAAACGAAGAGTTGCGACGTTTCAAAACAAAAATTCCGTAATCGCTTATGTCAACGACTCGGCAACCGGCGCACGGCCGAGCTACCGAACAGCTTGGCCGAGCAACCGAGCTACTGGGTCGAAGTGTGGCGACGGTTCAAAGCCTGAACTCTTCAAAACTTCTAACTCCATCCCTCAGCTAACAACACCGAGCTGCCGAGCCGAGGGGACGAGGAACCGACCCTCACAAATAGAGAAAAATCCTGCTGAGGCTAAATCGCCGTCGGATCGCTCCAAAATTCGTGTCAGATCTCGATGGACGGTTCAGATATCGCCACACCCACAAAACGACAAAATAACGTTTTCTCGTTAACTGAACCCTATCCTCGTGATTCACGCCATGATGGATGCTCCAGATCCGGCCATGTGTACCTTCCGAGCTCCCGGCCACCGGTGTGCCTAGCAATGTTCTAAAAAGCGCTAGGCGGTAGTCGGGCGGCCGATGGGGGCCTAGCGCCTAGACCTTGTAATCGGGGATTAAGCGGCTAGGCGCTAGGCGGTTTTTTAAATTTATTTATTTATTTGTTTATTTATCGATCTTTTGGGTTTATTTTGTTGTTACCCTTTTTTACTCTTTATTGCTACTCATTCTTAGTTTCTTACTATTGAACTTTTTCTCCTTGCAATTGTAGGATGGGCTTCACATAGTCGTATTGGTGTATTATTGTATCGGTGAACATGGGGACTCTATCTTCTCCATATCCGATGTAAACCACATTGTGGCTACTCATAAAAGAATACAAGTTCTAAAGAGAGAATAAATGTAAAGTTGATAGATGATCTCATGATATGCTTGATAACGAGGAACAGCTTTAAGCAAATATTATTATGTTTTCTTGCTAAGTGGGGGAAAAAATCATACATAGTGAGCAAATATATTTGGAGATCTATCGAGGTCACTATTAGAACTTAGAAGCTTTGCATATATTTTTGGAGGACGTCGGAGGGAGGCGGAGGAGGACGTCAGAGGAGCTGCGATTCGGAGGGAGGCGGACGGAGGGAGGACGTCGGAGGAGCTGTAAACTTTGAGAGAGAAGAGGAGGACGTCGGAGGGAGGCGGAGGCGGAGTCGGAGGAGGACAGCGAAGGAGGAGGGAGGCGGACGAGGACGACAAACTGGCGAAGTAGGAGGGAGGCGGAGGAGGACGGCGAAGGAGGATGGAGGCGGAGGAAGACGGCGAAAGAGGGAGGCGGAGGAAGAGGAGCTGCGATTTGGGGTGAAAGTGAAGAGCGTGAATTGGGGGTGAAAGTGAAGAGCGCGATTTAGGGTTTTTTATTTTTTTTATTAGGAGGAGAGTGAGAGCATTGGGTTTTTTTTACTTTTTCTTTAATTACTTGAGGCCTAAGCGGGTCTAGTCCGCCTAGACCCGCCTAGACTGATTAAACGCTGCCTAGGTCCGATTTTAGCCGCCTAGAACCCATTTCCGATTTTCATAAACGCCTAGGCCCTAGTCGAGGCGTTGGGGGGCCGCCTAGCGCCTAGGCGCCACCTAGGCGGCCGCCTAGGCTGCTTTTTAGAACACTGGTGCCTAGCCAAGCTACCGAATAGCTTGGCCGAGCAACCGAGCTACTGGGTCGAAGGGTGGCGATGGTTCAAAGACTTAACTCTTCAAAACTTCTAACTCCATCCCTCGGCTAACAACACCGAGCTACCGAGCCGAGGGGACGAGGAACCGACCTTCACATATGGAGAAAAATCCTGCCGAGGCTAAATCGCCGTCGGATCGCTCCAAAATTCGTGTCAAAACTCGATGGACGGTTCAGATATCGCCATGCCCACAAAATGACAAAATAACGTTTTCTCGTGATCTGAACCCTATGCTCGTGATTCATGCCATGATGGATGCTCCAAATCCGGCCACATGTACCTTCCGAGCTCCCGGCCACCGGTGTGCCTAGCCGAGCTACCGAACATGTAACGCCCCGAATCCCAAATACACTGAATTCGAGATGTTCTACAGGATCTTTTCACTTTCTTTAGTACAATTTTACAAGGAAATTCAAACTTTTCTTTTTACATCAGAGTTTACATCATATTACATTTACATTTGCACAGCGGAAGTAAAAATGTACAACATTAAACAAATGTGCAACAACATGGTAAGATCTTAATGCATCCATTCCTCTTACACATGCAATTACCTGCATACAAAGTGTGGGTACGTCAGTTTATTCAACCGACGATAATTATACATGGCCATCCTCTCTATGCCAGAAACAGTATAATGATTCTCATTTCTTAATAGATCACAAACTTGTTCATAATAAGAATATAAATCAAAGGGGAACTCTTAATGATGTCGTGTCGTGATTGTGCACTTAATCCTTAATGCAATTATTTAATTTACATGACACTAATGCGCACTTGTTCGGATTCTATGCATCCCATACTACATAGGTCCGAGGGCAAGCCTCTTAATCGTTCTTCCTTTTTGTAGGATTCAATCCCTCGCCATGATTTACTCTACTTCTGTAATTACGGTGAGTATCCTAGATGGTCTATGAGTACAAGCTCGTGCACTGGACCCTGGAGGGGAACCCTACGCCATGTCTTGACTCATCAAGCATGCATTCTGTGGCAATTCAAGCCTCCTCCCTGAACACGATCCTCTTGCAGTCACCAAACATCCCACAAGCGTGACTAGAGTCTGATCATTCTGAGTTGTGCCCACGCCATATCTTGACTCATCAAGCATGCATTCTGTGGCTCGCACACCCGCACCGTAAACTCTAGTTCTCATACTTATGTTTTCTCTCACTTTCATCACCTCTTCACTATGCACTACAATTATTAGAATCATGAATAAAAATCAAAGCTCTAGAGTTAGCCTCTCCACCAAACCGGACTTATCATTTCATTTATACATGACCAACCTTGGTCTTCTTTTCAATATCATTTCATTTCACTGCCGGGGGAGACTTAGCTACTCTTTTGTTCAATTTCCAATTTACAATATCCAATTGAGCACTCTCAGCTCATAATTCATCTTAGAGTCTCACAGACTTTCTTATCATGATCTTAGCCTTTCATGTTCATTTAATTCTCAATTCACATCTATGATTCATTTTGCATAAATCCATACAGCCATAAAAAGAGTTCATCGACTTCAATCATAAAGTTCACAACTTCCAACCATAATTAAAAATGAAATCTCTTACATATCAAAATCCACTCTGTACAGTCGACTTGGAAGGACACCAGTCGACTCATACAGTCAATACAGGTTCATCATAAATACTCGGGAGAGTCGACTGCTGCACACGGCCAGTCGGCTGTCCCGCAACTTTTCATGTTCACAGTGTTATCAACGTGACAGTCGACTGTTCATCCATCAGTCGTCTGTCCTGGGATTTTTAATAGCACATTTCCATGTTCAGCGCAGTCGGCTTGCTACACGCACTAAGTCGACTGGACAGTTTCAGAATTCAAAATCAGGAATTATCTTTCCAACCGTTTACACATGCATTTTCATCACAGCATACATACATCCATATTTCATAAACACCACACTTCTTACTTGTTCAGTAACATCGCAGCATGGAATTTCAAGTTACTAAGATTGTCTTTTCTTTAAGGAAAATACTTTAAACATGCATTTACACTTATTCCTAACTTTCTTACGAAGATGAAGATATAAATCTCAAGTCATTATACTAGGTCAACATAATGGAATATCTCATTTCATGGAATTGCCGAATAATCATAATTAAATCGATGCACCAGTCGGCTGAACACATCGTCAGTCGACTGCACCGACCGTTCTTAGTTTTGTTAATCATCGCTAGTTCTTTTCATCCATTCACCTTCCCTCCATCATATGTAACATGGGGAAATTATGAACTTAGTAATCGTACTATTACGTCTGTTTTGCATACATGTTTATTACCACATCATGAAAATAATTGTCTCGTACCAATCGACCGGTTCATGTGACAGTCGACTGTACCGACCCTTTTGTTCTTATTATCATCAGCATGCTCAGGCAATTTCTAATACATTGAATTTACTTTTCATAACAAGGTAGCAATTATAATAATCATGGTATAATTCCTACATTAGGAGTCCTGAGAAACACCCACCTTATTTGAAGAAATAACCGAAATCCAGCAAAAGTTCCTTAATGTAGTGAACGACTCCTCGCTCCTTGCTCCTTTGCTCCACACCGAACTCTTCAGAATACTACTCGGCCTCCACAGAAAAGCACCCACACACAACTCACAAAATGCCTCTCTTACAATAATAATCTTAGTGTAAAAGAGATAGGAAATGAGAGGGGGTATTTATACTAGAAAATAAGTGGAATGGAGGGCTAGGATTTAGTAGATGGTTATAGGATCAAGGGTTAGGATGCACTAGGGGGTTGAAATAACTACCCACACCTCTACACAACTACCCATGATTCCAATCCATTACTCCACCCAAAACCGGCCAAGAAAGAGTGCTCAATGCACGTGTATGCGAAATGCACGTGCATGCACAAACCACACTAATAAAACTTGTACACTCATGACAAGTCTTATAAAAAAAATGTTACACAAAACGAGTTGTAAAAAAAAAGATTAAACCATGGGCTTAAATTAGTTTGGGCCAAAATAATTATTTCAAAAGAAAATAAGCAACCTAGTCATTGGGCTTTACGAAAATGCTTTATAGAAAACAATACTCTTTAATCATCATATTGAGAAATAATAGTCAACATGCTACACATGCATACCATATGTGAAAATAAATAATCTTTCATATATTTGAAAATCAGGGTATTACAGAACAGCTTGGCCGAGCAACCGAGCTACTGGGTCGAAGGGTGGCGACGGTTCAAAGCCTGAACTCTTCAAAACTTCTAACTCCATCCCTCGGCTAACAACACCGAACTACCGAGCCGAGGGGACGAGGAACCGACCCTCACATATGGAGAAAAATCCTGCCGAGGCTAAATCGCCGTCGGATCGCTCCAAAATTCGTGTCAAAACTCGATGGACGGTTCAGATATCGCCACGCCCACAAAACGACAAAATAATGTTTTCTCGTGATCTGAACCCTATCCTCGTGATTTACGCCATGATGGACGCTCCAGATCTGGCCACGTGTACCTTCCGAGCTCCCGGCCACTGGTGTGCCTAGCCAAGCTACCGAACAGCTTGGCCGAGCAACCGAGCTACTGGGTCGAAGGGTGGCGACAGTTCAAAGCCTGAACTCTTCAAAACTTCTAAATCCATCCCTCGGCTAACAACACCGAGCTGCCGAGCCGAGGGGACGAGGAACCGACCTTCACATATGGAGAAAAATCCTGCCGAGGCTAAATCACCGTCGGATCGCTCCAAAATTCGTGTCAAAACTCGATGGACGGTTCAGCTATCGCCACGCCCACAAAATGACAAAATAACATTTTCTCGTGATCTGAACCCTATGCTCGTGATTCATGCCATGATGGACGCTCCAGATCCGGCCACATGTACCTTCCGAGCTCCCGGCCACCGGTGTGCCTAGCCGAGCTACCGAACAGCTTGGCCGAGCAACCGAGCTACTGGGTCGAAGGGTGGCGACAGTTCAAAGCCTGAACTCTTCAAAACTTCTAACTCCATCCCTCGGCTAACAACACCGAACTACCGAGCCGAGGGGACGAGGAACCGACCCTTACATATGGAGAAAAATCCTGCCGAGGCTAAATCGCCGTCGGATCGCTCCAAAATTCGTGTCAAAACTCGATGGACGATTCAGATATCGCCACGCCCACAAAACGACAAAATAACGTTTTCTCGTGATCTGAACCCTATCCTCGTGATTCACGCCATGATGGACGCTCCAGATCTGGCCACGTGTACCTTCCGAGCTCCCGGCCACTGGTGTGCCTAGCCAAGCTACCGAACAGCTTGGCCGAGCAACCGAGCTACTGGGTCGAAGGGTGGCGACGGTTCAAAGCCTGAACTCTTCAAAACTTCTAACTCCATCCCTCGGCTAACAACACCGAACTGCCGAGCCGAGGGGACGAGGAACCGACCCTCACATATGGAGAAAAATCCTGCCAAGGCTAAATCGCCGTCGGATCGCTCCAAAATTCGTGTCAAAACTCGATGGACGGTCCAGATATCGCCACGCCCACAAAACGACAAAATAACGTTTTCTCGTGATCTGAACCCTATCATCGTGATTCACGCCATGATGGACACTCCAGATCCGGCCACGTGTACCTTCCGAGCTCCCGGCCACCGGTCTGCCTAGCCGAGCTACCGAACAGCTTGGCCGAGCAACTGAGCTACTGGGTCGAAGTGTAGCGACGGTTCAAAGTCTGAACTCTTCATAACTTCTAACTCCATCCCTCGGCTAACAACACCAAGATACCGAGCCTAGGGGATGAGGAACCGACCCTCACATATGGAGAAAAATCCTGCCGAGACTAAATCGCCGTCGGATCACTCCAAAATTTGTGTCACAACTCGATGGATGGTTCAGATATCGCCACGCCCACAAAACGATAAAATAACATTTTCTCGTGATCTGAACCCTATCCTCGTGATTCACGCCATGATGGACGGCTCAGATATAGCCACGTTCACTAAACGATAAGATAGCATTTTTTGGGGATCCGCGCTGAGATGGATGCTCAGGATCTCGCCACGTAGTTCGGCAGATTCCGAGCTAAGTGCCGAGCAGCCGAGCCGAGGGGACGAGGAACCGACCCTCACATGTGAAGAAACTATCTGCCGAGGGACTTGGATCGTCCGATCGCCCAGAAAATCGTGCTCGGCGCTGATGGAGGGCCCAGATCGCAACACGCCGTAAATCGGGATTAAAAATTAGTTTTATTTATTTTAATCATTTTATCTATTTAAAAATTGCGAAAAAATTACTAAAAATTTGGGAAAATTAACCAAATATTCTAGGAAATAATTGTAAATTCGGGGGTATATTTTTTGAGCCCCTAAACGAACAATTAATGCCCTGAACGCGTTGTTAAGACCCCCGAACGACTAGTTAACACTTCGCAAAATTAAATACATAATCCGAAAAAAATAGATAAAAATCACCAAACATCCAGAAAAGCTTGAGGACAACCGAGAGTGCAACCAACACGAAAAATCGCCACACTACCTCCTTCAAAGATTCAAAGCCTTTCATTTGGACTCCGATACAACCCCGCCAGCCATTAGAACAGTAAAACTACTCCTCAAAGGCTGATCTAGCTCAGTCTTTGGGAGTGGAGGGCTCGTGATATGGCTAAAAATTAGGTTGAATCGGAACCGTCCAAATTGGGCACGAATCTTGAAGCCCGGGGGTAAAACGGTAATTTTACTTACTGCCGGGTCCGAAGCGGCTATTGGATCTCTGCTCCAAAGATCCAATAACCCGCAAACGGATTCATCTCAGCTAGGTACGGGTCCCGACCCGAGACGAACCCAGATTGGCAGGATGGAATTAGGGTCTCTGATTCAGCCAAATCAACGGCCCTGATTCATATCTATCCTGTCACCGGGAAATCAGGGATCACATTCCTTATCTGGTTACGAGGATTTTATTCCTTAAACAGATTCACAAGGATTACATTCCTAATCTGATCCCCAAAGACGCCTATAAATAGCTCCCATCCATCTCCGTTATGAGGTATTCAATATTTGGCTAGTTAAACGCTCTTTCATAATCATTTCTGGTTACTGACTTGAGCGTCGGAGAGTGCGTCGTCGGGATCAACCCCAGTGTCTCGCACGTTTTGCAGGTGAACGGTGGGAGTCAGCGGTCAAACTCCGGCAGAACTGGTTCAGGTTTGTTGTTCAGATTTTCCAAGAATCCATAAATACTATCTGTTTATCCCCACACCAGATTCAGCGGTAACATACATGTTTAGTATTCTCTTATCATTTTTTGTTGTCTCTAATATTAGTACAATCGAGTGGTAGTGGTGGTGGTGGTGATGATGATGATGATGATGTTAATTATAAGGAGGATGTTGTAATATACCTGTTAACATAAATTAGTTGAATTTGCGACATTTCATTGCATGTATTTTTAGCTTTAGTAATATTCAATTGGATAATATTATGGTCTGATAGTGATTTTCTAAACCATCTGTTTATATGAGGATGATAATGAAGATTTCAGTAATTACGGTAGAGATAATATTCATAAGTTTTTCTCAATTCTCTGACACTTTTTCGAAATTCTATATAATTGTACGAGTCCTTCAAAACTTCTTTAGACTGTGTAATTTGCACAGGGTAACACTAGTATGAGTTTAACCCAGTTGGGTTTTATTAAAATGGGAACATAATGAGCATAACTGAACAACGGGAATTCGATTAGGAAGGTACCAAATAGACCATGTCTAGGTCCAACTTCAACTTTTTTGTCCTTCAAATATTCTCTCACTTTACTTTGAGATGTGGGACAATCATAGTCGCAAAACTCAATCACACTGATGGAATTTCAAAGAACAATATTCAGCCATAGGAAATATAGGGAGCATCCCCACAATTTAGGAATTGAGCATTAGCGTAGCATTGCACTTTATCAAAACACGCTTCATGTTAGCAAGGGGTTCTGATAATTCGACGAAGAACATACTGAAGCTAAGTAGGGCCCATCAACTTTAGACTAATTTATGAAATATCCATCTCGACTAGCGGATCAAAGTTGGTGGGCCTTTAGTCGCTACAAGTGGTATCAGAGTTTCAGGTTGTAAATTTTTCAACAGATTGTGATTGTTGGAGTTCCTTGGTGAAGATAACAGATTAAAGTTTCACAAAAAACAAGCAGTTCGACTATAATATAAACTGTAATCTTTGGAAGGTTGATATGTACGACAAATTGGTTCAACATGACTTGCATCTTGCCACAGAAGGAGGTAGGGATGCCATCCGACATGAAGCAGGAGGAGTGTGAGAAGATTGGTTCAAAAGCCTTTAGTTTAATCTGGCTGTCATTGATGAACAACGTCAAGTGCAATTTCCTAGAGGAGAGAAGTGCGGAGAGTCTGTGGGTGACACTCAGAATTGACTACTCATAATTGTCATTACAGGATCGGATGTATTGAAAAGATTGTTCATTTCTCAATGAAGGAAGGTACCGTTCTTCAAGATCATTTAGTAGAATTCAATAAGATGTTATCTGAATTGAGGGTGATAAACACGGATGATCTAAGCGAAGAGGATAAATTTTTCAACTTGATATATTTACTGCCAGATTCGTATGAGCATTTGATAACTACCATGCTACACATGAAATCTACCAAAGAGAATGTTTCGGTAGCCGGTGTGATCAAGGACTTGGAGGAGGCTTAACTTAGGAAGGAGACTTAGATATCAGGGTTTACTTCTATGAGCTACATGGCGGTGGATGGAACTTCAACTGGAAGTGATGTGCGCTAAGGGTGGGACCAGTTGCCACCATTGCAGAGGGATTGGGCATCATAAGAGGGATTGTCACAAGTGGTTGAATCAATGGGATGTCAACTTAGTCAGTAATGCTAAATTATGAGATAACTCAGAATGTCTTCTGGTTTCAAGGTCTATAGATGTGTAATCAGGTTGGTTTCTTGATTTGGGTAATTCTTCTCACATTTGCTTCGAGATTGAGATGTTTTCTACTTACAAGTCTACAACAGGTTGAACGTGGATTTGTGAGATTTGTGAGATTTGTGACGTAATGGGTGAGGGAACAATTGAGTTGAAGATGACAGATGGAAAGGAGTTCACATTAAAGAAGGGCATACATATTCCTTTAATGAAACCGAAGATGATATTGGGAACTTTGGAAACACGGAGCTACAGGTACACAACTTAAAGTGGAGTTCTATCAGTTTGGGAAGGTCGTCATAAGGTGATGACAGAAAAAATAGGTGTTCAGCACAACCTCTATAAGATTTATGGGAACTGAAAGACAAGGTCAAGTGTTTTGAGTTCATCATTCCTAAAACATTTTTTAGTTCGCCGGCACTAGAATCACCGAAGCGAGATCACGATGTTCGAATAGCGTCGGAAGGTGGAGAATGCCTTGAGTATACCCTTGAAGTGGCATACGATTGGAGAAATAACATGTGGAGGTAAATTCGACTAGTAGAAGAAGCCACTGAATCATGTTATTTTCAAGAGAAAAAGGAAAGAGTCTAAAGACAATTAATCAAATAGGTGTGGAAGCATGAGTATGCAATCCAGTGTAGAGATTGGATGTTTATGTCTGACATACTCCGTTCGTTGTGAAGAGAATACAGAGGAGCAGAAAAGAGGTTGCTATTTCGGGCAGTTTGAAGGTGAAAGTCGACTACAACCTGGTCTGATGTGCTCGATTTGCGGGTGTAGTCGACTGCTCTTAGTATAGTGATGGAAACCGGGCCGGGTTGACCAGCGCCATGCTCACTCGAACTCCCGCAATTAGGCGGTTCGGGTCTGGTTCGAACCAGCAGGTCGACCTGGATCGCAAATTTCGGAAACCCAACCCGCTCGACTCGACCCGTGACCTCGTTGACCAAGTCAAACCCGCCCGCAACCTACACACTCGACCCACGGGTTTTTACCCATTTGACCCGAACAGGTCAAATATTTTACCGGCGCAGGTCAAATGTTCGACCCACGGGTCAAACGGTCTGAAACAGAGCCAACGACTCTGTTTTGGGCTTCTTCTTTTCTCCCTATAAATACCCCTTTAATTCATTCTAAAAATTTCCACACCTTACTCCCTTACTCTCTCTACTACTACTACTACTTAATTCACTCTCAATTCAATCAAGTTTTTTCAACAAAGAAGCAAGCAACATAGGTGTGAAAAATTTTGATCGTATCGAATTGTGTTGATTCAACTCTCAACTACGTCTACTTCAACTCCTCCAACAAAGAAGCTGTCTTTTTTTTTTCAATGACTACGTCTACTACATTTTTCAATCGACTACGTCTACGTCTACTTTCCTCTCTCATTTCTATGTACGATTATTCGCAATGTACGGTATCAAAATTTCACAACCCTCTTATTGTCTTGATTTTTGTTGTGGTTCTTATTTTTTGAATCATATTTGTTTGTTGGTTTTTTGCTTTTCTCTCTTTTAACCCACCTATTATTTTTTAGATATTATTTCTTAACATATGTCTCCTAGATTGTTTTGTATTATTTCACATACACTAGTAAAACACTAGAAAACGATTTTTTTCACATACGTTATTACCATGTCTAGATCACGAGCTAGCGGCCGTAGCCAAAGTAGACAAGATTCCACCGATATTTCATGTCGGCCTCTAGTAGTCCCATATGTAAAGCCCGAATTTATACCGAATCCTATGGTATGAACTCACGATACCCCTACACACGAAATAGAAGAAGAAATGGATGATGTTGACACACAAACACAACAAACCAAACTCACTAATAGTAGGAAAACTAGGGGAAACAAGTGATTGGCATAAGATTTGTAAATTTTGTGACAGGAGTTACAAATGAAAAAGGGGTGAAGGAACATGCACAATTAAACGACACATTTTAAATGTACACAAAGAATTATTACAAGACCAACAAGGCTAACAAAAAATCAACCATAGGACCGGACAAATAGATAGCCAACCCTATGATGAGCTACTTTTTTCCTATTGCAAGAGTAGGAATGTAGAGTCTTTCAACCAAAATGCATTAAATCCACATTTTAGAAGAATTCCTAGAAACACACTAAAGTTCGATTGTTTCAAACGTTACAACGAAATAAGAGATGCTTTAATTGTACTCTTGTATTCTTCAATTTGTTGAGCATTGTTAACTTCCGATTGTTGAAAAGATTGTAATGATATTCCAATGATGTGCTTAACTTGTCATTGGATATATAGTGATTGAATGATTCAAAAGAGAATCATCTCAGTTGTCACTTTACCGTATCCCCATAGTGAACTAGTTATTGTAACACGTATTTGAGAAGTTTGTGATTTATATCATATTCGCGATAAAAATTTTACTATTAGTTTTGATAATGCAATTAACAACAATGTTTCAATTAGTACATTAAAAACACAGTTAGCTCCTCCATGTAATGAAAATTTTCATGTTAGATGTATGTGTCATATTTTAAATTTATGTGTATAAGATGCACCGAAAAGTATCCGATTCAATTATAATTGCAATATAAATTATGTAAATTTTACTGCTTTGAGTGGTCCCATGCTTTAAGAATTTAAAGGATAATGTAAAGCTAAGGGAATACATTTTAGAAATTTTCCTGTAGATGTTAAACACCGATGAAACTCTACTTTCGATTTACTAAATGTTGTTACTCAATACAAAGAAATTATAAACGATTTTTGTCTTGTAAAAAATATGAAAATTTTTTAAATGACTCCCCAATCATGGTATTTTGCTGAATTTTTATTACGATTTTTGAACATTTTAAAACCGCAACTGTAAAATTTTCTACATCTTATGATTCTACTTCTATTAGTATTTTTATTTCAATCATTACTATGATGCAAACTTTTCAAAAAATAATTTCATACGAATACATTAGACATATTGTTATTCCCGCTTATACAAAAATTTTGAAGTATTTTAATCCTCCTCCTATGTTATATGTATTGCTATTGTTATAAATCCTTGGACGAATATATTATATTATAGATACATAGATGAATAGTAATTTACACATGTGATGCATGTTCAATATTTTAAAAAATTTAAAGTAAAAAAACTAACTTAGTGAGAACTCGAACCTCTTTCATATTAATTATGCACGTACAATGTACGTGTTGGTAGATTGACAAATAATATTAAGGTCTTCTCCGATTATAAGATTAGAGATTAGAGATTAGAGATGTATTTTTTTTATTTTTTATTTTTTTATTTTTTTTTATTTAGGAAAAGGTGGAATAATGCCACCCTGTTTCATTAATAAGTGATTAATAAACAACCCCGATGTCTCGGGAAAATAAAAGTGCAGTGCAGGAAATAAAACATAACCCCCAACAAAACCCTGGGAAGTGGGTTACATCATCCAGCCTAAAGGCAACCAAAACATAAATACAAAATACTAAGGCCCGATACAAGATATGTAGAAGTAAGGCGGGTGTCCACTCATCAGTCCAGAGTTGGCCCGATCTCAATCTCCTTGTCGTCAAAATCATCCACCTGAAAAACCCTTGCAATTCTCCCTCTTGCTCCTGAAGCAGCAGCTGTAGCCCAAAAGGAAATTAGATGCATGATATGAGTAAGATTACTAGAAATAGAATTACATGAAGCACGGAAATAAAAATTGTTCCTATCTAGCCATAACACCCATGTGGTTGCCGCAATGGAAATAAACCATGCATCTTTCATATCGTGACGGGATGATGCAAATCTGGAGCCGACCCACAGTTCCTCATAGTCTCTTGGATAGTCACTTGTTCCTAGTGCTCTCAGCACCTCTATCATGATGGCCTTGCTTCTGGTGCAGTGAAGAAACAGATGATTCAAATCTTCCACGTGTACGTTGCAGAACCCGTAATTGGTCGCAATGTGAGGTTGCCTCTTGGCTAGGTTCTCTCTAGTGAGTATGGCATTGTTGAGCACAAGCCAGAGGAAGACTCTAATTTTTAGAGGTGTTTTAGTCTTCCATAGTACCGCTGCCCAGTTGGGCCTGCATCCTCGGTAGTGAATCCGGTGGTAAAGTGATCTAACCGAGAACACTCCCTTGTTCTCGAGACCCCAACGCATGTGATCTGGGCCTTGGGCACATATCACCCCAGATTGGACTATGCGCGTTTGTAGTTCATGCAGTTGCTGTAGCAAACTTGGAGAAAGAGTTCCTTGGAACGACGGTCTCCAAGTCCCCCTTTTCCATGTTTCCGCCACCGAGATATTCGGTCGATTCGTTATAGCAAACAACTCTGGGAAATCTTCCTTAAGAGTATGAGGACCGCACCACTTGTCCCACCAAAATCTGGTGGTTCGACCATTGCCGATCAAAGATGAAGTTGCTGAGTTGAAAGGTCCGCTGGCTTTAGCAACTCCTTTCCAGAAGCGGGAGACTTTGGATCCTACTCGAAAGCCTAAGCTTCTTGTCCCTTTTCCTCGGAGGTAAGGTTGGATAAAGTCCTGCCATCCTTCCCCGCCGTGATGAAACACTTTCCACCACCACTTTCCCAGGAGTGCCAAATTCATATCTCTGAGGTCAATGATGCCTAGCCCTCCGTGCCTCTTTTTCATGCAAGCGATATTCCATTTAATAAGGTGGTAGCCTCCCTTATTTGAGTATGCACCTTTCCATAGGAATCTTTTCCTGATACGGTCAATCCTTTGGATCACCCACTTTGAGAGTTCAAAAAAGGACATGTAGTATATGGGCAGATTGGATAACACAGAGTTGATGAGTACCACTCTGCCCCCATGAGAAAGTGATTTGCCTTTCCAACCGGACAGCCTGTCCTCCACCCTGTCAATAATAGGCAACCAGTCAGCTTTAGTGAGCCTCCCTGGACGGAGCGGAAGCCCTAGATATTTGATTGGAAATTCTTCTATCGCACAGTCGAGAATGGTGGCATGCTCTCGAGTTTCAGCTTCTGAAAGTGAAATAGGAATCAGCGCACTCTTGTGGAAATTAATTCTAAGGCCTGACCAGGCTTCAAAGCAGTAAAGGACCCCTTTAAAGCATATAGTTTCCGCTCTAGACCCATTTCCAAAGATTAGGGTGTCATCAGCATATTGAAGGATCGTGCATCCCTGATTAGCAGTGCTGCTGGCCATAGGTGATATCCACCCTTTTCTTTGACAGTTTTCTAGCATTCCTCTGAGTACATCCGCTACAATAGTGAATAGAAGTGGGGACAGCAGGTCCCCCTGACGGAGTCCCTTCTTGACGGGAACAAAGGACCGGGTCTCCCATTCACTGAAATTGCCGTTTTGCTAGAAAGTAAACATTGTTTGATCCATCTAATCCATTTGTCCCCAAAACCTCTCCCCCTGAGAGCCTCTAGCAAACATTCCCAGTCCACAGAGTCGTATGCTTTCTCAAAATTCAGCTTGAGGAGGAAGTTCTTGGAGTTGCTCTTGTGGCAGTGGTGGATAACTTGTTCAGCAGTAGCCACGCAGTCTAGGATACTTCTGCCCTTAATGAATCCCGTCTGTGTTCTACTGATAAGACTGTCCATAATGCCGCCCAAGCGGATAGCTAGGACCTTAGTGATGATCTTAGCCGAGCAGTTTATCAGGCTAATTGGTCTAAAATCCCCAACGCACTTGGAATCCTCCCGTTTGGGGATCAACACAACTTTTGCAAAGTTGAACATCCCCAACCTCAGGTTATTGTGAAAAAATTCCATCATTCCATCCATAAATTCTCCTTTAATTTCTTCCCAGAACACTTGGTAGAACAACATAGGAAAGCCATCTGGCCCAGGCGACTTGTCAGCTCCCATCTGGTCAATGGCCGTTTTGACCTCTGACTCCGTGAAAGGTTCCTCCAAGGAGGAAACATTTTGACCTGGAGCAGTCTGATACTCTTGCCAGAAGTCCTCACCCATAGGGATCCTAAAGTCATTCTTCTTCCCAAAGAGACCCTTATAGAAAGACTGGAAGGTAGAGAAAATCACCTTATCATCCTGCGATGTTCCTGAATCTGTCTGAATAGATATGATAAGATTGGATCTCCTTCTTGCACTTGCAACCCGATGGAAGTAGGCCGTATTCGCGTCTCCCTCTTTGAGCCACGAAATCCTGGATCTCTGTTGCCATTTGATCTCTTCTAGTCTATACAGATTGGCAATGTTATCACGGAGTTCTAATAGCCTGTTTCGCTCTTCCTGCGAAAGGACTCTAGTTTCTTCCACCCTCTCAAGCTCATCAATTTCCTCCAGGTAGGACTCTTTATCACGCCAGATGTTCGAGAATCTAGACCGATTCCATTTACAGAGCCTCTTTCTTAGTCTACGAATTTTTCCACACTATCGAGATGCCGCGTCCCTGCCGGCCATGGGAAGATTAGAGATGTATTACTATTGATATTTTGTATATGCATGTTTGAGAATCATATACATTACATTGTAGTGTTGTAGCTAGTAGCTACTACGTGGAGATGCATGCTTGGTTGCGGCTAATAGGCAGACATGGCGTGAGGGACGAAGGGGTATTAATTGGAGACGTGTCAGATAAGGCACCTCGATCTACACGTGTAGAGAGCAGGCATGTACAGCTTGGCATCAAAGTGACCACTGACTGTTTGTCCACCACCACCTGCGCATGTTTGCTTGCTTTAAATATTGGGACGGGTTTCGACCTCCCCCGAAACAGGACAGCCCTGCCATAGCAGTCCACGTGCTGTTAGCAAAGAGGGAAAGTTTTGCTAAATTTTAGCACTCTTGGATTCAGTATGGTTTGTTATTTACTTATTTTATTCATTTTTAAAGAAAATTCTCACCTACTATGATGTGCTAAAATTTAGATTTTAGAAAAGTAATAAATAATTCACTACTATATTTGGCAATGAAAAATGACAATTGCTAATTATTGAAAACCGATGGATGGAAAATCATCTTCCGTCTCACCTAGTATTTAATTCAGAAAAGTGGAGAGGCAGAAGATTATCTTCCCTTTTTTTTAATATTAAAAAAAAAGTGAGATGGAAGATCACTTAATTTTATTATTAAAGCAATAATAAAAGAAGTGAGACTAAAGAAGATGTTCCGTCTGACTTAATTTTATTATTTTTTCGTTCCTTATTTTAAAAATATTTTGAAAATGTCATTTAAATAAAAAAATTAAAATTAAAAAAAAGCCATGGGACGGCAGATCATCTTCCGGCCCAACTTTTTGAAGACCAAATATTTATAATAATACCATCCCAATATTTACGATTTTGCCATCAATTATTTACGAAAATGCCATTTTAATTGTTTAAAAATCTTTTTAAAAAGGAAAAATAGCTCAGACGGAAATTGATCTTCCCTATGAATTTTTTTAAAAAATTATTGCTCAAACGTCTGGCAATTAAAAAAAAATAAAAATTAGTCAAACGGAAGATCATCTTCCTTTGCACAATTTTTAATATTAGAAAATTTTAAAAATTGTGAGATGGAGATGTTCTTCCGTCTGTATATTTTATTACTTGTTGTTTGCCAAATTTTGCTATAAACGATAACAGCGCAACTCTCTCATTTCTATTTCTCAAATGCCAAATACCTATTATTTAACACCAACGATAGTGGATGCTCCCCCACTGGTGCTCTTGGATCAAAGCTATTCTTCACTCGACCAAATCCTCTGTTTTAATCAACGACGTCGGAGATAAGAAGATTGTTTCTAAAAAAGGGCTCAAGTAAGGTGATTCTCTCTCTCCGATGTTATTCATAATTGCAGTTGATGTGCTAGCCCAAATGTTGTGCATTGGTAGAGAGAATGGCACATTCTCTCAACTGCATCTCCATGGCTCCTTAGCTAATCTCTCCATTCTTCAATTTGCTGATGATACACTCTTTTTTGTACAGGAAATAAGCAAGATGTGCTCCACCTCAAAGTGCTCTTACATCTCTTTACAAACGTCTCAGGCTTACATATCAACCTCTCCAAGTCATCCATCCTCTACTTCAGACACTCTCAGGCCAAACTGCATGCCTTTGCTCACATCCTAGGTTGTAAACAAGATTCTTTACCAACCAGATATCTGGGTATGTCACTCTCTAAAGGGAAGCTGAAAAAGAGAGACTGGCAACCCCTTATTCTTAAAATTGAGAGAAGACTGTCCACTTGGAAAGGACGTCGGTTATTTAGGGGAGGAAGACTTGTTCTCATCAATTCTGTTCTTAGCGCCTTGCCAACTTACTTTGCCTCTTTCTTCAAACTGCCTCAGTGGGTTATTGCCAGGATTGATCAGATCAGGAGTAGGTTCTTCTGGGTAGGAGGCGATACTAAGGCCATGGAAGTCTCTTGCACAAGCTGGAAGCATATTTGTCAACCCAAAAACTAGGGGGGGCCTTGGGGTCTTGAACCTCAACCAATTCAACAATGCTCTTCTTATGAAATGGTGGTGGAAGATATTAACTGAAGAGTCTCTTAGCACTCAGACTTTCAAATCACTTTACTTCAACTTCACGATCAATGCCTTCATCTGCAAAGCACAAGCATATGACTTTTGGAAGAATGTTTTCAAGCTGAAAGAGCAATTTGATCATGGCATCAGTTGTCAACTTGGCGATGGACTCATGCTTAAGTTTTGGACCTTCAAATGGATTGGGGGTAACAATATTGCCACTCTATTTCCAACCTTATTTGAAGCTGCGTGGAACAAAGAAGCTTCATTGCGCTCCCAAGGCATCATGGACCAGGGTATCTGGACTTGGAGACCAAGCCTCCGCACATCATCTTCCACCACCATCCTCCTTGAAAAGAGAAAGCTAGTACAACTGCTCTCTTGTAGCGCCCCGAATTTTTAATATGATATCTTAGAAAATACGTGGCACAATTTCCAGCATCAACTTCAATGTAATATTAAACACAATTTAACACCAATAAAATTTTTCCAACTTTCATTACAATAATCAATTACATAGCACAGCGGAATACAAAAATATCTCAAATCATAATTCTCTTTTCTTTACAATACTTTTCATTTTACATATGTCACTAAATCACTCGAACTCAAGCATCCAAATCCGAACCTTAAGAAATCACCTGTAAAATATGAGGCTAGAGATGATTCCTAACCCCCAAAACTAAAGCGGTCAGCCATAAAGGTGTGAGTGACATAAAACAAACAACATAAATAAACATTAAGCATGGATTCATAAACAACATGTGACAAACAAGAATACATAAATAGGACATAGCAAGGAAACATGTAAACATCAAGTGAAGCTAACTAAGTGTCAAGTGTATAAAACAGGAAACCATATGCATAAAACCAAGTCAAGAAGACACAATTTTATATGCGGACTCTCTAATGCATACTTGTCGAAGTCTATGCATCCCACTCTACATAGGTCTGGTGCAAGCCCTTAACGTCTCCACATTATAGGGTTCAATCCCCGATATGCAACTAATCCTACTACGATGACTAGTACGAGATAAAGATAAACTGTGAGTATTAGCCCATGCCCCGATAATTCCGGAGGTCAATCTCTATCCACAGATAATTTCAGAAACTATTTCACTCACAACTGGGAATCTTCGAGAATACCCCACACCGCAAGCAATGGAACCTTATCACACGAATACCACATGTGCGTTGCCTCGACTCCGATAATTCCGGAGATCAATCCCACACAACAGGTAATTCCGGAGACTATTTCACTCACACCTGGATAATTCCGGGGATTATCTCACACCGCAAGCCATACTGAGGTCCATAACTCATGTTTCCGTTCATCATATCACCACTAGTACCTGTCCTTATCATTTAGGTTATTTAATTACTCAACGAATCTCCTAGAGTTGGTGTACCCTACCGGACTTAACTCAACCACTGATCAACTAAATGTCTCAACAGACCCAAACATAAACAACTCAACTGCTGGTATACTAGGGTCACACGCACCCTCTAGAGACTCAAACTCAAATATCCAAACCGAACTTCCAACATAAAATTGTTCTACTTAACATTTTGAAAACATATGTTCAATAGGAGGTAGAGTATAATAATAATAAGTTATAGATCAAAACATCTAGAGAATGAATCATTTGAAAGAACATTCATAGATATAAGGATACATCAGTATCAGTCGACTATAGAAAGCATAAGTCAACTGCCCAGAAAGAAAATATCATGGTTTTTAAGAAAATAAGCTAAGTGTTATAAGTCGACTTATAAAAGTCATAGGTCGACTTACCAGAGAGAAATTCCAGTAATCTTTAAGAAAATATTCTAAGTGTTATAAGTCGACTTATAAAAGTCATAGAACGACTTACCAGAGAGAAATTCCAGTAATCTTTAAGAAAATATTCTAAGTGTTATAAGTCGACTTATAAAAGTCATAAGTCGACTTACCAGAGAGAAATTCCAATACAACTATAGAACATAGCAGCCAGGTCGTATCAGTCGACTGAAAGGTCGTACTAGTCGACTGTCGGTCTACAGACTGTATGGTTGTTGGTTGTGCACAATTCAACCGATACGTAGTTTTACTTCATGAAAATGATTTCTACGAAAAATATATTTCTTATATGTTCAAATATAACTGGTAGGACATATAATAGTCCACAAAACTAAATCAAACTACTTGAATTTATAAAAATAGAGATTTGTTGATTTCCTTCAATCAAACATGAAATTGTGCATATCATCAAAATAGAGTTTTTCTAAAAAATCAATTACTCATTGAAATTTCTTCGTATTCAGATCCCAAAACATGTAAATACCAATCTCAAATAAAATCCCCAATTTGGATATATTTCCTCAATTCAATTAATCCCTCAAATTTCAATTCTCAAGACACGGTCTCTTGATTCATAACTCTTCCATTCAATTATCTCAGAAATCTGAATTTCTACCACAACTCATAACCATAATCAAATTTGTAATCACATACCACTAGGGTTTCACAAGATCCAAATTTTTTTCATCCAGTCCATAATATGCATAATCATATTCAAACCCTAAACATGCTTTCTAGCAATAAAGTTCAATATCCAAAATCCATTAAACATTCATAGATCAAACAATCAAATTGTACCAAATCGCATACATAAACAAATCAACAAAACAATTACATGCAAAATACACAAGAAACCTTCCCTTTTTGCGAAATCCAAGATCCTTCTCTCAATCCTCCAAAAATAATAAATCTTTGTGTTGTGCAGCGAATGACGGCTGCGTTCTCTTCTTTTAAATACCCGGGAATAGGATCGTAGGGTTTTAGACATATTTGCGAAATAACCCCTCGAAAACATATCTTTACATAAATAGATTCCTATACTTGGAACTTGATAAAATTAATTAAATTGAGATTTAAAAGCAAAATAACCTTTACTTTCCAGCCGGCACTGATTAAAAGTCCAGAAAAATAGTTTTGCACTTTCACCCTTCAAAATGACAAATTTGCAAAAAGGTCCTTCTTTTTCTCAATATTTACAAATAGATCCAATTAATTTCAGAAAAAATTATAAATAAATCCCAAATAATAAATAATGATTTTCCATAAAATAATTTTGGCTTTTGAACTTTTCAAGAAAATATTTGCACGTGTTTCACGCGTGTAAAAGATAAATTTCCCGAAAATATTTATTAAATCCCCAAAAATCATTTTAATCATTTATAAACCTTTAAAAACAATATTTAAAAATACGGGGTACTACATCACTCCCTCCTTAGAAGAGTTCTGTCCTCAGAACTACTACTAATGAGTCCAAATAACATACCAACAAAGAAAAACAATATCTCATAAATGGAAACATAGTCCAAACAATTGCATATGACAACATAATCAAAATAGAAGGAATACAACTCAGCATCAAAGGTACAATCATTCAAAAGAATTGCAATCACATAAAATAAAATACATTCATACAAAAAGCTCAGGAAATTCCCTCTGCATGCGATCCTCTGGCTCCCAAGTAGCCTCCTCGAACTGCTGATTCCTCCACAGCACCTTGACCATAGGTATCACCTTGATCCTAAGAACTTTCTCCCTACGGTCAACGATCTCAACAGGCTGTTCCTTGTAACTCAAGTTCACCTGTAGACCTTCAGGAATCTCTACCAACTGATGATTCTGATCTGGCACATACTTCCTCAACAATGACACATGGAATACATCATGCACTTGTGCCAACTCCTCTGGAAGCTTCAATCTATATGTTGTCTTTCCAATCCGCTCCAGGATCCTGTATGGCCCAATATACCTTGGCGCCAACTTGCCTCCCTTACCAAATCTGATTACTCCTTTGGTCGGAGACACCTTGAGGAAAACTGTATCCCCAACCTCAAACTCCAAGTCTCTGATTTTCTGCTTTGATCTGCTGACAAGTCAGACACCTTGCCACAAAATCTGCCACATCCCTCTTCATACCAAACCACCAAAAATGTTGTTTGATGTCCCTGTACATCTTCGTGCCTCCAGGATATACTGACAACAATGTACTGTGTGCTTCCTGTAAGATACTCCCTCTCAAATCTGCATTATCCAGAACACACAACCTCTCACCCATCCAAAGAACTCCATCTTGGACACGAAACTCTGATAGCTTGCCCTCTGAAACCTGTTGCAACATCTTATGAATCTCTGAATCTGATCTTTGACCTTCCACAATCCCCTCTCTCAAGGAAGGTTGCAGCCTCAACTGAGCCAAAGACGCCCCTAAACCCTGCAGCACCACTTCGATACCTGCCTGATCAATCTCTACTACCAACTCACTTCGAGTAGTGATCAAACTTGATAAACTACTCTTCCTGCTAAATCCATCAGCCACCACATTCGCCTTACCCGGATGATACTTGATCTCAGGGCGAATATCTTCCAATACCTCTAACCATCTTCTCTGCCGAAGATTTAGATCCTTCTGTTGATAAATATACTGCAGGCTCTTGTGGTCAGTGTACATATTGACCTTCTCACCATAAACATAATGCCTCCACTTCTTCAAGGCAAAAATAATAGCTGCTAGCTTCAAATCATGCGTCGGATAATTCTTCTCATGCGGATGCAATTGTCTCGAACCATAAGCAATAACCTTGTCTTCTTGCATCAAGACACAACCCAAACCTCTGAGAGATGCATCGCTGAAGATATCATAATCCTTCCCAGCTTGTGGCAAAGCTAAGATAGGTGCAGTAGTCAGCCTCTCCTTTAATTCAAGGAAACTCGCCTCACACTTATCAGTCCATAAAAATTCCACATTCTTCCTGGTCAAACCTGTCAAAGGAACTGCAATCTGAGAATAACCCTGGATGAATCTCCTGTAGTAACCAGCCAAACCCAAGAAACTTCTGACTTCCTTCACAGAAGTTGGCCTGGGCCAATCCTTCACTGCTTCAACTTTCTGAGGATCAGTGGCCACTCCCTCCTTAGAAAGGATATGACCAAGGAAAGCTACCTCAAATTTCCAAAACTCACACTGCGACAACTTGGCATATGCTCTTGCAATTTCTGTAATACCGCTGTCAAATGCATAGAATGCTCCTCCTCAGACTTCGAACACACCAAAATATCGTCGATGAAAACCACCATGAAGGAGTCAATAAATGGCCTCAAAACCCGATTCATCATATCCATGAACACTGCTGGCGCATTCGTCAACCCAAATGGCATCACCAAAAACTCATGGAGTCCATGACGAGTCCTGAAAGCTGTCTTACTCACATCTTCCTCCTTGACTCGAACCTGATGATACTCTGATCTCAAATCAATCTTCGAAAACACAGCTGCTCCTCGAAGCCTGTTGAACAAATCATCAATCCGTGGCAGTGGATACTTGTTCTGAATAGTCACCCTATTCAACTCCCGATAGTCAATGCACATCCTCATTGACCCATCCTTCTTCTTGACTAACAACACTGGCGCACCCCACGGTGAGAAATTCGACCTAATAAGCCCCTTGCTCAACAGCTCCTCAATCTGCTTCTTCACTTCGTCCTGCTCTACAGGTGCCATCCTGTACGGAGACTTAGAAATCGGCACGCTCCCTGGCTGAACTTTGATGCAAAACTCCACATCTCTCTGCGGCGGTAATCCTAGAAAATCTTCCAAGAACACCCTAGGAAAATCTCTGACAACCGGAATGTCTTTGACTTCATCTAGAATCGCCATCTTGGATACCATTGTAGCCACCTTCGAAATCTTCTTCTTCCCTTGGAAAGTTACTGCGGGACCACCTGGTACTTTCACTAACATCTCTTTCTGGTTGCATTCAATTGTGGCATCATATATTGCCATCCAATCAATGCCCACGATCACATCCACTCCTAAGACTTGCAGCTCGATCAGATCGATGCCGAATAATCTCCTGCCAATCTCGATATCACAGCCCTCGTAATATCGATCGGTGATCAATTCTTTACCTGACGGCGTTGCCACCGACAAAACCTTGCCTGGAAACAACTTAGGCTCCACACCTAAGATCTTTGCAAAATTTGGCGACACAAAAGTATGCGATGAACCAGTATCAAATAAAATCTTTGCCTTTATTCCATTAATCAAAACAATCACTGTTACATGAAGAGTGATACACAATCTCCAATCATTCTCAAATAAAGGTTTTATTTATTACATTGATTTTAAAATAAAAATCAAAACTCTTGCATACCCTGGATTACATCTTCCGAGTTACCCGCATCCTCCTCGGTTAATGCAAACACTCACCCTTGCCTCTAGAATTTGCTTCCACCCTGACCATCCTTCCTCAACTGTGGACAATGAGACTTAGAATGTCCTGCCTGCCCACATTGGAAACAAGTCTGATTTGCCAACTTAGGATACGCTGACCTGTAATGACCTGCCTCCTTGCAGTAATAACAAGTCACTTCCTGAGTTGCAGGTGCCTTCTGCACTGGATCACTGAACTTGACTTGCTTCGCTGGGAATCCCTTCCTACTCTGACCTGATGCTGGCCTCTTGTTCCTGTTCCAGGTTTTTTGCTTCTTCTGAAACCGGTCCATGTCTTCCTCAGTCACAGCTGCTCTCCTGACCAACTTGTCGAACCTCCGTATGCCCAATGGAATCATTCTCGACCTCAAGTTTGGCCTCAAGCCCTGCTCAAACTTCTTGGCCTTCTTCGCCTCGTCAACGATCAACTCTGGTGTATACCTCGACAGCTGAGCAAACTTGGTCTCATACTCTCGCACGGTCATGCTGCCCTACTGAAGATTCAAGAATTCTGTCGCCTTCTACTCCAGAATATTTAGGGGAAAGAAGCGATCCCTGAATTCTTCAAGAAAAGCCTCCCAAGTCATCTGCTGGTCCCCCAACATCCTCTTCACTGTTTGCCACCAAACACCAGCATCCTTTTCCAGTTGCATCGTGGCCAACTTTACCTTATTGGCTGCCGAAGTTTCTGAGACCTCAAAGATTGTCTCCATCCGCCTAATCCAATCATCAGCTTCGTTTGGATTAGATTTCCCCTCAAAAACTGGCGGCCTCATCCTCTTGAAGGACTCGATCTGCTTGATGGGATCGGCGTTAACCAATCCTGGTCCAGTTCCATGATTCTGATGCTGGTTCTGATTCTGAGCCAAATTAGATGCCATCAGTGCCTCCAAAGTCTGATACACCCTGGCAAATTCAGCCTCTAGATCAATTCCAGTTCCTCGAGAACTTCCAGATCCATCACCATTGTTACCACCATTCCTGGGTCTAGGTGCAACCATACTCAATACTGCAAAACGAGGGAAAAGTTAGAGCACCACACACACAATTCATTCTCACATCAACACCCTTTGGCAAAAACCTCAACTGTACCCCAAAGGTAAAACATCATGTTTCAGTTCTATGTGATACTCACTCTCTAATGTCCACACCTAGTTACTCACACTCTAGTGTCCACACCTAGGTTATTTTTATGCCATGCTTATTATTACTATTGAAGCATGCTCTGATAGCAACCTCTGTAGCATCCCGAATTTCTAATATGATATCTTAGAAAATACGTGACACAATTTCCAACATCAACTTCAATGTAATATTAAACACAATTTAACACCAATAAAATTTTTCCAACTTTCATTACAATAATAAATTACATAGCACAGCGGAATACAAAAACATCTCAAATCATAATTCTCTTTTCTTTAAAACACTTTTCATTTTATATATGTCACTAAATCACTCGAACTCAAGCATCCAAATCCAAGCCTTAAGAAATCACCTGTAAAATATGAGGCTAGAGATGATCCCTAACCCCCAAAACTAAAGCGGTCAGCCATAAAGGTATGAGTAACATAAAACAAACAACATAAATAAACATTAAGCATGGATTCATAAACAACATGTGATAAATAAGAATACATAAGTACGACATAGCAAGGAAACATGTAAACATCAAGTGAAGCTAACTAAGTGTCAAGTGTATAAAACAGGAAACCACCTGCATAAAACCAAGTCAAGAAGACACAATTCTATATGCGGACTCTCTAATACATACTTGTCGAAGTCTATGCATCCCACTCTACATAGGTCCGGTGCAAGCCCTTAACGTCTCCACATTATAGGGTTCAATCCTCGATATGCAACTAATCCTACTACGATGACTACTACGAGATAAAGATAAACTGTGAGTATTAGTCCATTCCCCGATAATTCCAGAGGTCAATCTCTATCCACAGATAATTTCGGAGACTATTTCACTCACACCTGGGAATCTTCGAGAATATCCCACACTGCAAGCAATGGCACCTCATCACACGAATACCACATGTGCGTCGCATAGACTCTAATAATTTCGGAGATCAATCCCACACCACAAGTAATTTCGGAGACTATTTCACTCACACCTGGATAATTCCAGGGATTATCTCACACCGCAAGCCATACTGAGGTCCATAACTCATGTTCCCGTTCATCATATCACCACTAGTGACTATCCTTATCATTTATGTTATTTAATTACTCAACGAATCTCCTAGAGTTGGTGTACCCTATCGGACTTAACTCAACCACTGATCAACTAAATGCCTCAACAGGCCCAAACATAAATAACTCAACTGCCGGTATACTAGGGTCACACACACCCTCTAGAGACTCAAACTCAAATATCCAAACAGAACTTCCAACATAAAATTGTTCAACTTAACATCTTGAAAACATATGTTCAATAAGAGGTAGAGTATAATAATAATAAGTTATAGATCAAAACATCTAGAGAATGAATCATTTGAAAGAACATTCATAGATATAAGGATACATCAGTATCAGTCGACTATAGAAAGCATAAGTCAACTGCCCAGAAAGAAAATTTCATGGTTTTTAAGAAAATAAGCTAAGTGTTATAAGTCGACTTATAAAAGTCATAGGTCGACTTACCAGAGAGAAATTCCAGTAATCTTTAAGAAAATATTCTAAGTGTTATAAGTCGACTTATAAAAATCATATGTCGACTTACCAGAGAGAAATTCCAGTAATCTTTAAGAAAATATTCTAAGTGTTATAAGTCGACGTATAAAAGTCATAGGTCGACTTACCAGAAAGAAATTCCGATACAACTATAGAACATAGCAGCCGGGTCGTATCAGTCGACTGAAAGGTCGTGCCAGTTGACTGTCGGCCTACAGACTGTATGGTTGTTGGTTGTGCACAATTCAACCGATACATAGTTTTACTTCATAAAAATAATTTCTACGAAAAACATATTTCTTATATGTTCAAATATAACTGGTAGGACATATAATAGTCCACAAAACTAAATCAAACTACTTGAATTTATGAAAATAGAGATTTGTTGATTTCCTTCAATCAAATATGAAATTGTGCATATCATCAAAATAGAGTTTTTCTAAAAAATTAATTACTCATTGAAATTTCTTCGTATTCAGATCCCAAAACATGTAAATACCAATCTCAAAGAAAATCCCCAATTTGGATATATTTCCTCAATTCAATTAATCTCTCAAATTTCAATTCTCAAGACACGGTCTCTTGATTGCTAACTCTTCCATTTAATTATCTCAAAAATCTGAATTTCTACCACAACTCATAACCATAATCAAATTTGTAATCACATACTACTAGGGTTTCACAAGATCCAAATTTTTTTCATCCAATCCATAATATGCATAATCATATTCAAACCCTAAACATGCTTTCTACCAATAAAGTTCAATATCCAAGATTCATTAAACATTCATAGATCAAACAATCAAATTGTACCAAATCACATACATAAACAAATCAACAAAATAATTACATACAAAATACACAAGGCAAAATAAACATGTCACTCACCTTGAAATGAAGAAATCCAACAAGAAAGCATTCCCTTTTTGTGAAATCCACGATCCTTCTCTCAATCCTCCAAAAATAATAAATCTTTGTGTTGTGCAGCGAATGATGGTTGCGTTCTCTTCTTTTAAATACCCGGAAATAGGATCTTAGGGATTTAGACATATTTGCGAAATAACTCATCGAAAACATATCTTTACATAAATAGATTCCTATACTTGGAACTTGATAAAATTAATTAAATTGAGATTTAAAAGCAAATTAACCCTTACTTTCCAGCCGACACTGATTAAAAGCCCAGAAAAATAGTTTTGCACTTTCACCCCTCAAAATGACAAATTTGCAAAAAGGTCATTCTTTTTCTCAATATTTGCAAATAAATCCAATTAATTTCAGAAAAAATCAGGAAAAATTATAAATAAATCTCAAATAATAAATAATGATTTTCCATAAAATAATTTTGGCTTTTGAACTTTTCAAGAAAATATTTGCACGTGTTTCGAACGTGTTAAAGATAAATTTCCAGAAAATATTTCTTAAATCCCCAAAAATTATTTTAATCATTTATAAACCTTTAAAAATAATATTTAAAAATATGGGGTACTACATCTCTAGTCTCCAGCCATCCTCTACTACTGACATTGCACGCTGGAACCACACCTGGTTAGGGAACTACACTGTGAAATCCGCTTATGAATTCTACAGCATTTCTGGCCTCCTCTCCCCCTTCTATCGAGCTTGCTGGCAGAACTTAGCACCCCTGAAATGCAAAATATTTATTTGGATGTTGAGTTGGGATATACTCAACTCCAAGGATAGATTGCACACCAAAGGTTAGGATGGGGATCTCACATACACAACCTGTGCATGTCCGATCAAAACCACCTACCATATCTTCTTCCAGTGTCCCATGGCTGTTCAAACCTGGCATCATTTCACACAAAGCTTTCATATCACAAATCTGCCAACATCTATTAGTGAATGCTTCACTAATTGGTGTTTCGACCACCACAAGCACAAGTTCACACACTCTTGGCATTTAGTTATATTGGCTATTTGTTGGAGTATTTGGCATGCTAAGAATGATAGAATTTTTAACAGCAAGGTTACTACTGTGGATAAACTGGTCTCTAAGTCAATATTTTGGTTCTCACATTGGCTAGATTCCAGCGGAGAGTCGAAGAAGAAGACCAAGATCCTTGAAGAGCTCAAAGGCACCGGCAATAGCGATCTAATGAAGCCAGGAGGCATCGACGGTACAGGAAACTCTCAAAGCTGACCAAGGGTGCTGCACTTCTGTTTGGCTACTTATTTTGGCTCTTTCTTGGGACAATGTTGATCCTTATTTTGTTAAAGACTTGTTATATTGTCGTTTGAAGGTGGTTTTTTGTCTATTTTGTTAACGGGAAGTTTTTGGGAGTGCGGAAGGGGGATGAGATCATATCATTGAGGCTAGTTGAGGTACACGACAATAGTCTAATGCCCTCTTTACGACTCAACGGTATGCCATCTCGAACTCTGCCACACTCTTAACTCGATAGTCCCTCCTCCTGTGAATTTCTGTATTTGTATCTCAAGTTTACTTATCAATATATTTATATTTTCTGTGAGGTAGGATAATCCTACCTTTTACCAGTAAAAAAAAACGATAGTGGATGCTCTAAGGGCATCCACAGTCGTTTGCTAAAAACATTAAAAAAACCCATTTTTTAGAAAAGATATCTCCACTATCGTTCGCTAAAAACCTGTCTTTTTGGTTTTCGATGAACAGTGGACTGCTAAATATAGTTGCGCGTTTAGCAATTGCATAAATATAGAAGACGCAAGAATATATTCCGTCTGTGGTTTTTTTTAATATTTAAAGAGGACGGACGGAAGAAGATCTTTCGTCCGCCAACTTAAAACTAATTTTAAAAAGGAAAGAAAAAAAATCAAAAACTACGAAAAATGCGATTCAAAAAATTAGAAAAATGCCACTACAAAAATTAAAAATAAAAAAAAACTCAGACGGAAGAACATTCTTCCGTCCAGCTACTTTTGTGAGAAAAATCTTATCATATTTACGAAACTGCTATTATCATTATTACGAAAATGCCATTATTAAAATAAATAAATAAAAAAAGCTCGGACGGAAGAACATCTTCCGTCCGGCTACTTTTGTGAGAAAAATCTTGTCATATTTACGAAACTGCCATTACCATTATTACGAAAATGTCATTATATATATATTTAAAAAAAAACTTAGGCCGAAGATCATCTTCCGTCTTTTTTATTTTTTTAATATTAAAAAAATAAAAAGAAAGTGTGAGACGGAGTATGGTCCTTCGTCTGAATATTTTATAATTTACTATCGGCCAAATTTGTCTCTAAACAATAGCAACGCTCCTCCTCGATTGCTATTTGCTAAATCTCAAATATGAATATTTTAGCAGCAACGATAGCATCCATTATCGTTGCTGCTAAAATATGCATATATAGCATTTAGGAAATAGCAAAAAAATGAGAGTGCTGCAGTCCGTAAAGCAAAAAAATAGAAGATGCGGAAGATCAAAAGAAGATGATCTTCCGTCTAACAATTTTATTTTTAGATTTTTGAAAATGACATTTTTGTAAATATGCTATGGAATTTTCGTAAATATGAAAAGAAAAGTTGCTAAGAAAGTTTTGGGACGGAAGAAGATCTTCCGCCCCACGAGATTTTTTTTTATAATGACATTTTCGTAAATAGAGAGTGACATGTTCGTAAGTTTAGATGAAAAAAGTTTGCCCAGACATCTGAGTTAATTTTTTTTATTATTAATTTAATTTGTATGGAACTTTAAAAAAAATGTTGGACGGGTGATCATCTTCCATCTAATAGGAAAAGGGAAATAATAAAAAGAAGAGAGACGGAAGATCACTCTTCTTTTATTAATATTTTATATAATAAAAGTAGAGGACGGAAGATCTTCTTTCGTCTCTCAATTTTTCTGCATTAAAAGTTGGCAGACGGAAGATCGATCTTCCGTTTGTCCTCTTTTTATATTGAAAAAAATTGACAGACAGAATAAGATTTTCCAGCTTATATATTTAGCCATTGCTATATTGTTCTGCTAAATATAGTCGCTCAATGTTCACCACTTTTCTAAAATATAACTTTTTAAAGAACTATAGTGGCGGTGATTTCGCTAAATTTTTCATTTTTTAACTATTTAGCAAACGATAGTGGATGCTCTAATAAGTCATTACGCTATTAGCTAAAGAACGCTAAATAAGAGTGTATAATCAAGAAGATGTCGTTCAAAATATAAGTCATTCTAAGATTTTTTTAAAAAAAATTTAAATTTTAAATATAAGTATCTTTTGATTTTCAATATAGATATCTTGTCATTTTTAAATATTCATCAATTAATTTTCTATGATCTTTTTTTAATTTACCCATATCTTTTTATATACTCATACTCCCAATTTTTAATAAATAGGGGCAATTAAGATATTTTATACTTAATAGCTTATTTATGAGCTTCAAAAATCAAGAATATCTAATACTTTTTTCCAATACTATATTTTTTTCCTCTTAATTGTATAAAAATCAAGAATGACTTATATTTTGAAACGGGATGAAGTAAGTCATTATATGCCAATTGACACAAACTAGGTTACATGCCCAAAAAAAGTCTCATCAACATGAGTCAAAAATAGAAATCTTTTCCAACAACAAAAATATGACTACAGAACCATCGGAATCTTGTCCACTTTGACTATGGCCGCTACCTCGTAATTTAGACATGATAAATAGTTTGTAGTTGTAGTGTATGTTAAAAAACAATTTCTAGTGTTTTACAAGTGTATGTGAAAAAGTAAAAAAACAATAGGAGGGTTAAGAGAGAGTAACGAAAAACCAACAAACAAATATGATCAATAAAAAAAGTAAAGCTACAATAATGATAAAGAGTTGAGAGAGTTGAGAAATTTTGATACCGTATTTCACAAATGATTGTATATAGAGTTGAGAAAGAAAATAATAGTAGCGATGCTCCAGAAGTAGACGTAGTCGAGTGAGTTTATAGTAAACATAGTTGAGTCGTGACACGATCGAACTTGTTCACTTCTTTGTTACTTCTAATTAGTAGAAGTAGATTGAAAATAGCAGTAATAGTAGTAGAGAAAGTAAATGAGTTGATAGATGGATGTGTGAAAAAAAATGGAGTAAAATTAGAGGGGTTTTATGGGCAAAACCTCCACACAAAAAAAAAAAATTCAAAAACAAAAAAAAAACAAACAAAATAAATCAGCCAAATGCCCCAACGATCAGGTTGAGACTGTTCGGGTCAAACAGATGAAACCTGCCGAGTTGACGGGTTGGGTTCGAACGGGTTGAGAGTAGGGCTGTAAATCGGACCGGACGGGATCGGACAACCATATGTTCAAGCTCGGACCGAAATTCTACTCGGACGGGCTTATATCCGGCTCGGTCTAGGTCGGACAAAATTTTTATAGTCCGGACTCGGTTCGATAAAGCATTGGACCGCAATAATACTCGAACGGACTTATGTCCGGCTCGAGCTCGGTAAAGAATCAGACCTAATAATTTGTTCGAGTTCGGTTATAAGGACGGTCCACGGTCGGACCATTTCTTGAGCCGGACTTGGACGGACGACAGACACACCCCTAGTTGAGAGTGATTTGCGGGTTATCCTGGCCAGCTTGAGCAGGTTTCGTTTGGTAAAATCCGACCCGCTTCGACCCAATCAAATTCACGGGTTGGTGCGTGCATGTCGGAGCGTACGGTTCGACCCGACCCAAATGTCATCCCCATCATTTACCACTAGCTGACCAATTTTTATGTTTAGAAGCATAAACAAACCAAAAAACAAACAAACTCAATGACCCTAAAAGAATTAATTAGTAATAGAAAATAAATAAATGAAAAAAAACCATGTGAAAAAAGCAAAGCATTTCATTATTACTAAACCAAACTTGAAGCATAAAACTGACAACAAAATCCCCACACATAACAAACTACCCATTCAATCTTAACCTAAGCAACAAACAAACAAACAAACAAGAGGACAAATCTCACAATCACAAAGCAGCAGCAGCACAAGAAGAGGGCAACCATCCACAATCTTCTTTATTCCTTGTGTTTTCTCACCCCCAATTCCCACTCTAAATCGCCAGCACCAATCCAGGCATCGACTTCCCCGCCTGATCGGCCAGCCTACTCTGCCACACAGCCAGACACTGCGGCGCCGACCGCCTCCCGACTCGGGTGACGGTAACACTGGTATTAAAATACTCCCTCACCTGCGTAATTATCCCATCCGGACCCACCGTCCACGCGTGCACCCACAAAACCGACCCACTCTTATCGGAGCCCTCCACGATCACGGTGGACCCAAACGCCTCAATGGAGTGAGGATAAAACTTGAAAGAAGAGGAGGGGGATTTGGAATCCGTTTCTTCTCGATTTTGCCCAGTCAGCACTCGCATCATATGCTGGTGAGTAGGCGGACCATGGAACCACCACTCGAGATCCGGGGCGAGGATTTCAGTCACACGGTCCACGTCGCGGTTGTTCAGGGCCTCATAGAGGGAGCGGACGGCCCACTTGTTGGGTTCGCCTTCTGGTTCCGGTGCGGGTACGGCTTCCTCCAGAATTTCGGCTCCGGTTCGGGTTGATGGGTGAGGGTTAGCCAGTTCCGGATGAGCCTTGAGAGGCTTTGCGGATTCGGGTTTTTTTCGAAGTGGGTTTTGTGTTTAGGGTTTGAGAGGAGAAGAGATGGCCTGGGAATGGAAATGGAGGAGAAAGAATGGAAGAAGAGGGCGGTTATTTATAGCCAACTAAAAGACTTGGGGTGGGGCCCTGGTGAGGGGGGGGTGGTGGTGCCCAGAGGGTGAGTAGAGAGAGTTGGGGGTGTGAATACGGGATTTTGTATTTTTTGGAAAAAAAAGGGTGGGGGTGGGGATTTCGTTCTCTCTCCTTGTTTAAATGCGATGATACATCACATAGGGAGAGCGAACATGCACAGTAGTCCTCAATAAATTGAAATTGAGGTACATCTGCAATATCCAGAGCTTCCTTACAGCTACACGATTCCGAGTCCAAGGCCCCACTAATCACAAATCAAAAACTACTATAATTGCACGTCATTTCTAATTTAGTCCTTGAATTCTAGATATTTCGTGTTGACGATATCAGCTCCGTTACCTTCGCTAAAGAAAAAGCCCCTACAATGAAAGCAACTCCTTTGAATTTTTCTGTCTAAACTTGTATTCCCATGACTTAATTTAGGCATGACATGATCAAATCAATTTTCCCTCCGTTTTAAAATATAAGTAATTTTAGTAATTTTTTTCATAATATAAGTAAATTGGATCAGGATAACTTTGTTGACTTTGACTCTATTAGATGTCGTGAGATCTCTCGAGCTTTTGAGACTAGTTCCTCCAATGATTAACATCTCTTTGAACATTCAGGGTTTAGGTAGTAGCTCGAAGTTGCATGCAGTTTCGCAGCTTATCTCTTCTTCCTACTGTGACATGATTTTTATTGAAGAGTCAAAACTCCAGTCCCCTTCCCCCCTCCATCCTTCGCTCGATTGGAGGATCTTCTGTCGCTAATTGGATCTCTCTTGATGCCATTGGTTCTAGAGGATGTATCATATTTGGGTTCAAAGAGTCCAAGTTCTCTCTCATTTCTATTAATCGTTTAACTTTCTTCCTAGTGGTCCGACTTTACTGGTTTGAATTTAACTGTGATCTTACCGTTGTGTCCGTGTACGGTCCATCCACTGCGGATCGACGCGATGTGTTTTGGAACGAGCTGACTTCATTCCAAAACAACATTCACGGATTTTGGCTTTTTTGTGGTGATTTCAATGCCACCATATTCTCTCACGAAAGATCGGGTAACTCGATCTATTCATCGGATTCCTCCCACTTTAACGACTGCATCCGTTTGCTTCATCTGACGGATCTACCTCTAAGCGGTAGAGCATTCACTTGGTCCAACATGAGATTGTCTTCGTCTATGGCTAAACTCGACCATTTTTTGGTTTCCTTTGATTGGATTAATTTCTTCCACAAATCGTTTGTATCGGCGTTGCCCAACCCCTCCTCTGATCATGTGCCTATAGTGTTGTCCTTCAATTTCAATTTCCCCAAAACTTTCAAATTCCTATTTGAGAAATTTTGGTTGCAAGACAAAACTCGTCAATCTCATTACTGAATGCCTTTTAGCCATTACGGGTTCCTCCGGGCTAGGGCATATTCTTATTAAATTTCATGCTATCAAATTCGACAGTAAAATCTGGCATAAAGAGAGGGCAGCCAATGATAGTTTTCTTAAGAATGTCTTCCTATCTACCATTGAATACATTGATTTAATGGAGGAGCGATGTACGATCTCTGATTCCCTCCGTTCTGAATGAGCCTCTTGTAAAAGAGGTTACACAGAATTTCTTCATCATGAGCATGTTAAATGGGCTCAGAGGGCCAAGCTTCGCTGGCTTAAAGAGGGTGACGGAAATATCGCCTTTTTCACAACTTCGCTTCGCATCGCCAGCGGTGCAACCGTGTCTCCTCGATCGTTGACAATGGATCCGAATTTACTTCAGATTCGGATTTTCATTCTACTTTCCTTTGTTTCTTTAAAGATCTGCTGGGATCTCAAAAGCAACACTCGTTGCATCTTGACTGGATGCTTTTATATGGTCAGCCCTTGCATGATCTGTCTGGTCTGGAAAACTCCTTCACTTTAGAAGAAATTAAGTCCGCGATGTTCTCCTTAAATAGTGATTCTGCTCCGGGCCCTGACGGGTTCCCCACCTTCTTCTTCCAACGTTTTTGGGATTGTCTCAAAGACGACCTTCTACAAATGTTCTCTGATCTCCACCAGGAGAATTTCTCCTTCGATAGGATTAATTATGCGCATATCGTTCTCATTCCCAAATTCTTGAGAGCCAATTCGGTTGCAGATTTCAGGCCTATTAGCCTACTCAACACGACCTTTAAGATCATCATGAAAGTGCTTTCTTCCCGTCTTAGTTCTTTGATATCTCCTTTAATCGATTCTTCGCAATAAGGTTTCATTAAAGATCGTTTCATCCTTGATAGCGTGGCGTCGGCCTAAGAAATCATCTCCGATTGCCATAGGACCAATTAGGAGGGGATTCTGTTAAAATTGGATTTTCAAAAAGCTTACGACAACGTTAGTTGGGACTTCCCTTTTGAAACACTTTTTCATCGTGGATTCGGTCCCAAATGGATTGCCTGGATTAAATCCAGTCTATTCGCTGACACTTCGTCAATTTGGGTCAACGGTACGGAAGGTCACAAATTCAAGTGTAAGTGTAGTCTTCGTCTGGGTGACCCGATCTCCTCTCTCTTATTCTCTCTAGTTGCTGATGTCTTCAGTAGGCTGCTTCGCAAAGCCAGGGAGGCGGATGTGATTGAAGGACTTGAGAGTTCTAGTTGTAACACCCCGAATTCTAAAATACAACTGAATTCGAAGTTCCACAGAATCTTTACACTTCTTTCGTACAATTTTACAAGGAAATAAAACATTTCTTACATCAGAGTTACATTACACCTTTACATTTTTACAGCGGAAGCAATTTACAATAAATTACATGAAACAACATTTAAATCAATCTTGAGCAGCATGTATACTTCAATTGTGTCAAGCATCTTTACCCTGCATGTAAAACTGTGGGCGCGTCAGTTCATTCAACTGACGAAGTATTATACACGGACATTCTCTCTATCCCGGAAATAGTATAACGATTCTCAATACTTAGCAAATCACAAACTTGTTCACAAACAAAGCTAAAGGGACTATCCTATTGATGTCGTGTTGTGAATGTGCACTTAGTCCTTAATCCAATTATTTATATTATATGACACTAATGTGCATTTGTTCAGAGTCTATGCAGCCCATACTACATAGGTCTGAGGGCAAGCTCTTAATCGTTCTTCATTTTGTAGGGTTCAATCCCTCGTCATGACTTAATCTACTACTGTAATTACGGTAAGTACCCTAGATGTTTTCTGACCTACGAACTCATGTCTAGGCGCCCTGGAGGAAATTCCAATGCATTGTCACATGACTCATCATGCAGGCATCTTGTGGTAATTTAGCTCCTACCATAGATATGACACCACCCGTAGTCGTCAAACACCCCACGAGCGTCGCCACTGGGACGGTACTCTGGAGCAGTATCCACGCCCTATCATGACGCATCATGGGACATCCTGTGAATACTCTCACGCCGCCAATCCAATGGCCCTCATACTCAATGTTTTTCTTTTACTTTCATCACATCTTCACTATGTATCTAATCCTTAGTTTAATTGAATCATGAATAAAATCAAACCCTTAGAGTGTAGCACTCCCACTATACCGGTCTTATTCTTTCATTTCACATGACCCAAACCTTGGTATTCTCATTTCAAATATCATTTCCACATTTTTTTATTACCGGTATAAGGCTTGGCTATACCCTAATTCTCAATTTCAACTCATAATTACAACATCGAGCTTTTCATACTTGTGGTAGGGTAAAAATGGCCTGGGGCCCAGCCAAGGCCCAGGATGGCTCTCGCTCAAAAATAAGAAAAACAACAATCCAGCTCGGCTTCGGACCACTACAGGCTCGGCACCGAGCCGCAAGTTCACCCCCACAGAACTGGTCTCCTCGTATCCAACGAGCCTCGATGGCCCTCGGCCTCCGATCCGCGACAGCCCCACGGGCCGTCCGCCCAGTCTGGCGAGGAATGAAGATGACCTGGCACAACCTAGGCCATCCGATTCTCCCAGAGACACAGGAGCCCCATGATCAGCCATGTCAGCTCCAAATACCACCTAGGACTTTGCCACGTCAGCCCTATACCACTCTTGGCATTGCCACGTCCGCCCTAAACCCCCTGGGCCTCCTGCCACGTCAGGCCCATGGGCTTTCGGGTTCAGACCCGGCCCCCAAACGGATCCAAACCCGGTTGGGATTCCCTATAAATACCAGACCCTCACCCACCTTTTCAGGTAATCAATCTTTGCCACTTAAATTCCCCTAGTTATTGCTACTCTCTCACAGAGACTGACTAGATCGTCAGAGGGTCCGCCACCGGGATAAACCCCGGTGTCTTAGGACCGTCTGCAGGTACTCGAGGCGAGGCCATCTGAGCCAATCCTCCAGCGCCGAAGCGAGCCCCTCGCTTACCGTCCGGCACCGTACTCTTCCCTCGTTACAAATTGAGTCCGAACTCACACCTGGTGCATCCACACTGTGACAAAAAACAAACCGCATCAGGTTGGCACCGTCTGTGGGAACCCTTTATCTGGTACGGACGACAGTCCGAGCCTCGCCACCGACGCTCTCCCTCGACCCGATCTCCCATGGCTCCCCGAGCCCGAAGATCGGCCCGTTCCGTCCGACCAGACGGGCCTCCTCCCGAGGGGGCCCCCGACGGAGGGCAAGCATCAAACAATCCGAGTGGAAACCCCGGGCCCCAACGAAGCGTTTCACGCGTCGCCGAACCCGACCTTCGTTGGGTCATTCTGAATAGAAGGGCGAGCCAGGCTAGGGGAGGGACCGCTTCCAACTCGGCCCCGAACCATTCCAGGCCTGCGCAAGGGGACAGGCCGTCGGCACTCAGCCGCATCGGCCGAATTCCTACGCCCTGACCCGACCCTTCCGACCATGGCGCGGTCACCAGGGCCGAGTTCAGAAGCTTCAGAGATGAAATCATGGAGGCCCTCCATGGGGCGCCAAGGTCCGCGACCTATGGCCGACCCCCTCCAATGAGCGAAGGGAGAAGTCACACTCGTGCACCGACTCCCCCCCCGGAGCGCACGGACGAGGTGCTCTGATGCCTCCTAGAGATGGAGAACCGAATCGAGCGCATCGGCGACGGGAATCCCAACCTAGTCCAAGGACGTGGGCCTTCTCGACCTCCATTTTCCGTCAACATCATAGAAGCGGAGATCCCCTGGAACTTCCGGCCTCCGCAGTTCGAGACTTACAACGGCGAGGGTGATCCAGCTGATCACATGAAGGGCTTCAAAACCCTCATGATGATTCACAGCGCTTCGGATCCCCTGCTGTGCCGAGCCTTCCCGGCCACCCTCCGGGGTCCGGCCAGGGATTGGTTCTCCAAACTCTCCCCTAGCTCGATCTTCTCATTCGACTAGCTGGAAGCCAGCTTCCTGGCCCACTTCATCACCAGCCGGAAGGCCGAAAGGACGAGCACTTCCCTGCTCGACCTCAGTCAGAGGGAGGGGGAGTCGCTCCGTAATTTCGTCAAGAGGTTCACAACCGAGGCCAGATCCGTCTCTGCCCTCGACGCAGGGGTCGCCTCGGCAGCTTTCCGACACAATGTCCGGCACAACCAGCTGAAGGTCTCCCTGGCGAAGAAGCCACCTCTGGACTTCCCCGACCTTCTCAACCGGGTCGAGAAGTACATACGAGCTGAAGAAGCTCTGAACCCAGAGGGCAGCAAAGAAGTCGTGGGGAAGGGCAAGCGCAGGGTCGATGATGTCGAACCTGCCAAGAAAATAGAAAAGGAAGGGGTCGGCGCGAAGAGGGCACCTCCGGTCCCTCGCTTCGAAAGGTACACTCCCTTGACACATAACGTGTCTGCCATCCTCTTAGAAATCGAAGACAAAGGCATTGTCCGACTACCTCCCCGACCAAGTAACAACAAGAAGCGAGATCAGCGCTTCTACTGCCGTTTCCACAGAGATCATGGGCACGAAACCGACCAATGTCGGGCCCTGAAAAACGAGATTGAGGAACTCATCTCACGAGGGTACCTCCGAGAATTCACCAGAGAAGGCCCACGGGATCGGCGAGATGCTAGGAACCGGAGGCCTTCACCTCGAACCGTACTCCGAACTGCATCCAGAATTGGGACACCGAACCCGAGGGAGCCGCGGATACGCCGTTCATCTTGCACTGTGTCCACGGGGGGCCAATGGGGGGAGAATCAAATATTTCCCGAAAAGCCTTCATCCGAGAGGTGAATGCCGTCCAAGACAACCCCTCGCCCAGGTTGCAACCGTGCCTGTCTCCTTCTCCGGAGAGGACCTCGAAGGCGTTCGCCTCCCTCATTGCGATGCCCTCGTCATTGGCCTCCACATGGCTAATTGTGAGGTTCGCCGAATCCTCGTCGACAACGGCAGCTCGGTAAATATTCTTTTCCTCGAAGCCTTCGAGAATCTCAAGCTGCCCAGAGGCAAACTCAAGCCGGCCGGATACACCTTGCATGGGTTCTCCGGCGTCCCTGTCGTAATAGAAGGGATTGTTATTCTCGACGTTACCGCGGGATCGACTCCTGTCAAGAGGACCGAATCCATGGACTTCATGGTGGTGATCGTCAAAGCAGCTTACAACGCCATAGTCGGCCAACCCGGACTGTGCTCCCTTCAAGCGGTACCTTCGGCTTACCATCTGAAACTTAAATTTCCCACCCCGCAGGGGGTCGGCATAGTCCGAGGTAGCCAAGAAGCAGCGCGGTCGTGCTACATGACCGCCGTCGGAGGGGGTGTGTTCCCCCTCGACGCAGTTGAGCTCGAACCCGAGAGAGACGACCCCGCTCCCGAGCCTATCGACGAGCTGGAGGAGGTCCCGTTCGACGCCGAGGACAAATCAAAATGGTTCCGGGTGAGCTGCTCGCTCTCCGAGGACTTGAAGCCAGGCATAATCGCCTGCATCCGCCGCAACGTTGATCTCTTCGCCTGGAAGCCCTCCGACATGCCCGGGATCTCCAAAGACTTGATCATACATCGGCTGAGCGTCATCCCGGACTCTAAGCCGGTCGTCCAAAAGAGACGCAAAGTCACCCCGGAGAGGTAGCAAATTATGAAGACAGAGGTCGACAAACTCTTGTCTGCTCGATTTATTCAGGAAGTCAGCTACCCCGAGTGGTTGGCTAATGTCGTCATGGTGAAGAAGGCAACCGGGGGCTGGCGGATCTGTATCGACTTCACGGATCTAAATAAAGCATGTCCGAAAGATCCTTTCCCCCTCCCCCGCATCGACGCGTTAATCGACGCAACCTCGGGGCATGAGCTACTGTCCTTCATGGATGCATTCTCGGGGTACAATCAGATCCGGATGTTTCCATCAGACATCTCCAAGACCTCGTTCGTCAGCGACCAGGGTCTGTTTTGTTACCGCATTATGCCCTTCGGACTGAAAAATGCCGGAGCCACATACCAGCGGCTCGTCAACAGAATCTTCAAAAACCTGATCGGCCACAACGTGGAAGTCTATGTCGACGACATGCTCGTCAAGAGCCGGGCCGGGCCAGACCACGTCGCCGACCTCGAGGAAGCCTTCGGAGTCCTTCGGCATCACAACATGAGGCTCAACCCGGCTGAATGAGCCTTCGGCGTCTCCACTGGGAAATTCCTGGGGTTCATCGTCAGCCAGCGCGGCATCGAGGCGAACCCCGAGAAAATCCAAGCTATTATTGACATGGCCCCGTCCCAGAATGTCAAGGAGGTTCAGAGGCTTACAGGCCGGTTGGCTGCAATCGGCCGTTTCCTCTCCAAGTCAGGGGAGAAGTCTCTCCCCTTCTTCAGGGCCCTACGCGAAAAAGGGGGCTTCGAGTGGGGTACCCATCAACAAGAAGCCTTCGAATAGCTGAAGCATTACCTGGCCAACCCTCCTCTCCTCAGCAAGCCCGAGCCGGGCGAACCACTATGGCTCTACCTGTCCGCCTCGGATAGCGCCCTCAGTGCCGTCCTCGTCCGAGAAGAGGATGGAGTTCAGAGACCATTGTATTATGTAAGCAAAGTCCTGCTCCCCGCCGAGACGAGGTACGCGAAGATAGAGAAGGTGGCCTATGCTTTGGTCATGGCGGCCCGGAAACTCCGTCTTTACTTCCAGGCCCACTCCGTCCAAGTACTGACCGAGCAGCCACTGAAGACTGTCCTCCACAAGCCCAAAAACTCCGGCTGCTTAGTCAAGTGGTCAATTGAGCTGAGTCAGTTCGACATCAGCTATCAGTCGAGGACGGCCATCAAAGGGCAGGCCCTCGCCGAGTTCATAACTGAGTGCACCTTTTCCGAGCAGCCCAACATCGAGGGCTCGGATCCGACCTGGGAAGTCTTTGTCGACGGATCATCCTGCGAAACGGGGAGTGGGGCTGGCATCATCCTTCGTGGCCCCGACCAATTCCTACTTCAATACTCCCTCCGTCTCAACTTTCTGGTCTCCAACAACGAGGCGGAATACGAGGCCATGATCACCGAGTTGACCCTAGCACACCGAGCCGGAGCTAAGCAAATCCGGGCCTTCAGCGATTCTCAGCTCGTGGTCAATCAGATCACTGGAGAATACGAAGCTCGCGATGATCGCATGGTGAGGTATTTAGCGATGGTCCGACGTCTCCTAGCGTCCTTCTGCCACTCCACAGTTATTCGAGTCCCTAGGGAGTAGAACGCTCAAGCAGACGCGTTGTCAAAACTCGCCTCTTCCTCCTTCGAGGGTCTCGACCAAACGGTACTCATCGAAATCCTATTGGAGCCGAGTATCAACGATCAAGACCAGGAGGCAATGTGTGTCCAAGGCGGTACCAGTCCAGACGACTGGACCGCTCCCATCCGGAGATTCTTAGTCAATGCCGAGCTTCCTGAAGACCAGGCCGAAGCTAGACGAGTCAGGGTCCGAGCTGAAAGGTTCGTCATGATTGATGACATCCTCTTCAAACACTCATACACCTTGGCCGACGGCAAGCCGTACCTCCGCTGTCTCACCAGCGACGAGGCCAGCTACGCGCTGAGAGATCTTCATGAGGGGATCGGTGGATGCCACATGGGGAGCAGGACGCTCGCCCGGAAGGCCCTGAATCAGGGGTACTATTGGCCGACCATGCTCCAAGACTCGCAAGACCTAGTCAAGAGGTGCGGCCCATGCCAAAGGTTCTCCCCTATCAAGAGGCTTCCTCAAGCCAATCTCCGATCCCTGGCTAGTCCTACGCCAATCGCCATGTGGGGCATGGACCTTGTAGGCCCCTTCTCCGTAGCGGTAGGGCAAAAGAAATTCTTGATAGTCGCCATCGACTACTTCACCAAGTGGCTCGAAGCCGAGCCTCTGTCCAGCATCACCGAGCACCAAGTACAACAATTCTTTTGGAAGAACATCATTTGCCGGTTCGGGATCCCTCGGGTCCTCGTCACGGACAACGGAACCCAACTCCAAGGTCAGAACTTCCAAACTTTCTGTGCAGACATCGGCATCCAGCAACGTTTCTCCGCTATTTGCCACCCTCAGTCCAACGGCCAAGCGGAGAACGCGAACAGGCAAATCCTCGACGGCCTCAAAAAGTGCCTCGACAGTTCCCCCAAAGGGCTGTGGGTCGAAGAACTGCCTAGCGTACTATGGGCGCACCGAACCACCAAGAGGATCCCCACGGGGGAGACGCCGTTCAGTCTGACCTATGGGACAGAGGCGGTCATCCCTGTCGAGGTCGGCCTGCCTTCTCCCCGTATCATGGCCTTCGACGAAGCTGACAACTCATCCGGCCTGAGGGCCAACCTGGACCTCGTCGCCGAGGTCAGAGAGAAGTCTTCAATCCGAAGAAGCATCTACCAACAACGGATCGAGAAGTTTTACAACAAGAAGGTCCGCCCCACAAACATCAAGGCGGGGGACCTCGTGTTACGAAAAATGTCCGTCTCCGACCCAACCAAGAAGAGGAAATTGGCTCCCAACTGGGAAGGCCCATACCGTGTAGTCGAGGCTGTACGCCCTGGTACATACCGACTGGCAGATATGGACGGCCGGCTGATCAGCCGACCCTGGAACGCCGAGCACCTAATGAAGTTCCTGGAAGGGCGAACATAGGTTCTAGCTTGGCTAATGTAAATAATATTTTTTGTAAGCTTTCATGTGTAAAGGGTCGTTTTAGCGACCCTCCCTATCATGTATGAAAGAAATCTCTTTTTGTCAAACTCCAAACGCCTCGGTAGCCCCGACCTAACACCGGACAATGGGATCGGCACCCGAGTCCTCACTCCGGTATCGTCCCCAACGTCTCGGTAGGTCTGACTCGGCTTCAGGTCAGGGAGTCTTCCTAACGCCCCGCGCCGATCCCTCACGGATCGACGGGGCCGAACCTCACCTCCGCCATCATTCTCTACACTATTGACCAGAGCAAAGAATGAAAAGAATTCTTTATTCATACTCCTTTATTTGGTTCTGAAAAAACAAACAAAGACCGTTACAGGACCACATCACTCATCACAAACTGAAGGAAGCCGCCATCTTAAGGCCCCTCGGGTCCGACGAATGGCGGGACCACTCCGATCGAACGACTAGGAGCCCTCTCCTCGTCATGGTGGTCCTTAGGCTCAGCCACGGTCGACACACCAGCCACGGAGCTCTGGGCATCAACTGGTCGCACACGCTCCAGCAGCAGCAACGCAGAGGGAACCCCCTCCGCTCGCCAACCTCCCGAGGAGGATGCCGAGACACCCAGCATCATCTTGTAACGGTGTATCTTCATCTCCTTCTCCACAATGACATCACGAAGTAGCCTCTCAGAGGAGGGCCTCTGCACCGATGCACTCGACATGGTATGTCCAAGGCCGACACTCCCGAGGTCCCGATCCACCATCGCCCTCCTCAGTCGGCTCGCCTACTCACTTAGGGCTTCAGACTTGTTCCGATAATAGTTAAAGGCCGCATCATTGTCACGAGCCCCCTTTCGGTAGCGAACCAACGTGGCCTCTAGGGCCTCAACCTTGCTCCGGAGCCACGCCACGTCGGAACGACGGGGGTCCACCTCGGGAAGGGGAGCCGTAACCTACAAGAGAGCCAGCCCACTCATCGGCAAAAAAGGTTCGGAAATATCCGAGGTCAAAACACTTGGCCAGTCAAAAATCATCTTTTATAAATAGAATTACTTCATACAAAAAATGCGGTGGCCAGTCCGCAGTAGGCAAATACAATCGAGAGATGGAAAAAGAAAGACAAAGCTATACAACTTGTTTTCCCACCTCAACATCGGCCGGGTTCACGGGGAGGTCGGCAGCCGGGTCATCAACGGGCCCTTCTTCATTAGGGGTCTTCGGTGTCCCCTCAATCTCCATGTCGTAGTCGAAGTTGGACAGGTCGAGGGTCGGGTAGAAGTGCCTCACATGACTGAGGGCCTTCGCATAGCACTCGTCCTGGGCTTTGATCACCAGGAGCTGACCCGCCTCCGTCAACTCATCCTTCTCCTTCGCGAACCTCTTCTTCTGAGCCGCCGTCTTCTTCGCCCATTCCGCCTCCTTGGAGTCGAACTCGGTCTTCATCTTCTGCTCCCTCTGATGAGAGCCTTCGAGCTCTATCTTCATCTCCTTCATCTCCTGCAAGGCCTTGTATGCCCGGTCTCGCTCCCGCTTCAAGGCCGCCTCATAAAGGCCTCTCACGTAGGCCCCCTGCATGGTCGCCTGCAGTAACCAAGCATTACTAAGAAAGACTCCTTTACGATATTATCACAAGGCAGGGGGGGTCGGCAGACTTACCAGCACATTAGCCTGCGCGAGGCGCGTGTACGCATCCTCCAGGCCCTCGGCATTCATCTCCGCGCGGTTCCGGGGGGTCGCTAGCTTATCCGCCACCTCGACAACCTGGCGCCCTCGGGTTAAGCAGTCACCCTCGCGGATCGACCAAGTCGGCACCCACGGTCACCGCAACCTCTCCTCTACCTCCGACCCCACAAGGGGACCATTCCTCTTATCAAGATCAACAACCTTGCCCTGATCCGAGCTCTTCAGAGCAACCGCCACCTTGCCCATCTCCGAGCATGTCCTCTTGGCCGGAGGCTCGTCTTGGGCCTCGGAGACCACCTGGGACGACCCCCTCGTCTTCATCGCGTCCCCCTTCTTCTCGGCCTTTTGCTTCTTCATGACGAGCCTCTTTGCCTTGATCGATTCGGGATCCATACTTGCGAAAAGATCCATTAAGAACAATGAGCGCAAAATAACAACAAGACCGAGAGAAAAGAAACAACTACATACAAAGCACGGCCGGGCTCAGTCCGACGCTCGCCAGGTGACCCTCCATCACCTTCGGCCAACTGATACTGTGCGACAGACGGAGGCGCTCAACGAACCTCCACTCCTCGGCCGTCAGGTCCTTCGGCCTCGGTGCTTTGAAGCTCGGCTTATAATGGTTCCATCGAGTAGGGATGTCCCAAGGCTCCTCACTCCGGATCACCAAATATTTTTTCTTCCACTCCTTGATAAAGTCCGGGTGACCGTGGACGACCTTCCCCTTACTCCGAGGCGAGATATAATAAACACCCTCCGACTCCCCCGACGAGCTGATCCCCAGCATCACCCGAAACACGCCCAACCGAAGGGGCACCTTCTGCTCCTTACACAACAGCACGAAGCAGATGATCTGCTTCCAGGAGTTCGGCCCAAACTGCATCGGCGCCAGGGACGCCCAATTCAACACCTCCCGAACAAACGGATGGACCGACAGCCTCAGTCCGGAGATGAAGGCGTCCACTGGGAAGACGCAGTACCAAGCAGGCAAGGGGTCGGTCGGGCGCATGGTAGAGTTCGGCAACATGAGCTCGTAGCCGGACCCTATGTGGTACGCCAACTGCAAAGCCTCCAAGTCACCAGCCTCCAAGACGGTCGGAAGCGTGTCCATCTTCACCCTCTTCCGGCTCGGGGAAGATGGCTGGATCCCAAAAAGCTCCTTATCGAAAAGGTCGTCGGGGTACCGACGGAACGGCTTCGGTTTTACGGGCGACCCTGTCCTTAAGTTACGGTAAACAGGTGCCTGGCTCGAGCCACCGGCCCTCGACCCCTTCTTCTTCGGAGCCCTCTTCTTCTTGGCTCCTTCCGGCGAGGGGGTAGATAATCGCCCCAGACCGGTCGGAGTGGAGCTCGAACTTACACCCTGACCTGTGGATCTCCCCCCGCACCTCCTATCCGAGCCCCTTCGGCTTCACCCTCCTCTGGGCCACCCTCCTCTTCGGAAGCCGACTCTAGGATCTGGACTTCGTCCGAACTGTTGCTTGCCTCCTCAGATTCGCTACTCTCCACCACGAAGGGTTTCCGGGAGCGTAACGGCCTCACATTGTACACTGGTTCCTCCTCGCAAACTGGCTCCTCCCACGAAGTCGAATCGGAAGGCTTCGCATCGTGTACCGACCCCTCCTCGCACACGGGCTCCTCCCACGAAGTCGATTTGGAGGCAGGTTTCCCTTTCCCCCTCGACGTCGATGCCGACGAGCTAGGCTGAGCTCTGTCCATCTGTGCCTAACAAAAGAAACTTACAAACTAACCTTTTGAATGCCTCGGACTGACGAGCCGGTGCCGCTAAAACAGTCAAAGCCGAGCGCTGAAGTGTTTGATTTCTTTTTAAAGAAGACAGCAGGAGAGAAATGAGCAGAATAGAGGAGGGGGGGATATTTATAGAGAGAGAGGCGATGCCTCGATTATCGCGTTACTGTTCCTCGAATAGCGCGCATCTGCCACCAAAGGAATCGCGCCACGTCATCCTCAAAACTGGCGCTGCTGACGTCACCTAGCGCCGGTTGGAGACCACACAGAGGTCGGTTCGGATGAAATGTTCGGTGGAGAAAAATTTTGTACTTAAGATTTAAGGCTCCAGGGCTCGGTCAGCTCCCCTCTCACCCGCGAACAACTCGGGGCTTACGGCCTCGGCAGCCGAAACCCCGAATTGTTCCCGGGTGGGAGAAAAGCCACCATCGCCTGCGCCCCGGGCTCCAGGGCTCGGTCGGCTCCCCTCTCACCCGCGAGCAGCTCGGGGCTTACGGCCTCGACAGCCGAAACCCAGAACTGTTCGAGGGTGGGAGAAAAGCCACCATCGCCTGGAACCCTATCGGAAAGCAGATCGGCCCGCCTCCAATCTCTAGCTCCTTTGGGCTGACAGACCATCAGAAACAGTCAGCACCAGAAGGAAGACAGAGGTCGGAGACGACCCATCTATCCGAGGCTCCTCAGCCCCAGGTCCGGAATTCGGTTGATACCTCTCCCGTCTGGATCTTTCTCAGGCAAACAGCCGTGTCAGGGCCGTCCGTCCCGAAAAAGGATCCAGACGGCAAAGTCACCACCAGTCCGAGGTTCCCAGGGTTAAAACCTTTCAGCACCTTGTCCCCCGAGCCCGGACTACGGCTGCCATCTCTTCTGCCTTGTTCTCCCCCGACCCTGACACTCACATCGAGGCCGTCAGGAATAGGAGAAGAACAAGGCAGTAGAGTGACCACCCGTCCAACACTCTCAGGGTCAAAATTTTGCAAGAGACAGACGTCCGCCGAAGCAGGCACCTCTGATGGCCGATGGACCACCCTTGCTGTGATCAAACCTGCTGTAGGGGGAGGGGTATTTATAACCTCCCCCATAGACCTGCCATTATGACATTGAGAAAGCCAAACGACGGAAGCCCATGCGCCATGCATTTATTAGGCGGCGCCATTAATGCCCCTAGGAAATTGGAACATTGCACAGATCCCGGAGCGCCTTTAATGCTCCGCAAAGACAGCAGACCGCCCCGCTCAAACCTTCTAAGGCACAACGGTTCGCCATCACCCCTGCCGACCCATAATCCCTTGCCAGCTCGAGGTTCGGTCTAGCACCAGGGTAGTCTTCTCAGGAAGGCTCAACGGCTCGCCATCACCCTTGCCGACCCATAATCCCTTACCAGCTCGAGGTTCGGTCTAGCACCAGGGTAGTCTTCTCAGGAAGGCTCAACGGCTCGCCATCACCTTTGCCGACCCATAATCCCTCGCCAGCTCGAGGTTCGGTCTAGCACTAGGGTAGTCTTCTCAGGAAGGCTCAACGGCTCGCCATCACCCTTGCCGACCCATAATCCCTCGCCAGCTCGAGGTTCGGTCTAGCACCAGGGTAGTCTTCTCAGGAAGGCTCAACGGCTCGCCATCACCTTTGCCGACACATAATCCCTCGCCAGCTCGAGGTTCAGTCTAGCACCAGGGTAATCTTCTCAGGAAGACACAACGGCTCGCCATCGCCCTTACCGACCCATAAACCCTCGCCAGCTCGAGGTTCGGTCTAGCACCAGGGTAATCTTCTCAGGAAGACACAACGGCTCGCCATCGCCCTTACCGACCCATAAACCCTCGCCAGCTCAAGGTTCGGTCTAGCATCAGGGTAGCCTTCTCATGAAGGCCCAGCGATTCGCCATCCCATTTCCACGACCATAAACACTCCTCCACGGCTAACTCCCGCTCCCCCGTAGGAGTGGGGGGCTTGTGTGGTAGGGTAAAAATGGCCTGGGGCCCAGCCAAGGCCCAGGATGGCTCTCGCTCAAAAATAAGAAAAACAACAATCCGGCTCGGCTTTGGACCACTACAGGCTCGGCATCGAGCCGCAAGTTCACCCCCACAGAACTGGTCTCCTCGTATCCGACGAGCCTCGATGGCCCTTGGCCTCCGATCCGCGACAGCCCCACGGGCCGTCCGCCCAGTCTGGTGAGGAACGAAGATGACCTGGCACAACCTAGGCCATCCGATTCTCCCAGAGACATAGGAGCCCTATGATCAGCCATGTCAGCTCCAAATACCACCTAGGGCTTTGCCACGTCAGCCCTATACCACTCTTGGCATTGCCACGTCCGCCCTAAACCCCCTGGGCCTCCTGCCACGTCAGGCCCATGGGCTTTCGGGTTCAGACCCGGCCCCCAAACGGATCCAAACCCGGTTGGGATTCCCTATAAATACCAGACCCTCACCCACCTTTTCAGGTAATCAATCTTTGCCACTTAAATTCCCCTAGTTATTGCTACTCTCTCACAGAGACTGACTAGATCGTCGGAGGGTCCGCCACCGGGATAAACCCCGGTGTCTCAGGACCGTCTGCAGGTACTCGAGGCGAGGCCATCCGAGCCGATCCTCCAGCGCCGAAGCGAGCCCCTCGCTCACCGTCCGGCACCGTACTCTTCCCTCGTTACAAATTGAGTCCGAACTCACACCTGGTGCATCCACACTGCGACCAAAAACAAACCGCATCAATACTCATAAGGTCTTTTCATGATTAATCACAATTCATGTTTTCATAAGCATAGTATTCATGTAATCACATCTTTCACAACTCATCACAATCAATAAGTCAACTTCACGTGCAATTTATGCGTAAGAATAAATTTCAACTAGTAGTAATCCGTAATTCATTTATTTCACAAATCTATTATTCTCATTTCAAAATCTTACTACAAGCATAAGTTATAAGTCCAATTAATTGTACAAAATCATAACTTTCTAAAATTCCTCATTTCTAATTGTCATCTTTATAACTCAAATCTCATTTATTTTCCTTTTATTTAAAAGACAAATTTTAATTTTAAGAAGAAGTCCTTTCTTGCAAAAAGCCTCAATTTCGCAATTACACTTGATCAAAAGTTATACAAAATTTTCTCATAAGGTCCAAATAATTTTCAGTAATTATTCCATATTTTCCCAATTTTTATTCTATTTTTAAAACTCAATTAATATTAAAAAAACACCCAAAAAAATATTTTTTATAAATCCAAACCCCAACCGGATTCGAACCCACAACCAGCGGCCCAATAGACAGCGCACAAGACCAATGCGCCAAAGCCCCAAGGCGATATAACTACGGGTTATAATCCCTAAGTGTCGACTCTCGGCAAAATCGAATTTAAAAAAGAAACGAAAAGCCTCAGTATCGAACCCGAGACCTCCTCTCTACTGTAGCGACCGAAAGCTCTACCGATCAGTTGGTCTAAGTGGCCATTTCGCTTTGAAAGTAATTAATTTGGGTTTTGATTTTGCTCTCTGTTCATAGCTATAATTCATGAAGTCTCAAAACAAAAATTGTCTCTTTTTCTCCTCTTTTGAAAACAAAATTTTCCAGAATTAAAATACACCCAAATCTACAGCAACCAATATTTTTTATAAGTATTTTTAACTCTTTAAAACATGCATTTTAGCCCTACTTTGTATTCCTTGTTCATAATTTTTACATTTGAGAACTAAAGCATAATTCTTTATAATTAAAGATAGGTTTCCACAAAAATCACTACATTATTGTTCTCTTACTTATTGACAACTACTATGTTTTTAGAACACAAAATCATCTTTTCTAATGAATAAAACTTCTATCTTTATCAACTAATTTACACATGATGCATTCAATCATTTGTTTGCAAATACAATATTTTTCATTTATTCTAACATTCATATGGCACATATAAAATGGAGAATTCTACTACAAAAATTAACAATTATCTCTCAGTAATCATTCCATCAATTTATCTCTAATATTACCACTCTACTTTAATACTTTAATTAATCAAACATGGTTCCAATCTCTTACTAGTTAATTCACATAACTTCATTTAAAACATACCTAGTATGCATTCTAATATTAGAAGCAATGAGAAACACCCACCTCTCTGGAGAAAAACCAATTAAAAGCTCCTAGAGTCTCCTAGAATGCGAGAGAGTAGCCTTCTCCTCCTAGATTGTGATGCAAAAGTCCTCCTTCTTGCTCCCTTGCCAAAACCGAGAGCTCTCTTATGGATGGGATGGGCTGGCCTCCAATGTTGGGACACACCAAAGAACACTCAAACTATATACTCTCTTATGTAATTCTCTCCTATATAAATTCTTTCTTTCAATAATTTCTTAGTGTAGAATACATGTAGGTGGAGGTATTTATACTAGTTCTAGGATAGATTGGAGGGCTAGGATTTTATTAGATGGTTAAAGATGGATGGCTAGGATAGGAGGGAAAGTTGTAGCAACCACCCACAATCAAATAACTACCCATGCACACATACACCCACTCCCCATCTTCTCCATGCACAAACCGGCCTTCCATAGGTGTGCAATGCACACTACGTGCATGCACGTGCCCTTTAGTACCCCCATATTTGAAATTTGTACAATTTTAATTAATCAATTATTCACAAATTGTGTTTACATGACAAGTGTAACAATTTAAATGATTAATTAAATTTGTGGGCTTCACAAATAGTGGACTTAGACTTGTGGGCCAAAATAGTGAAATAATAAATTATTAAAGTGGGCTCAAATTAAGAAAATAATGTTTTGGGCTTTACAAAATATGCTTTTTAGGAAAATATAGGAAAGGAAGAAAATAATTGTTCATACTACCAAAAGAAATTATATATATATAAATAAATAAATAAATAAATATACATACGAAATTTGCACGTGCACAACACGTGAAAATCAATATTTCTATTAAAATGAAAGTTTAGGGTATTACACTAATAGCTTCCGAGGTGTGTTAAACCTTCAATACGTGGATGATACTATTATCTTTGCGAAACCCAACGGAGGGTCCCTTCGTAACCTTAAGCTTCTTCTTTATGTGTTTGAAAGTACCTCCGGATTAGCTATTAACTTTCAAAAGTCCTCCGTTATTTGGCTTGGTAGGTCTCAAAACCGTGAAGAGGAAATTGCACAGTTCTTTAACTGTAGTCCTTCCTCTTTTCCCATCCATTATCTAGGCATTCCTTTGAGATGGGAAAGCCTCTTAGATCGAATTGGATGCCGATGATCGAAAAAGTTGAGTCCAGACTCAATTGTTGGTCTGGTAAGCAACTGTCGCGTGGGGGCAGACTTATTCTTGTTAATTCCGTCCTCTTTTCGATTCCATTATACATGATGCCTTTCTTTTATCTTCCTTCGTGGGTGATTAAGAGGGTTGACCGGATTAGAAGAAATTTCTTTTGGTCAGG
>CM030359.1:243517748-243739786 GCA_017893485.1 Hemerocallis citrina
AAGTATGCAAAATTTGTAAGCTGAGAACCAACACAGTCAGAGCATGTAGTATGAAAAATTTGTAAGCTGAGAACCAACACAGACAGAACATGAAGTATCAATTTTTTTCCAGCCCAGAGCTAACACAAACAGAGCATGAAGTATACAAATTATCTTAGCTCACAACAATCATATACAGATCAAGAAGTATCAAATTGTGTAATCTCAGAACAAACTCAAACAGAACTTGAAGAATCAAATTTTGTCGAGTGCAGATCATGAAGTATCCAATTTTTGTCAACTTGGAGTAAGCCCAAAACAAACAGAAACATAACTTGAAGTATCTCCGGTTCGTCGCTAACGAACTTCTCGTTCTTTCTTTTCAATTCCTGCACCAAATGATTCATCAAATAGAAGAAAATTCAAGTACGTATGTGGCATGTTCCTGGAGAGTGTATGTTGAACATGGTTAAAACTTGTAGGCTCAGAACAAGTGCAACAGAAAACATAATGTCTTTCACTCGGAATAAAAAAATCATGCCGGCTCAGAAAAACACCACCATCAACTTTAATATCCGGTAAAACCATTGTTACAGATGCATTTTCAAAATGAAAATGAAAATTTGTAAGCTCAGAACCAACACAAACAGAGCATGAAGTGGCAAATAATTTCAGCTTCCCGACTCAAAACAAACCCAAAATGAACATGAAGTTGAACACCATCCAATAATCATGAAGTATGAAATCATGCATAAACTTTTCATCACTGCCGCATATTAAATCAAGTGTAAATGAGTCAAATTTGAAATTTTGAATTTGTCACTAGGGCCGCTTTATTAAGGCACACCGGCTAGTGGCCAAGAACAAAATTCAAGCTGCATATACTTTTCATCATTGCCTACTAAAAGTGGAATTATAAACTATAAACCCAAATTTTTTTACCAACTTTTCAGGAACTAAATTGCTTATCGAGCATCAATTTTTTTCCATCAATAATTTACCTGCACACAAACAAGACAAAAGCGTTAAGTTAACAAATGTGCTATAATGTATTAAACTACAATAACGGCAGATATGTATGACACTTACCTTGCAAAAGCCACAGAAATAAATCAACAAAGTTCATGCTATATTCGGAGCATCCTCTGTTATAGGTTGCATTGTTGAAACTGTAGTAGAAGCTTGTGACTCATTTATAGTAGAGCTACACGATTAATGTTCACAAAATGAAATTAAGATTATACTATATAGAAAGAAAATAAAGTATAAACTTTGTATTTAATTACTAACCTTTCCTTTAAAGGACAAGTACGACTGTCATGATTAACAAGCTTCTTGCACAAGCGACACTTTCTTAGTGGTTTCGCAGCCTTCTCCAATACTTTCTCCTTACCCCCTTTGATGCGCTTCCCACTACCTTTGGTTTTTGCGATATCGGGTACTTGAATATGGACTGTTCTAGGTAGTGAACAAGTTGTTGCTTGTTGTAATTCTTGGGGCATATCTTGTTGCAATTCTGCAACAACACCAACTAGTAATGTATTAGCCTTTTGGCGCATCTCCTTTGATGAGCGAGCAATCCTCATCACTTTGTTGATTTCATTAGACAATTCCACCATGTCCAAATCTTGTGGACTACCGTAACTATCGATTATTTCAGCACCAGCATCATCATATACAATCTCGGTAGATACAGAAGCGGTCCACCTCTTTAAAATATAAGATTGAGGCAGTGAATCAACAAACTCATTCCTCAATACCACAAGGATGTGTCTACAAGGAATTCCCTCCACTTCAAATTTACTACATGTGCAAGTCCCAGCAATATCCATCCTCTTGTAGAACACATCTCTTGTTTTATCAGATTGTACCGACTTTCCCATTCTCCTGATAATATAGTCTCGCACACTACCATCGTCAGCTTTCATTAAAGATGCATAATTCAAGCTTTCAACTAGTTCAGCCTGAAATATATGAAATTTCGATCTAGTGTACAGTTCAGACATTTGGGACTCAATTTCAAAATCTGTTTGCAGCTTTGGTTTGGTATGCAGAGTGGTGTAGTCAGTTGCTAACTGATTTTGTCTTTGTTTTCTTATTGCCCTTTCAAATCTCGTCATAAATTCATGTAAAGAATTTTTGCTATTAACATATTTATCTACAAAAGCATTCATGCTTTCTGATCTCTAAGTTGTGCGAATTCCAGCAGTAAAAATATGCTTAGCCTAAGCCGGTATCCACTTCTCACGAAGCAAATAAATGTCAGAAAGACAAGGATTACCTGTTATTGTAATATGTATCAAGTACTAATAGTACAGAAAAAAGTACAAACATAAGAATAATTTATTGAAACAAGTAATACCTGCAATTTGCACATTAGCGTGCATTTCGTCATTCCATCTCATCTCAAACTCTTCTGGGGTCTCAGATTCCCAGATGCAACTATGGAATGGAATGCTAAAATCACTATTCAAGTCCGGGCCACCAAGCTTATCGGGAAGCTTTTTAAGAATGTGCCACATGCAAAGCCTGTGGCTCGAACCAGGAAAACACATGCGAATTGCATTATCCATTGCAGGATCTTGGTCTGTGATGATCACTTTTGGTGGAGACCCACCTATTGTTTCACCCCATTTTTGAAACAACCAAACAAAAGAATCGGTGGTCTCTTTATATATAAAAGCCGCACCAAAATTGACAGATTGGCCATGATGATTAACTTCAGTAAACGGAGCAAAAACCAACTTGTATTCGTTGGTATCATATGTGGTATCAAAAATTAGCACTTCACCAAAATGCTTGTAAGCCTTCCTGGCAATAGCATCAATCCATAATACATGGGTTAATTTGTTGTCTTCATCAACCTTGTAATAAAAACAGAAAGAAGGATTCATCTCTTTTTCCTCTTGGAAGTGCTCCAGCAATATATCAACATCATAAGGTCTCATACCATCCTTATCTCTTTGCAAGAAATTTTTAATTTCTTTTTCAGTACAATTAATGTTACTGAAACCTTTATTTTCTATTTCCATGAAGGACATAAACTCTGAAGTTCGTATGTTAGCCTCTTTGAAAGTACTGAGTAAACTTTTTTGCGCTTCAGAGACAGTTCTATTACATCTTAGAAATTGTTGCTTTCTAGGTGTGACACAAATATGGCTGTGCTCTTCAACAAACCTACGGATTGACCATCTCCCGTCATCATCCCTTTGGATTCGTATTTAAGCCATACAATCTTCTTTCGTCACAGCCCTTTTCCTTCTCTTGATCAAATTTGAAGAAGAAGATTCTTCATTATTGGCAACATTCACAACAATGTATCAACCGGCTTGCCTTGCTTTGAGCAAACAAATTATTGTGAATATCTCTCCTTTGTGGTAGTATCAACCATCGTTGCAAACTTGCGTACTGAAAAACCAACTAATTTTACATATGTTTTATAAAATTCATATCCGTTTTCTAATGTTGCAAATACTAAACCAACAAATGGTTTAGAAGCATCATCAACGTCCCTCCAACTGGACTGAATATCTTGGCTTAGTAATTCTTCATTTTCAACCTCCATCCTTCATAGGAGAATGAGATAACAAAAATTAAAAATAAAGCTACAACTTTAAATTAGCACAAACGAAAAAGTCCAACATAATACATTCTTGATCTACAAGTCCAAATTTTTTTCTTTTATGGGAGAAACATTTAAATGGCAAACAACCTACAGCTTCTTACATGGATTTTACATGGAATTTGGGTGCTTATATGCATGTGTCATGTCCTATTAGCAGTGATTGAAGCAAATCTCGAAAGAAATAAAAACTAGACTGCATATTATATGGATTTTGTGTGCTTATATGCATGTGTCATGTCCACATCTTAAAATTCCATATACCAGTACGAATATTATTTGCTATTCTAAATGTACTAATCTGAATACTAGTGCGAATATTATCAGAGCATAATTTAAGCGCTAAAAATATAACAACAAACTAGAAGCATTTATAAAGGAAATAAAATTTGAATTCGAGATGAGAAATCGAAACCCTTGTTGCAGTTTGGGTTCTCCGTCAGAAGGAGAGAACGAACTTGTAAGTGCTCTTCTAAGGTGCTGCGCCGATGGCGTCTCAATCGATCGATTATACCACTTTTACCCCTCGACAGATCTGAAGATAAGCGAAGTTTAGATCCAGTCGATGGTAGAGATAGGGGTTTACACAGGTGACGAAGAAAGAGAGCGGGAGAGAAGAGCGCTCGACTTCACTTCCTTATCGATTAGGGTTTCGAAGAGAGGTGGATTAGGGTTTCGAAGATGCTGCTCTCTTCAGATAGGGTGAGAAGAGAAGAGAGGGTTGTGAAGAGAGCGTCTTTGATCTTTGAGATCGGGAGAGAGAGCGGGAGAAGCGATTAGGGTTCGGAACAAGAGAAAGCGGGAGAGAAGAGAGACTCTTAATCGATAAGGAAGATTAGAGATAAGGGGTATACTCAATCGATTGAGTATACCCCTTTTACCCCTCACCCAATCTGAAGATAAGCGGAGGTGGATCTCAGCCGTCCGATCGCGATCAAGATCGATCGGATGGCTGAGCTTCCCAGCTCCCGATAAGGCATTCAGCTTCCTAGCTCTTAATAGACTTACTCTCTCTCTCTCTCTCTCTCTCTCTCTCTCTCTCTCTCTCTCTCTCTCTCTATATATATATATATATATATATATATATACATGCATGTGATACATTGGGTAACTAACCCTCTCTCTCTCTCTCTCTCTCTCTCTCTATATATATATATATATATATATATATATATATATATATATATATATATATATATATATATATATATATACATGCATGTGATACATTGGGTAACTAACCCTTTTAAGGCTTTTCCAATCACATGTATGCCACATCATCAATTGCTTATTTACTAAATGAGCAAGTAGCTCATACCCCTTTTTCCCATATATATAGAGAGAGTATATATATAGAGAATATATATATATATATATATATATATATATGAGGCTTCTTCCGTTGCAAACGCTACTGTAGCAGTTGCGAGCTACTGTAGCAGTTGCGAACGTGCGAACCACTTAACCCGTCATTGGGGATGACGGGTTAAGGCAAAATACATAACCCGTCATCACCAATGACGGGTTATGTGTTTTGCCTTAACCCGTCATCACCAATGACGGGTTATGTGTTTTGCCTTAACCCGTCATTCCCAATGACGGGTTAAGTGGTGTGCACGAGTTCGCACGATATTTGCGTTTGCAATGGAAGATAGCCCTATATATATATATATAAAGTTTGTGCTTTCCAAGTAAGAGAAAATTGATGTATTATATCCTAACATTAGTTGAATGAACTGACGTGCCCACAGTTTCTATGCAGGATAAAGTGAGTAACAAGACTAAAGTATGCATACTGCTTAAAGAATGATTCAATTGTTGTACATTTCTATTCAAGTAAATTGTTGTAAATTGCTTCCGCTGTAAATATGTAATGTAAATGTAACTCTGATGTAACAAAATTTTTTAATTCCTTGTAAAATTGTACGAAGAGAAGTGTAAAGATCCTGTGGAACTTCGAATTCGATCTTATTTGGAATTCAGGGTGTTACAGAGTGGTATCAGAGCCACGCTTCCAAGTAGTACAAATTTATAAGGAACGACATCCTAGAGTGGATATTAGAGTGTGTGTTAAGTCTAGAGATTTAAATATAAGTCACTTACATTTGTGTTGCTCTATGATTTATGCTTCTTTTTCTCCTTTTTCTAAGATGGCAGACCACTTCGACCCAGTTGGAGGTGATGACTGGTACATAGTCGAGGAGGATTACTACCCCGGGTAAGCTGATTCAGACGAAGAAGATCTTGAAGAATTCGAAGAGGAATGGCCTGAGTCTAGAGAGATCACTCCACCCCCGGATTCATCTGATGATTCCTCCGACGAGGAAGAACTAGTTCCGAGTAGTCTCATTGTGTCTCTTACAAGGCAGGTAGAGACTCAGAGGGAGAGAGCGGAGCTACTGCAGGCACTGTGTGCGAAGTGCAAGGAAAGCATTGCAACTCTCAGTTATTGTATTTGGGAACTTGAGAAGAGGAAAAACATGTACGATGTACTGAAGGAGGAAGTGGCGGAACTACGGGAAGAGTTTGAGAAGCTAAGAGGAACCATAGGAACTAGACTGTTGTATCTTCTTACTGCTTTCATTTTGATGTCAGGAAATGTTTTAAATTCGAATGTATAAAGTTTGAAATTCGATGAAATGAAGAGTTAATTTAAATTCATATTTTCTACTTTGAATTTAATGGATCTTTTGCATCTGAATATGACCGGAAGAAGAGCTAGAAGAGGAGAAGGTCTGGATTTGTAAATAGAGTTAGCGAGGGTCTATCAGACACTCAATGCCGTTGCCATGAATCAGAACCAAGGGAGAGTGCCTGTGAATCCAGTACCTGAAGCAATCAAACTCGTGGAATCATTCAAGCGAATGAAATCACCCGTGTTTGAGGGGAAGTCAGACCCTTACACGGATGAAAACTGGATCCGACAGGTAGAGACTATCTTCGAAGTCTTGGAGACTCCGGAGGGCAGCAAGGTGAAGTTGGCTGCACTGCAGTTCGAGAAGGATGTGACTGTATGGTGGAAGTCGATGAAGCGGACGATGGGAGATTATGTTCTTGGCTGGAAGGAATTCCTGGAGGAGTTCCGTAGTCATTACTTTCCATCAGACGTCCAGGAGAAGAAGGCCATGGAATTTCTGGCATTGCACCAGGGCAGTATGTCGGTCAGAGAGTATGAGACAAAGTTTACTCAACTCTCGAGGTATGCGCCCGAACTGGTGATGGACGAGACGAAGAAGGCTAAAAAATTCGAGCATGGTTTGAGCCAAGTCTGAGATCTAGGATGATACCCTTCGGTATCAGGAGGTTTGACAAGTTGGTCAAACGAGCTGTAGCCACTGAGGCGGATATGGAGCAATTTCATGCTGTTTAGAATCGGAGGAACAACTAGAATGTTGGGAAGAGGCCCGCAGTTTTTGGAAATTCAAGGGGACAACCGTTAGCTCAGAGGTTCAAATCGACAGGAGCAAATGTTGTCAACATAGCTGGGAAACTCGAAAATAATTGGGTGAGACCTCCGGTGGTAACTTGTTTCAACTGTGGTGAGACGGGACATTACAAATTTTAATGCCCCAAGCTGCAGAATGTCACCCGTTGTAATGCCCCGATTTTCATTTAATGAAAATTATTTATTTTGCACGTAGTGTGCACGTGCAATATTTTTGGTAGAAATAAATCTTATAATTATGATGAGTATAGATGTTTAAATAAGTGCTTCTTAATTATTTTTATATAAAGCCCTTTTTCAAATAGACAAAAAGCCTTTCTTTTAAAAAGCACAAATCTAATTTATTTGTTATATTTTTTTATTATTATTTTGGGCCATAAACTAAAGCCAATGTATTATTTTTATTTTAAATGTAACTTGTAATGTAGAATACATTTTAAATATTTTTATTTTATTTTATGTAAAATATAATGTACAATTTTTAAATGGTGCCAAGTTGCATGCACGTGCATTGCACGTACAATCCACATGCATAAGATGGGGCCGGTTTTGATCTTTTAGGAGGGAAAATGAAATTTTTGAGTGGAGTCATGGGTGGTGGTTACTTGATCATGGTTGGTTATTATAACTCCTCCTTGAATCCTACCCTTTTAATCCTAACTCCTAAGTTAATCCTAACCTTCCATTTCCCTAAATTTTTAGTATAAATACCCCCCCCCCCCCTTTGCCTAGTATTCTTGTGCTAATTATTCCTCCAAACCTATAGTTTAAAATACATTATTTAGTAGTAAAACAACTGAGTTAAAAGATTGAGAGATTGTGTGGGGATTTGTGCTTGCAACAAAGAGGAGGCCGGCATAGGAGCTCTCGGTTTTGGCTTGGTGGAAGGCTCGGGTGCGCGCATCAAGGAGGAGGATCGTTCTTTTGCAAGGACATTGGTTTAAGAGGTGTTGCTAAGTGTAGTCTCTCCAATTAAGGTGGGTAAATTTTCTATATTTCTAATTAGGAAGCATGCTAGATTTGAATTGAAAGAATGATGCATGAAAAAGATTAATAAGAGCACACATTTAATTGGGAAAATGACCTATTAATTGATTGAAATGTGGATATGCAATTGTATGTGGTTCTATTATTAAAATTTAAGTTGTGTACGAATTGATTGTAGCCATGGATTGTTTGAAGAAAACTTCATCATTAACATTAAAAATTATATGCAAGAATTAGTAGATTGACAATGTCGCTTTATATGCTTAAATGGACTTTTCGTGATAACGTTGTAATGAATGAATTAGAATATAATTGGTGTGTTTATGAAAGGAATAAAAACAGAAAATTGATGTAGAGATGAGTGAAATTAAAATTAGATAAGAATGTCGAAAAAGAAATGTGTTAGTAGTAGTATATAAATTTAACCAAATTGTATGGTAGATATATGTTTAATTATTGAAAAAATTATTTTTATATACTGGAGTATAATTTATGATGAGAATAATTAATCTGGAATTTCTACAGCAAGTTTAGTAAGAGTAAAATGAATTGAGAACTTGTGGAATATCGAAATATTTTAATAAACAGAGAGAATCGATTTAAATAAACTTCGAGTTGCACTATGACAACCCGAGCCTATAGCTCGAGTGGTCGGGATGCTCTTAATCGCTACAGTGTATGCGGGGTTCTCAGAGGTTGAGGGATCGAATCCCGTTGACACCATATATATTTTGTTCGAATAGTTAAAAAAATAGTAAGGTTCAGCCGAGAGCACTTAATGCTCTCAGCACTCCTTCATACCACTGGCGCAAGTGGCCTAAAGGCCTGTGCCTGTGGCTTGTTTCTCTTTGGTTGTGGGTTCGAATACTGGGCTCGGCCAGTATTTAATTGGGGAAAAAAATTTTTTTTTTTGGGATTTTTAATGATTAAAAAATTATGAAAAAAATATGGTTATTATCCTAAAAATATGTGGGATTTATGAAAAATAATTTGGGAATTATTTACATGAAATGGAGTATGTTTTGAGAATAAATGTATAATTTAGAACTATGGTTCTACACTTGTATGTTATGAAAATTGCACTTTGCAAAAAAGGACTTGAAATAAAATGCTAGAAAAGAAGTATAATAAAGGTAGAAATTATATGTAGTGGTGTGATGTGAATTATTCTCATTGGAGAATAGTGTGAAAATTATGAAATGTGAATATTCATTTAGTGATGTGATTTTAATATGAAATTGATATTTGATGAAATATAAGGAATAATTGAATTCCATGTATGGCTATGGACTCATGAATAAATTAGAAATCATGCTATTGAAAAAGAAAATATGTTATGATTATAAAGATGAACTTATGAGCTGGAAATGCTCAATTTTGGAAATTGTGAATTGGAATTGAAACAAAAGAGTAGCTAAGTCTCTCCCGGCATTTGGAAAGAAATGAAATGAAATTTGAAATGAAGGACCAAGCCTGGCCTTGTTTGAATGAATGAATAAGTCCGATTTAGTGGAGAGACTAACTCTAGAGCTTTGATTTTGTTCATGATTCTAATAAAAACTAAGGATTAGTACATAGTGGAGATGTGATGAAAGTGAGAGAAAAACACAAGTATGAGAGCTAGAGTTTATGGTGCGGTCGTGGGCCACAGAATGCATGCTTGATGAGTCAAGACATGGCATGGGCACTACTCAGTAATGATCGGACTTTAGCCAGGCTTGTGGGGTGTTTGGTGACTGCAAGAGGATCGTGTGCCATGAAGGAGGCTGAATTGCCACAGAATGCATGCTTGATGAGTCAAGACATGGCGTGGGATTCCCCTCAAGGTTTTCTGTACACGAGCTTGTACTCATAGATCATCTAGGATACTTACCGTAGTCACAGTAGTAGATTAAGACATGACGAGGGATTGAACCCTACAAAGATGAAGAACGACTAAGAGGCTTGCCCTCGGACCTATGTAGTATGGGATGCATTGAATCCGAACAAGTGTGCATTAGTGTCATATAATATAAATAACTGCATTAAGGACTAAGTGCACAATCACAACACAACATCAATAGGGTATTCCCTTTAGTTTGATATGTGACAAGTTTGTGTTTGTTAAATATGGAAAATGAGTTATATTATTTCCGGCATAGAGAGGATGGCCGTGTATAATGTTCGTCGGTGGAATAAACTGACGTACCCACAGTTTTGTATGTAGGGTAAATGACATGATAGAGATTAAAGAGGAACAGATGCTTAAAGACTATTCAATGTTGTTGTACATTTATTTAAATGTTGTAAATTTACTTCCGCTGTGCAATGTAAAGTGTAAAGTTTCATGTAAACTCTGATGTAAAGTGAAAAGTTTTAATTTCCTTGTAAAATTGTACTAAATGAAGTGTAAAGATCCTGTGGAATCTCGAATTCAGTGTATTTTGGAATTCGAGGTGTTACACCCACGGTGGACCAACGCAGCAAGTTGGGAAGAAGCCGTACCAGCAGGGATGAGTATTTGCCTTGACTGAAGCTGACGCTGATGAAGTGGATCTCGTCTTCACTGGTACGAGGGAGATGTTTAAAAGTGTTTTCTATTGTTCTCTTTTTCCCGCTTTATTTAGTAAACTGTTATGTGACGAGTGTGTGTTATGTAGCAGGAGAACTTTATTTGAATAGAAAGAAAGCTGTTGTTTTGTTCGATATTGGGTCCTCTTACACTTTTGTAGCACCTAAGTTTGCTAAAGTTTTGGGAGTTGAACCGAAATTCTTTCAGGCAAGGTCTTGGCAGTAGCTACTCCGTCAGGGGAGACTTTAACCACTAATCGGTATTATGCGGACTACGAGATCGAGATTGGGGGCAAAATTTTTGGGATTGAACTGATCAAGCTGAATGTCTTGGGAGTTGATGTTATCATTGACATTGATTTGGTGACGGTGTACAGTGCAAGCATTGAGGGCAAGACCAAGGAAGTAACAGTGAAGGCTCCAGGTGGTCCCGAAGTCACTTTTCAAAGGAAGAGGAGATGTTCAGGCTTGGTTGCTGCTATCAACAAGAAGGAGGTTCCTGCATAGGTGCAGCAAATTCCAGTTGTTCGGGATTACCCGACTGTATTCTTGGAAGATTTGCCCGAGTTACCCCCGTATCGTGATGTAGAGTTTAGCATCATTATTCAGCCAGGGAGTACACCCATTTCCAAGGCACCATATAGAATGGCGCCTGTAGAGCAGGATGAGATCAAACGGCAGATTGAGGAACTATTGGAGAATGGCTTTATTCAACCGAGTGCGTCACCTTGGGGAGTACCGACGCTGTTGGTAAGGAAGAAGGATGGTTCGATGCGGATGTGCATCGATTACCGAGAGCTGAATAAGGTCTCTGTTCAGAACAAGTATCCTATTCTCCGAATTAACGACCTGTTGATCGTCTACAAGGAGCAGCTATTTTCTCCAAAATAGATCTTCGATTACGATGCCATCAGGTTCGAGTGAAGACTAAAGATGTGCATAAGACTGCGTTCAGAACTCGACATGAGCATTACAAATTCTTAGTTATGCCGTTTGGAGTGACGAATGCACCTACAATCTTCATGGATATGATGAACAGAGTTCTGAGGTCATTTATTGATTCCTTCATCATGGTGTTTATTGACGATATCCTTGTGTACTCCAAGTCGGAGGAGGAGTACACAGAACATCTGGCAGTAGTTTTGAGGAAGCTCCAGGAGCATGAGTTGTATGCCAAGTTGTCCAAGTGCGATTTCTGGAAATCTGAGGTGGCATTCCTGGGTCACATCCTTTCTATGGAGGGAGTGGCAACTGATCCGCAGAAGATAGAGGCGGTGATAGATTGGTCAAGGCCTACTACAGTGAAGAAAATCAAGAGTTTCCTTGGGCTAACTGGATACTACAGGAAGTTCATTCAGGGCTATGCTCAGATAGCCATGCCGCTCACTGGTCTGACCAAGAAGAATGTGAACTTCAAGTGGACTGAGCAGTGCGAGGCAAGCTTTCAGGAATTTAAAGAAAAGCTGAGTATTGCTCCCATTTTAGCTTTGCCTAGAGTAGGTGTTGAGTATGATGTCTATAGCGATGCTTCACATCGTGGGCTCGGTTGTGTCTTAATGCAAGAAGGGAAAGTGATCTCTTATGGGTCTAGGCAACTAAGACCGCATGAGAAGAATTATCCGACTCATGATCTGGAGTTGGCTGTGATCATCTTCGTCTTGAAGCAATGTAGATATTACGTGTATGGTGAGAAGTTGAACATGTACACAGACCATAAGAGCTTGAAGTACATCTATCAGCAAAATGATTTGAATCTGAGGCAATGGAGATGGCTGGAAGTACTTGAGGACATTCGTCTGAAGATTAAGTAGCATCCTGGGAAGGCTAATGTTGTTGCTGATGCACTTAGCCGTAAGAGAAGTATGGCTAGTTTGATTACAACTCAGAAGCTGCTTGCAGAGAAGTTGGATTGTGCTAGTATTGAAGTTGTTCTGCATGGCTTGGGATCGTCTTTAGCTCAGTTGAGGCTTCAACTAACGCTGAATGAAAGGATTATCGCAAGTCAGAAGGAAGATGCAGAGATTCAGAAAATGAAGGAGCAGGTTGGTGCAAGTTATCAGAGTTTCAGATCAGGAACGAAGTGTTGTGGTTTGGAGAGAGGCTATGTGTTCCAGATCAAGCAGAATAGCGAGAGAGCATTCTTCAGGAGGCACATGCTACTCTTTTGTCTGTACATCCTGGGAGTACCAAGATGTATAAGGATATTAAGCAACATTTCTGGTGGTCAGGTCTGAAGTGGGATGTGGCTGAGTTTGTGGCGAGGTGTGAGATATGTCAGCAGGTCAAAGCTGAGAATCAGAAGTCTGGTGGTTTATTGCAACCATTACCTATTCCGGAATGGAAGTGGGATAACATTAGCATGGATTTCATCACGGGTTTGCCCAAGAGTTCAAAGGGCAACAATGCGATTTGGGTCGACTTACCAAGTTTGCTCACTTCTTGGCAATGAAATTCACTTCGTCGATGGACAAGTTGGCTTAGCTGTATGTTGGAGAGATCGTTAGGCTTCATGGTGTTCCGTTAACCATTGTGTCTGATCGAGATGCACGGTTTATTTTGCATTTCTGAAGGAGTCTTCAGACAGCTCTGGGTACCAAGACGGATTTCATCACTGCTTTTCATCCTCAGACCGATGGATAGACCGAGAGAGTCAACCGTATTCTTGAGGATATGCTTCGGTGTTGTGTTCTAGACTTTGGAGACAGTTGGGAGAGGCATTTAGCTCTGGTGGAGTTTGCTTACAACAATAGTTTTTAGACTAGTATTGGGATGGCACCGTATGAAGCTCTGTATGACAGGAAATGCAGAACACTTGTTTGTTGGTTCGAAGTTGGGGAGCGGCAGATATTTGGGCCTGAGATTGTGCAGCAGACCTCTGAAAAGATCTATCTGATCAGGAAGAGGTTGGTGGATACTCAGAGTAGGTAGAAGAGCTATGCAGACAACCGGAGGAGGGACCTTGAGTTCGAGGTTGGTGACTTTGTCTTTCTGAAGGTTTCACCTATCAAGGGTGTGATTCGCGTCGGCAGAGGTGGGAAGTTAGCCCCGAGGTTCATAGGCCCATACAAGATATTGAAGCGGATCAGGAAAACTGCTTACCGGTTAGAGTTGCCGAAAAAGTTGTATCAGGTGCACAATGTCTTCCATGTGTCTATGCTGAGAGGGTACATTCCAGATACGAGTCACCATTTGCTTGAAGTACAGGAGGGTTTGCAGTTGGATCTGAGTTACATTGAGCTTCCAGTTGAGATTGTCGATCGTCGGGAGAAAGTCTAGAGAAACAAGATGATACCGATGGTCAAAGTAGTCTGGAGAAACCAGTTGGTTGAAGAGGCTACTTGGGAATCTGAGGAGAGGATGATGAAAGATCATCCTAAGCTCTTTGTGTGATTTGTATCTTATTTTCTTTTCTTTTCTTATCTCTTTGTTGTATTCCTGTTTTCTCACTCTTTAAGTGTAGTTTCGGGGACGGAACTATTCTAAGGAGGGAGTGTTGTAACACCCTAAACTTTTATTTATGAAGAGTTTGTGATTTTACGTGTTTTGCACGTATAATTTCATATGCATATTTTTCTAGAAAAATATTTCTTTATAGCATGAACAAGTATTCTCTTTATTTTCCAAAAAGACCATTTTTAAAAGACTAATTAAATCCTAAGCCTAATTATCTCTTTCTAGCCCACTATAAATAATTAACTAATTATTTTATTAAGAGCCCATTGTTAGATGGCCCATTAGTGAGCCCATTTAACTTAATTTCTCTTTTTTACTAATCTAACTTGTAGTGTAGACAAGTTTAGTGAACAATTAATTAATTCATATGAACAAACTTGTAAAAGGGGGATACTAGTATTGCACATGCATGCACTAGAACGTGCAATGTGCACTTTTTGACCTTGGCCGGATGGTGCATAGGAGAGAGGGAGAGATGGGAGAGGTGGAGAGTTGGTTGCTTCATCATGGGCAGTTTCTACAACTCCCTAGTTTATCTTGACCCTTGATCCTTAACCATTTGGACTAATCATAGCCCTCCATTTACCCTCAAAATTTGTATAAATACCCCCCCTCACTCATTCACTTATACACTTGAAAAAGAATTGAAAAGAAAAGAATAGAAAGAAAGAAAGAAAGACAAAATTAGCGAGATAAAAGATTGAGAAGATTGTGAGTTTAAGAGATTTGAGTGTAAAATTTTGTGTGTTCCTTCCCACAAAGTTGGCCGGCCTATTCCAAGGAGCAAGAAGGGGAGTTCCAACATCATCAAGGAGGAGAAGCAACTTGGTGGCTCAAACTAGGAGGAGACGGCTTCCCTTATTCATTCTTGGAGATCCCTAGGATTTTTGTTTGTTTTTCTCTCCATTAGAGGTGGGTGATTTTCTCGAACATCTAATTAGACATCATGCTAGGGTATGGTTGATAAAATTGAGAAGAAACTTTAGTTAATTTAGCCATGTGTTATGAAAATGAGACAAAATTACAATGGTTTGAATGTATGTTAAAAGAATGTTAATTAATTGTAAAATTTTGATTGTTAGTTTAGAATTAACCATGCTCCATGCTTTAATTGCTTGTTATGTGCTAAACTAAGAAGACATGATTGTATGATTAGATAATTGAAATGAGAACTATGGAAAATATGATTTTGACATTTTTTAATTGATAAAAGGCATGAAAAAGGGAAATTATTACTGAAATAATGGTATAATGTTAATAAAAATATTATAAGTGATCTAGGGAATCTTTAAGTGCAATTGGTAAAGAGAATATGCTTATTTTCCCCACATTTCGAAAGTTGTAGAATAAATTGTAAGTAGAGAGCAAAATTATGTTCTTTGTATCAAAAATCACATTTTATTTTACTGAAATACTGTAACTATATAGAAGATAAAATCTGGAGTTTTTGAATTAATTAAATCCTCACTCTATTATTTCCTTTCTTTGCTTAATTCAAAATTCACACATTGTGTTCTTCATTTTTCTTTCGAAGGCACATAATACCCAAATTAGTGAATGAAGGTCCATAAATAACACACTTAAATTTTTCTTCATTTAAAATCCTCTTTTATAACTTAATATAAATTTCTCATGGAATAATTCACCAATATGTTAATTTCATGGAATTCTACTCAATTTTTACTTCTAAACCACTCTTATTTAAGTCAAATATTGTATAGATATTTATCATGAGATCCATACATTTTTAGGATAATTATAATATTTTTTCTCGGATTTTTAAAGGTCCCAAATCGAATTAAAAGTAAAAAAAAAGAAAAATGTTTTAAGTGCTGAACTCAGGAATCGAACCCGAAACCAAAGACCACCCGCGAGCTACAGTGCAGCGCACTGTGGCGTCACTGCTAACCAGAAAGACCAGAGTGTCCACGCGTCATGAAAAGGGGTTTGAATCCCTATGAATTAACTCTTCGGGTTTCAGATATTAATTTGGAGAGGAAGAGAACTTAAAAACACTCACTTTTGTAAAAATTCGAAATAACATGGACCCAGACTTTAACCCCTAAAAACCCCAACCTATATCAGGTTAGTCACTTGGACTTATTGGTTATTGGGTGCATTCGGGTGCGCTTACTGTAGCGCGTGGGTTTGGTCTTGAGTCTCGGGTTCGAAACTGGGCATTAGCCCTTTTTATTTTCATTTTTTAAAAATATCTGAAACCCGAAGAGTTAATTCATAGGGATTCAAACCCCTTTTCATGACGCGTGGGCACTCTGGCCTTTCTGGTTAGCAGCGACACCACAGTGCGCTGCACTGTAGCTCGCGGGTGGTCTTTGGTTGCGGGTTCGATTCCTGAGTTCAGCACTAAAAACATTTTTCTTTTTTTGACTTTTAATTCGATTTGGGACCTTTAAAAATCCGAGAAAAAATATTATAATTATCCTAAAAATGTATGGATCTCATGAAAAATATCTATACAATATTTGACTTAAATAAGAGTGGTTTAGAAGTAAAAAATGAGTAGAATTCCATGAAATTGACATATTGGTGAATTATTCCATGAGAAATTTATATTAAGTTATAAAAGAGGATTTTAAATGAAGAAAAATTTAAGTGTGTTGTTTATGGACCTTCGTTCACTAATTTGGGTATTATGTGCCTTCGAAAGATAAATGAAGAACACAATGTGTGAATTTTGAATTAAGCAAAGAAAGGAAATAATAGAGTGAGGATTTAATGGATATAGTGAAATTGATTTTTGAATGTGAAATGTATAGATTGAGAAATTGAACTTTCTGTAAGGAATTCTTTCATAGAAAAGAAATGGAAGTCATGTTGAACTATGAAAAAGACTTTATGAGTATGAAAACTCAATTTTTGTGATTATGAAGTGAAATTGAGAACTAGAGTGTAGCTAAGCCTCATACCGGTATTGAAAAGAAATTGTTGAAATAAGATTTGAAATGAAAAGACCAATATTTGGGGTCGTGTTACATAAATGGTTAAGACCAGTATAGTGGGATGGCTAACTCTAGATGATTAATTTTATTCATGATTCAAATAACTAAGGACTAAGACACATAGTGAAGATATGACAAAAGTAAGAGAAAAACAGGAGTATGAGGGCCTCGGAGCTACGACGTGAGAATATTCACAGGCTGTCTACATGATGCTTCGTGTCATAACGTGGATATGTCTCCAAGAGTCCGTACCACAGACGACGCTTGTGGGGTGTTTGGTGACTACGGGTGGTGTCATGTCCCATGACGGAAGTTGAATTGTCCATAGGTTCTACACGATGCATCGTGTCATGACGTGGGATTTCCCTCTAGGCTGTCTGGACATGAGCTCATAACTCATAGAACATCTAGGATACTTATCATAGTTACTGTAGTAGTTTAAGTCATGGCGATGGATTGAACCCTACAAGATGGAGAACGATTAAGGGCTTGCCTTCAGACCTATGTAGTTTGGGATGCATAGAATCCGAACAAGTGCGCATTAGTGTCATATAATGTAAATAATTGCATCAAGGACTAAGTGCACATTCACACACGACATCAATAGGATAGTCCCCGTAATTCTGTTTGTGACAAGTTTGTGCTTTCCAAGTAAGAGAAAATTGATGTATTATATCCTTGCGTCAGTTGAATGAACTGACATGCCCACAGTTTCTATGCAGGATAAAGTGAGTAACAAGACTAAAGTATGCATGCTACTTAAAGAATGATTCAAGTGTTGTACATTTCTATTTATGTAAATTGTTGTAAACTGGTTCCGCTGTAAATATGTAATGTGAATATAACTTTGATGTAACAAAAGTTTTTAATTTCTTGTAAAATTGTATGTAGAGAAGTGTAAAGATCCTGTGGAACTTCGAATTCGGTCTTATTTGGAATTCGGGGTGTTACACTTACTTTCATCACTTATTCACTATTGTATTTTCCTTAGTTATTTGAATCATGAATCAAAATCAACACCCTAGAGTTAGCACTTGCTCTATACCGGTCTTAACCATCAATCAACAATAACGACCCAAACTTGGTCTTTCATTTCAAAATTTTATCTCAAAGGAATTTATTCAATGCCGGTATAAGGACTTAGCTACACTCCAGTCTTTAATCTCATTTCATGTTCATAAAAACTAAGTATTCACACTCACAAAATTTTCTCATATTTCATCATGATTTTTTATTCCATTTACAAGTACAAGTTTCATGTATAATACGATAATTTCATTTTTCAAACTTACCACATTCATAAATAAATTTCACAAATTTCCTTTACTTTCATAATATCATTCTTTCACTTATTAAGCCAAACTCACAATTATCTTTACTTCAATTTTCCAAGACATAATCTTATTTAAAATCTCTACTCAAACTTCTTTTTAAAAGAAAAATATTTATTTACTTTATTTAATCAATATTTCATTCTAATATTTTGTATAAAAAAAATAGGCTTTAATTCTCACTATAATAAGTCAAAAAGCTATTGAAAAATTCTCATGAAGTCTAGGCATTTTTAGAATATTTATAATATTTTTTCTCAATTTTTAAAACACTTAAAAACTATTTTTAGTAAGATTGAAATATTTCATCAGCCGGGATAGTGATGGTCGACTGTTGAGAATGGCCAATCGACTGTCCTGCAAGGATTTAAAACTCAAGAACCAACAGTTAGGACAGTAAGTCAACTTTTGAAAAATAGCCAGTCGACTGTCCTGCGAGGATTTAAAACTCAAAAACAACAGTCAGGACAGTGACAGTCGACTTTTGAAAAATTGCCAGTCGACTGCTATTGCAAACTAAATCTGAAATTCAGTACCTGTCAGTCGACTGTCGACTCTAATTCGGTCCACTGTCAATTGTACCAGGTTGCAGTTAAAGTGGATCATGAATATATTTTCGACAATGAAATGCAACGATAACTTCTTCACAATTTGGCACTACAATTATCACCAAAGATTGTTTTTTTACTTTCTTTTATTTCTACCAACATTTCTAGAACATAATTCCCTTTATCACACTAGTGTTACATTAATTAAGATCGCACATAACCAATATTTCAATTAACCGACTAGCCATTTACCAACTTATATTCTACATCTAGCATGGTTCAAAATTCACATTTCATAGCAACATGATAATTTTAAGGTAATAATCACAATTTATAGCATCTATCAATCAATTCATCAAACATATTCTTCATTCCTAACTAGTCTCTTTTTTTTAAACAAACACATGGCCAAATTTAATAATTTTTTCTAGCAATTTTATCAATTAAATCCCTAGCATGATATCTACATTAGAAGTAGAGAAATCACCCACCTTAATTGAAGAAAAACAAAAGAACTCCTAGGGAAACTCCTTGAACACACGATCCTCTCCTAGTTGTAAGCCTTCACCTCCTTGCTTGTGCACACCAAAGCTCTCCTCCTCCTTGTACTATGCAAAACCGAGCTCTTCCTCTCCTTGATGATGCTAGGCCGGCCTCCTCTAGGTGCAAGAACACACAAATCCAACTCCCTCAATCTTTTTCCTCACACAAATTTGTCACACTCTATCTTTTCTTCTCACTTTCTTAATAAATTCTAATGGTGCAAGAGAAATGGATTGTGGGGGGGGGGGGGGGGGGGGGGGGGGGGGGCTATTTATACACTTTTTGGGGTCAAATGAAGGGCTAAGATTAATTTAGATGGATGTAGATTAGGGGCTAGGATGCATTAGGGAGTTAGAGCAACCACCCATGAACACAAAACTACCTCTCCACTACTCCATCTCTCCCACCACCTCCATGCTCTATCCGGCCAAGCTTTGATGCATAAGACACGTGCAAGTGCAATGCACGTGTCACACCAAGCACACCTAGTTACTAGTTGTACATGTTAGTTTAATTAATTGTTACAAAAATAAGTCTACCCTACAAGTTGTCTCATTTAAATGAGAATTAAACTAGTGGGCTCAATTTAGTGGGCTTTAGAATCCATGGGCTTAATAATTAAAATAATTAATTTAATTAGTGTGTGCTAGATTTAAACAATTAGGCCTAGGATTTAAAATAGGCTTTTGAATAAAAAAAAGAAGAATGTAAAATACTTTGTTCTTGCTATAAAATAAATAAGTTTTAAGGGTAAAATGTACATAAATTTGCACGTACAAAACACGTGAAATCAAACAAACTTATATTTAATTATAATTGAAAATCAGGATGTTACATCACCTCCCTGCCGTGTACCCCACGAATAGGCCTGTCGACCCTCAATGTGCAGATACACAGTACATCCCGTGAATAGGCCTGCCGACTCTCGACATGCGAATGCACCGTATGTTCCGTGAATAGGCATGCCGACCCTCGACACACGAATATACTAGGGACACAACAACACACGGTCCTGGAATACATACGTTGGACTAACAACAGAGTTCATACATACATTTTCCAAGTTCTATCACATCTCCACTAGCGCCTGTCCTTAGGTTGATTATTACTAATTAAAACACAGTTTTCCCATCTCTAGAGTTGGTGTTTCCTGTCGGACTTAATTGCACTGAAACAATACCAAGGCCCCAACTGGCTAAGTTCCACAAAATTGCATCTGCCGATTTACAGGAATCCCACTCAACCTCTAGAGACTCACAACTCAAATATCAATACAGCTCTTTCAATAAAATTCTTAATTCCATCACCAAATCGTTTATATTGAGAAAACTTCTTTAAATCAAGCGAATCCAAATTTATCTGAATACTCACAATTTTTTGAAGTAAAATCTAAGAATAAATCTCTTAAATAACTGAGTTTCACATTTTGAAGTCATAGAATAATCACAAAACATCAATCTCTCGAAATCCATATATAATTCACTTTCTAAAACCATATAAATTATGAGTTAAACTCTATTATAATCAAAATGTAACTCTCTGTAGAATATAGTATTCTGTAGCAAAAACTTTATCTAAAACAGCAGATCAATAATTCATATGTTCGAAGAAATAATCGTTCAAGAAAAAGAGCAAAAACTCAATAAAACAACACAATAGCAAGTGTCGGTCGACCGACATCTTATTTCTAAAAGTGGCGGTCGACTGACATGCTAAAAACCCTAAAATCCACAATTGACAGTCGACCGTCAAATTACGTGTTGTTCTTGGGCGGTCGACCGTCATGCCAAAAACAACCCATATACAACAACTTTAAATTTCGTACACTTCTCAATTGATACTTAGATTATAATCTTTAAAAGCATGAATTTGTAAATTAAAAATCATGAGATGATCAAATAAAACTTGTCTAACATACTGGAGTTCATAAATCAAATTAAACTCTCAACAAATTCACAAAAAAAGCAATCTTTTCAATAATTTTTTTCAAATAAGGAATATAGGAATATATATGTGTATATATGTGTATATATATTAGTAAAATCAACAAGAATCACTGTGTATGAGTAGTGTATTGATCCATTCAATCTCAGTATCAATAGAAATCAAGGATACAATCGAAAACATTGCAAAACTTCAAAAAATAACTTTTCGGCTGAACAATATCAGACCCGAAATTATACCCAGTTCAAATCATTAAAAACTTGATCTCTTTTGATCCAAAACCCTCTCAAAATCGATTAAACTCATACACAACTAATTAAATTAACATGAATTCAAAATCCATTGGGAAATTCACAAAAAATCAAAATTTCCACCTTCGGCCTGCACAATAGATCCGAAAACTAAAACAGAGCTTTCAATGCATAAAGACTTGATCTTTTGATCTCAATACCTCTTTTGCAATTTGTTATACACAACTACAAACTAGTTATATTATTTTGTCTATGATTATATGCATCTACAACAAGTAGTAGTCTAGTTTTTTTCTCATCAAACATCAACACAGAATGTATACATATATATACAGCAAAGAATCCATCTTTATTCACTTTTATGCGTTATAAGTCTTACAAACTCATTATATATCATCAATTCAGCAAAAACATGAAGGAAAACAACATATCCATGATTCCTACTAAGTTCTTAACATTCTTAAGTCATCTATATAGAGATTTTATTCATCAATTGTACATCATTCATAAAAAGTTCCACTTTTAATTATTCATCCATCAATATATTTATTATATCATCATATAATCATTTAACATGCATTCTACTAGGCAAATCTTCATATTTAGCATGCATAAAACAACAAGAAATCAAACATATGTCACTCACCTTATTGAAGAATCAATGAAAGTAATAAAGAATAAGAAAAAGCTAATTCTTTCGTAAAAATCCAAGATCCTCGCTTCGAAACTCCAAGAAATCAATAATAAAAATATACCTTTTGTTTTGTGCAGCAGAGGGACGACTGTAGCAGCCCCCTAAATAGCCGAAATCTGGAGTATTAGGGTTTTGAGAAGATTTTGCAAAATATTCCTTTAGAATATATCTTTTCATATATGGATCCTTTATACTAGGTAACTAGATTAACCAATTTAGTTAAGATTAAAATCAAAATTATCTTCCCAGATCTGGTCGGCATTAGTATCAAGTCTAGAAAATCAATTTTGTAATTTTTATCTCCAAGTGGCAATTTTGCAAAAAAGACTCTTCTTTAATAAATTAGCAAAATAAACCAAATCTATTAGAGAAAAAAATAACTCTTTACCTCTGAGTTGGATAGCCATCATGCTCAGCCCAGAAATCCAAAAATCTGGAGTTTTTTTCTCTAAGTGGTAATTTTGCACAAAAGCCCCTCTTTTTGTAATATTTGTAAACATGCCAAATAAATATCAAAACAATCTAGAAAATTCATAAATAATACCTACTAATAAATATTAGGTTTTCCCAAAATAAATTCTAACTTTGAGTTTTCCAAGGAAATATTTGCACGTGTTTTACACGTGTAAAAAGATAAATTTCGGAAAAATATTTGTTAAATCACCAAAAATTACTTTGATACATTTATTAATATCAAAAAAATTATTTAAAATTCTAGGGTGTCACAAATTCACCCAAAAAGAAAAGAGGTAGAAACCTAATGTTCATGCTCCCTTTATATATGGTCGGGACAGAATATTAGGGTCTTATGGGAGTTTTTGCAATAAAGTCCTACTGTAACATCCTAGTTTTCATTTATGAGATTTTTTTTGATTTTACGTGTTTTGCACGTGTGACTTCATTTGTATAATTTTTCATATAAAATATTTTTATAGTATTTATTCTCCCTTATTTTACCAAAAAGTATTTTCTCTTAAAGCCTAATTAAAATCTAAAGCCCAAACTGTCTTTTTAGCCCACTTTATTAATTAATTATTTTAATTATTTAAACCCATGGTTAAATTGGCCCATTAGTGAGCCCATTTAACTTATTTATCTTTTAAAATAATTTAACATGTAGTGTTGACACATTTAGTAGACAATAAATTAACTAATCATGCACAACTTATTAATAGGGGTACTTAATGAGACACGTGCATTGCACTAGCACATGTCTAGTTGTGCATAGGGGTGTGGCCGGATGGAGCAAGGAGAGATGGAGAGAGTGGGGATGTGGATTAAGGTGGTTATGTGATCATGGGTAGTTGCTACAACTTCCTAACTCATCCTAGCCTTTGATCTCTAACCATTTGATTTAATCCTAGCCATCTATTCTCACCAAAAAAATGTATAAATACCCCCTAGTTCTTCTCATTTAGTACACTAGAAAATTGATTAAGAAAGAAAAGATTAGAGTGAGAAAAGATTGAGAGTTTTTGGTGAGTAAAAGATTGAGGAGTTTTTTTTGTGGGTGTACTCAACCAAGGGCGGCTGGAAGTGCACTAGGGGAGCTCGGGTTTGCTACACCAAGGAGGAGGAGGCAACTTTGAGGCACAATCTAGGAGGAGAAGGATCCATTCGTGCATTCTAGGAGGTTTTTAGGAGCTTTCTATTCGTTTTTCTAAATAGGTGGGTGTTTCTCATACTTCTAATTCTAGTTACCAAGCTAGGAAAACTTTGATAGAATTATTAATGAAAACTTAGGTGAAATTGACTCCATATTTGCTCATGTAGAGATGAATTGATAGTTTAGAAGATGTTTGTTGAAATGATTGCTAGTTGATAAATTATGAATTAAAATGCTAGAGGATGTCATGTTTTGCCATGCTAGATAGTTAAGAACCATATTGTGTGAAGAAAATCTATACATTTGAGACAAAGTTGAATGTATCATGTGAAAGTGATTGTTTAAATTAAGATAACTCTATTGTAGCAAGATGAGAAATTTGTGTTTTAAAAAGGTTGTAGATTGCTAATAAATGAAAGAATGAAGGAATGAAGTATCTTTGTAGAAAATTATATTCAAATTGTGTGCAACTATGATTTGTTCTCAATGTCCAAACTATGGATCTAAAACTTAAAATAAGATCAAAAATGCATGTTTTATAAGTAAATAATGGATTTGAAAATACTGGTTTACTGTATTTGTATATATTTCAAAATTGGGAAAGTTATGTTTTCAAAAGAGAAGAAAAAGAACAAAAATCGTTTTGGGAAATTTTAATAATTAGTAGAGAGCAAGAATTGAATCAAAACTATCCCAATCCTCTTTGTGACAATCTGGTCACTTAGACCAAGTGGCTGTGGGCGCTTGGGCGCTACAGTAGCGGGCGGGTGACCTTGTGGTCTCGAGTTCGAAACCTAGGCTCTGCCTTTTATTTTCCGTTTTGAAAAAAAAAATCCAAAACCCAAAACCCAAAACACTTAACCATATTTCCCTTTCTCTTAACGTGGTTGCACCCTAACCTAGTTGGCTTGCGGTTGTGGTTGGCTTCTCTCAGGGTCACGGGTTCGAAACCTGAGCTCGGCAGTTTTTAAGAAATTTGATTTTTTTGAGTTTTTTTTATTAAATATTTGACTTTAAAAATCTAGACAAAATATGTAAATTACTCTAAAAAAATGTAGATGCTATAAAAAATTTTTGGGTACTATTTTGACTAAATAAAAGTGAGTTAGAAGTGAAAATTGGGTAGAATCCTATGGAATTTTACCTTTGGGAAAAATTATGAAAGTATTTATTTGTATGAGAAAAATTATGTTTTGAATAAAAGAAGATTTAAACGTGGTATCTATGGACTTTCATTGTTAAATTGAGTATTGTTTGTGAATGAAAATACGATTTGTGGCCTTTTTAGTAGAATAAAGGAAATGAATGGTAGCACGAGAATTAAATGAAATTATTGAGACTCATGTATTTGAATAAATTGAGATTGACATGGTATATGAAATTGAAATTGAATGACATGATGACTTATGATGAATTATGAATATGATTACATGAATGCTATGAACATGAAATGTGAATTATGATTAATCATGAAAAAGAATTTATGAGTATGAAAATTCGATGTTGAAATTGAGAACTAGAGTGTAGCTAAGCCTCATACCGGCATTGAAAAGAAATGAATTGAAATGAAATTTTGAAATGAAAGGACCAAGATTTGGGTCGTATTGAACGAATGGTTAAGACCGGTATAGTGGAAGGGCTAACTCTAGAGAATTGATTTTGTTCATGATTCAGTTAAGGACTAGTCACATAGTGAAGATGTGACGAAAGTAAGAGAAAAACATTGAGTACAAGGGCCATTGGATTGCCGACGTGAGGGTATTCACAGGATGTCCCATGATGTGTCATGATAGGACTGTGGATACTGCTCCAGAGTATCGTCTCCGATGGAGACGCTCGTGGGGTGTTTGGTGACTGCAGGTGGTGTCATGTCTATAGTAGGAGCTGAATTACCACAGGATGCCTGCATGATGAGTCATGTGTCAGTGCATTGGGATTCCCTCCAGGGCACTTAGACATGAGTTCGTAGGTCATAGAACATCTAGGATACTTACCGTAGTTACAGTAGTAGATTAAGTCATGGCGAGAGATTGAACCCTACAAAATGAAGAGCGGTTAAGGTCTTGCCCTCGGACCTATGTAGTATGGGCTGCATAGACTCTGAACAAGTGCGCATTAGTGTTCATATAACAGAAATAATTGCATTAAGGACTAAGTGCACATTCACAACACGACATCAATAGGATAGTCCCTTTAGCTTTGTTTGTGAACAAGTGTGTGGTTGTTAAGTATTGAGAATTGTTATACTGTTTTCGGCATAGAGAGGATGGCCGTGTATAATATTTTGTCAGTTGAATGAACTGACGCGCCCATAGATTTTATGCAAGGTAAAGTGGTTAACAAGACTAAAGAATGCATGCTGATTAAAGATTGATTCAAGAGTTGTACATTTCAATTCATGTAAATTACTTCTGCTGTAAATATGTAATGTAATTGTAAACTCTGATGTAACAAAATTTTTTTTTATTTCCTTGTAAAATTTTACGAAAGAAGTGTAAAGATCATGTGGAACTTCAAATTCAGTATGTTTTGGAATTCGTGGTGTTACACCTACAAACCTAAATTTGCATTCTAAATTATTTATGCAATTTTTCCATATCAAAATTAAATTAAATAGGGATTCAATTCTCCCTGAATCTTTCTACAATTAGCCAGCCCCCAAATGCAGCCAAAAAATTTTTGAATTCAAAATTTTGGCTCTTTTATGGCCCCAAAAATGATTTTTTTAAAAAAAATGGTCTCTTTTGAATTAAAATTTCAATAGAGTTTTTCTTATCCAAATATGAAAACATATCTATTAAAGTAAAAGGAATTGATTTATCAACATAAAATTTTTAGAATTTGCATTTCAAAAATCTGCGCGTGTTTTGTACGTGCAAAACGATAGTTTCACAACATGCTCATTCTTGGGATCTCACCACCTAGCCCCCTGGCAAGAATCCTATCAGCTGTAAGCTACAAGATCAAGACCAAAGCAGATGGGTCAATTGAACGGTAGAAGGCTCGCTTGGTTTCTCGTTGTTTTACATAGGAGTCGGTATCGACTATGACGAGAGACCTTTTCCACTTGGGAAAAGATGACTACAGTGCAGACACTCATCTCTGTTGCAGTTGCTCGTCACTGGTCACTATCTCAGATGGATGTGAAGAATGCTTTTCTTCACAGTTCCATCTCCGCAGACATTCACATGCATCCATTATTGGGTCTTATGCACACACCAAGACATGTCTGTCACCTCCGACGTGCTCTTTACACCTAAGCGTCTTACTTCATTGACAGGAAGGTCACCTACACCTCCGTTCGCGTAGTTGGTCGCTTATCTAAGTGGATAGTTGATCACAACTATATTTTTTAATAAAAAGGAAGTGGTCCGCGTCAAGCAGACCCTCTTTTTTGATTCTATTATTCGAAAACACTCATAAAGCTTATTGGTGCAAACCAAGTAAGCATGTTAAAGTGGTTCCAAGTGACGAGTACGATATGAGAGGTAAAAAAGAATGCCAAGGGCTCGTGCTGCATTCAAAAACTCCATCTCGAGAATGACGGTAGCTCACTGGTGGAGTGGTCGGCTATTAACTGATTTACCTTACCCCAGCTCTAACCCTAGCCCTAACCCTCAAACCCTTGCCCTACCCCTAACCCTAACCCTCTAACCCTATAACTGTTAAACCAAAATGAATGTATATGGAGACTGATGACACAACACATAATTTTCAAATGTAGATTTCATATCGAGACCTCAATTTGTATGGATATTTATTTATATTTTCGAATTTTTGAATTAATTTTTATTTATTTCAGTGAAAACATGTACATGGCTATGTTGGATCAGGATGTCAGTATGGTGACTCTGTAAATTTTGATTAAATTTTTTTCTCTCTTCATAACCCCCCCCCCCCCCCCCCCCCAACAAAAAAAATATAAAAAAATGTTTACTTACAAATGGCATGTTCAAGAGATTTTGAAAAGAAAATCAACCTTACATAACCCATTATTGGAGATAACGGGTTATGTTCAATTAACCCATTATCTCCAATAGCATGCTAGGTTGAAGAGGTTTTTTGAAGAAAATCTGGCACTCTGTAAAAATCCTTCAACCTAACTTGTTATTGGAGATAACGGATTGCGGGTTAAGTGAACAGTCATCACCAATAGTAGGTTAGGTTGAAGAGATTTTTTGAACAAATTCAAATTCTCTGTATGAATTCTTCAAGTTAACTCGTCATTGAAGATAACGGGTTAGGTTAACTTAACCTGTTATCCCCAATAGTGGGTTAAGTTGAAGAACTTTTTTGAATAAAATCTAGTTATATGTTTGATTTCTTCAACCTAACTCGTTATTGGCAATAATTGTTTAAGTGAAATTAACTTGTCATCACCAATAATATGTTAGGTTGAGTAATTTGGCGCAAAAATTTTAAACTCACACCAGCAATCTACTGCATACAAAAATCTTATCCAGATTTTGAAAGTTTATCATTCTCAAAGCATCATCAAGTTCATCAAAAAAAAATTTATTCACACAGCAGCAAAAATTTCTTTCACACAATACATAAATGCATAAACTTCAAGAAACCAAAATCTCAACATAAACTATTCACTTATCATTATCTCAACATAGACATGTATTAAACTAGTACATAAGCTTCAAATTTGAACAAAATCAAACTTCTTTTGAAATACATACATTTCAAGTTCGCTAACAAAAATTACATACGTAGCTTCTAAGTCACATACCCGCACCGTCTTCCACGCTTGACCTTCAATCAACTACACAATTGATCGTGTATTTGTCATTTAAGAAATGAAATAATAAACCACAGAAAGTTCAACTTAACAACTTGCACAGTTTTGGAATTTTATGAACTTGTTAAAAAAGTTTACAAGGTATTGGCTACTGCCTCTTCCGACGAGGTGGCTTGCATCCACTCGGTGAGAGTTATTCGGGCTTGTTCCTCTTTCGAGGGAGAATTCTGCGTCTAAGTTGTGTCACTTGTGATATCGGTTCAGCAGGTCAAATGGATTACATGTAGCACTGAGGGCGAATCTTGCTCTTCTTCCCTTGACACCTCCGAATTTTGTTGTTGCGGTGGTTGTGGCTCGCCAATTCGAATTCTTCCCCTTGTCATGCTCTTACGCCTTGGTACACGTACCGTTGAGCTTAAATAAACATCAAAATTTTCTCCATCACCCACATCTTCAAGACTGTGGCGGCATAGTTCAAGGATCTCCCGCATTACCTCCGTCACGCTTTTGGGCACGACACTTCTTAACATTCGAGCAACTATCCGGACTGTCTCCCATGTTTTATCAATATATAACAAGTTGAAATATTATAAATTAAACAACAAAAGTTATGAAACCCTCTTCATAAATATATAAAGTACACTAACCATGACTCGATACGTCGACGCCTTCAGCTTATACATCGGTTGAGAAGAAGAATACGCCGATGGTGGTTCCTCCATTGTCAGGGGAATCGGTATCTGGATTCCCATTGGTACAATGGTATGCGAAGTTACATCTTATAATGCGCTTGTACCATGTCATATACACTCCTTGCATTGAGCCATCGTAAGGTATTCGATATCTGAGTATATCGAGTACTATTTGATATCTTCTAGACCAATTTGCCACATGTACCCAATGGAAATCTTCCCAGTGAAAATTAGGCACATGACCCGTTCCTTTCACTTCATGCAATTTCTTGTCATACGAGCGTGCTTCGGGAATCTTCTGCTAGCATCTGAATTGCCGCATTACTCCATCCGGATAGCAGAACTCTACAACAGAGATGTTGACGAGTGGGGCAATCGTCAGCCAAAGCACCCTAGCGGCCAAACTCACAGGCAAAAGTGTTGTAATCTATCAGGGGTGTACGGAACCCAATTGATGCACTCATTGCACATCGCATCCAACTCGTCCCTATAGTACGCCATGTGAGTGGGGCAATCATCTCTACAATACGCCCAGTACTGGTAAAATTAGAATTAGAAATGGAGTAGAAAATTTTAGTAGATAAGAAATTAGAAAGAGATGTAGTAGGTGTTAATAGGAAATGAGATAGAATAATACAAATTAAGAGTGTATTAAGGGGGAAACATAATTAATATTGATAATGGTAATTAGGGCCGTATGATTCCAGCACAAATCCTAAAGCTTCAACAGGTAGGTTAATCATAACGGGCCTCTTTAACAAGCTCGGGCCTTCTCCAGGCTCATCTACAAAATATGAGCCACTTTCAAGCCATTAAAAGAGACTAGGCCCACTAGGAGGGACACTCAGCCCATGAGGGCTGTAAGTAAAATCTCTTATCCCCAAAAAGAGTCTTATCTTTGAACGGGGAGAATCAACATGAGAGAAATGATTCATATTAATCTAACGAATCCATTTCAATATCCTAAACTGTTTCTTAGGCCTATAAATACCCTCCTGCCTCCTCAGTTATAAGGTAACCAATAAATATGCAATTTATTTCTCAAACTCTCTTTCTCTCTCTGGTTCTAACTTGAGCAACAGAGGGTCTGTCGCTGGGGCCACCCCCGGTGTTTCAGGATTTTTGCAGGTCCATCGGCCGCATCAGCAACCGTCGGATTCAGATCACGGTGTTCAATCAATGATCCAGATCTACTCTCGGGAGCTCTAACTACTTTTTTTGGCGACGATCAAAGGTTATATCTTTAGTAGTTTCCTTCAAATATAAACTCACTATCTATTTGCTCCCACACCAAAATATGTAGCAACAGATTGGAGTCGTCCGAGGGAAACTACATAGATCTACATCAAAGATCATACTTACCGTCATGCCACCTAGACTAAGAGCGAGAGTAGCAGCCTCATGTTATGTTTTGAAGGCAATCACAGATTAAATATATAATGTAAAAATTACAAAAAGAATATCGAAACCTAGCCATGGATTCAAGCAAAAACCATAAATCGTGTTTAGGAGTTATACCTTGAAGATGGATCTGTTGTCTTCACTGTATCCCAATCACAACACTACAATATTGCGGTGCCTCGACGGTATCCACACTAACAAATAAAATCAAGCTTTTCCTCATGCCGCCGTGCTAGCTGCGGGAAAGAGATGTTTCTCACGATCTCCCTCTCACAATTTCTGTGATGGTTAGGGTTTTCTCATGTGTATCTTTTTCACAGATACGTATCATATATATATATAGGTGCAGAAAATAAATCATAGGAGAATAATAAGGCTGTTGGGCTCACAATATGACCTAGGTCGATTCGCGTGTGAGCCTTTGAACTTTAATCAGCTCATTTAATCGAATTATATGTTCAACCAATGTCAGGATTCCAAGTCTTACTTGGATCCCCAATTAAATTCATCCCAATTTCGATATATTCTAAGTGTGTGACCCTGTAGGTTCCAATTACGTTGATAGTAATACTAATCATATTCTAGTATTACAAACAGTGAGCGGTATCTAGCAATACATCACTGCTACTCAAGTAACGAGAATGAAAGAGCGTATCGCCCTTGTTTAGTTCAATTTTTGGTTTCTTGATGTCTGAGTAGACTTACTAAAGAAAATGAGCTTAATATCTCATATTGACTCATTTGAGCACGACAATGCATTTTGCAGTCTTACTTAATTAAGGGGCTCATAGATATCACTCATGTTATGTAAGAGAGACAAATCCTTTCTAAGTCACTAACATCCCTCCGCATGATTTGTAGTATATCCAGTAGTCGACTTTATAACTACCTTATTACAGACAACATTTGGCGACATTAAAACATACAACTTCTCATGTAGGAAACCGTAGTGACTTCAACTCAAAAGGACTACGTACACCATAGTCATTGTGAGAACCGCTTATGACACTCACGTAGCGATCCATGCAGCTTTCTCATAGTGGATCAGTCCAGTACATTATTACTCTAATATGTACCTATATGAAGATTTGATATCTCATATCCATGACCCATGAGATATGGTCATCAGTCTATGCACATACTAGTCTATATGTATTATTGTTGTCCTAATTCATAATAATACTTGACTAGGAACATTTAAGAATAGTGTTTTGATTACAACCAATAGGATCTCACAATCAAGTCATGCACTTGATATCCCATGGTATTGAACCTACTATTCTATGGACTTTATTGTGTTCATTAATCACAATAATAATAAAAAAAACACAGTAAATAAAATGCCTCATATATGAAATTAATGTCAAGATGCAATGTAAACTAGTAATGTTAATACACAACCGGCCTCTAGGGCATACATCAACAATCTCCCACTTGTACTAGAGCCAATCAGACATACATCTAATGCCTATAAACCTAGTGTGACCCTCATGATTTCGCAGTGTAAGAGGCTTTGTTAGTGGGTCAGCGATGTTATCATCTGTCGGTACTCTGCATATCTTCACATCTCCTCTATCGATGATCTTTCGATTAAGATGGAAGCACCTAAATATATGCTTGGATCACTGGTGAGATCTGGGCTCCTTAGCTTGTGTAATGACCCCATTGTTATCACAATAGTGGTCCACCGGGTCCACAATATTAGGAACTATGCCAAGTTCAGTGATGAACTTTCTGATCCAAACGAATTCCTTTGCTACATTGGAGGCAGCAATATACTCAACCTCTATGGTGGAATCAGCTAATGTCTCTTGCTTCGAACTCTTCTAGCTCACTGCTCCACCATGTAGGAAAAACAAAAATCCTGATTGCAATTTGGAGCCGTCCTTATCGGACTGGAAGCTAGCATCAGTGTAACCCTTTATATCAAGCTCTTCCTCAGCTCCATATACCAAAAACAAATCCTTAGTCCTTCTTAAGTACTTAAGGATGTTCTTGACAGTAGTCCAGTGACTCTCACCGAGATCTGACTGGTACTTGCTCATCATGCTCAAGGCATATGAGACATCTGGACAATTACATAACATGGCATAAATGATATAACTAATTATAGATGCATATGGAATCTTAGTCATGCGGTCCCTCCGATCTTGAGTTATAGGGCATTGAGCCTTAGACAGACTTACATCATGCGACATAGGCAGAAATACCTTTTTGGACTCTAGCATATTAAAACGTTGCAATACTTTGTCTATGTATTTACTCTTACTCAGGCCAAGCAAGCTTCTTGATCTATCTCTATAGATCTTAATGCCTAATACATAGGTAGCATCACCCAAGTCCTTCATGGAAAAGCATTTTCCTAGCCAAGTCTTTACAGACTGTAAGGTAGAGATGTCATTTCCGATGAATAGTATGTCATCTAAATACAATACCATAAAGAAAATTGTGCTCCCACTAACTTTTTTGTGGACACAAGGTTCATCTTCATTCTTGATGAAACCAAACTCTTTGATTGCATTATCGAAGCAAGGATTCCAGCTTCTACAAGCTTGCTTTAACCAATAAATGGATCATTGCAGCTTACACACCTTTCCAGCATCCTTTGGAGTGACAAAACCCTAAGGCTGTGTCTTGTGCACATCCTCGAGAAGATTTCCATTAGAAAAGTAGTTTTGTCATCCATCTGCCAGATTTCATAATCGTGATATGCAAAAATAGCAAGCAAGATCCGAATGGATTCAAGCATGACAACTGGGGAAAAGGTCTCATCATAGTCTACACCATGAACTTGCTTGAAACCTTTAACCACCAACTTTCCCTTAAAGGTTTGCACGTTACCGTCCATGTCAGTTTTATTTTTGAAAACCCATTTGCACCCAATAGGTTTTACACCTTCAAGTGAGTCTACCAAGGTCCATACTTGGTTGCCATACATGGATTCCATCTTAGATCTTATGCTTCAAGCCATTTCTTAGAGTATGGGTCTTTTACAGCTTCATCATAAGTTGTAGGCTCATCTTTACATCACCATATTGAGTCACGAGAAATCCATATCTCTCGGGTTGATGAGGTATCCTACTAGACTTACGTAGCCCTCGTGCTACTTGAACATGTTGTTGTTCCATAATGATTTGTGGAGCCTGCTTCATTTCCATCATTGGTTCACTGCTACTTTTCGAAGTTTGAATTTCTTCAAGTTCTATCATTCTCCCACTGATTCTCTTGGAGACCAATTCTTTCTCTAGGAACACAGTAGTTCGTGCGACAAACACTTTGCCTTTAGTGGGATTATAAAAATAATATCCCTTGGTTTTCCTGGGATATCCTACAAAGAAACACTTATCAAATTTGAGACCAAGTTTATCAGATACTTGGTGCCTTACATAAGCTTCACAACCCCAAATTTTCATAAAAGACACACTAAGACGCCTTCCAGTCCATATCTCATATGGTGTCTCTTGAACCGTTTTAGATGGAATAGGTTAAGTGTGAAAGCAGCTGTTAATACAGCATGTCCTCAGAATGAGCTTGGAAGATCTGCAAGACTCATCATGGATCAGACCATGTCTAACAAGGTCCGTTTCCTCCTCTCAGAGACACCATTCCATTGCGGTGTTCCTGGGGAAGTGGGTTGAGATATTATCCCACACTCCTTTAGATAGTCATCAAAATCTTGGCTTAAGTACTCACCACCTCGTTCTGATCTAAGGGCTTTATACATTTACCAAGTTGGTTTTGTACCTCATTCTTGAATTCTTTGAACTTTTCAAATGAATATGATTTGTGTTTCATCAGATAGACAAATCTATATATACTGAAATCATCAGTAAATGTAATGAAGTACTGAAAACCTCCTCTAGACAATGTGTTAAAAGGTCTGCAGAATCACTATGTATGAGACCTAAAAGATCACTAGCCCTTTCACCTTTTCTAGTCAATGAAGCTTTTGTCATCTTGCCCAACAAACAAGGTTCACATACCTCATATGATTCAAAATCAAATGAGTCAAAGAATATATCTTTATAGAGTTTGGATATGCGGTTCTCATTTATGTGGCTCAAACGACAATGCTACAGGTAAGTTGGGTTCGTATCATTTGATTTGAACCTCTTAGTATTTATATTATAGACAGGCCTTTCGAGGTCAAGAATATAATTCCATTACTCAATTGTGCACTAGCATAACAGATATCATTCAAATAAATAGAACAACTTTTGTCATTTATTATAAATGAAAAACCCTTCTTGTCCAAACAAGAAATAGAAATAATATTCCTATTAATAGCAGATACAAAATAACAGTTCTCTAACTCAATTGGGCAATGATATGTTATTTAATGTGTTGGATGCCTTGGTAATCTATCAATAGAAATACGCAAAGTAAATATCATTGCATTGAAATATTTAAGAGAAATATGCAAAGTAAGAAATATTTAACCATCAACAGAAATATGCAGAGTATGTATCATGACACTGAAATATTTAATAAGGTCTTTTATTAAATATACCTCATACTATTTTTTATTCAAATCAATGACCCTCAGCATTGATTCGAAAAATCTCATCGTAAGATTTTCTAGTAAGCCAAAATCTATATTTTGCCTTGTTCTGAGTCAGCTTTAGCTGATCACCCAAAATTCAGTTATTTAGGTAGAGAACACTTCCCAATTACATCGTATGCAACTCTTGGATAGTTGAATGAATAACACTTATTATAATCTATCTCATAGACTAAAGCCCAACTCAATGCCTCTAAACTTTCAGTCCTATTGAAATAGCCTATTTAAGTCAGACCCAATGGTTGGCAGTTGAATATTACTTTATCCCATCGCGTCTCACCAGGATATATAACGGCACCCTGCTTTGGCAAACTTACACTTAATTGATCCTAGCCTAGACGAGTGCTATGCATTGGAAGGCATCTTGTTATGACTTAATGTCGCGCCCCGCTTCCCAAAAAGAATACAGAATACGGATACGCAACAAAAGCTCAGCGAATGATTTTCATCATCGATAAGTTGTTCAGGAATCTTTACAATATCTCACAAAATAATCAGAGTCGGAAGCAAAAGAGTCAACCACACATGCATAACTGAAGTAATAAACCAACAGAATTTATTTGAAGCAAAATATAATATTCTCAAATAAATCAGAATCTGGACAAGTCAAATATCCTGGGTCACATCGGCCATATACAAATAAATATCCAAGTACTCAAAATATATTGTTCCAAAGTAACAACAATAATAATACTAATAAACAAGAAATCCAGCACTAATATCTCATTTCGCCAATATCGTCGAGCAGCTGACCATCCTGATCTGCAATTAATAATTACAGGAGAAGGAAAGAAAAAACAAGTACCCGTCAATTGCAAGTTACATGCCAATTATAATGTAGGATACAAGTACATGGAAAAACTAACAAATAGCATGGAATAATGCATCAATAGTGATAACTAGCATGAATTAGTAAAACAAAGTTGATTAGCATGGTATATTAACAGTACAGGTGTTTGTGTCAAATGCAGTGTCATATGGCAACTAACAGTGTCCAGTAACAGTAATCTCAGTATATCAGTATAACAGTATAACAGTAACAGTCCAACAGTATTAGTCTAACAGTATCAGTTTTATGTTCTTATAGTCTTGTATGTATTACTAGCTAGGTAGCACTTCATGCGCCCCAAAAACATAATACATGGTTGCTACAACAAACAGTTTCGTTTTTAAATTTCGTAGTGGACTATAATGGGGCAGTGTACTCAGGTATCAGTAACAGTAGCAGTAGCAGTAAAAGTAACAATAGCAGTAGCAGAAAGTAACAGCAACAGTAGCAGAAAAGTAATAGTAACAGTAGCAGTAAGGAACACTAGTTCCCTTCCAAGTACACGTTTCCATATTTTCCACTACTAGATCTTCCCATAAGAAACCCCGGCTTGGTTACTTTTATTATGGTCATCAAACAGGCATGAATGTGTATGAAATAGTGTCAAACTAACATGATACAATCAGTATTAGGTTCAGGGAAACAAATAAACATACATAGATGATATACAGTCACATAAACAAGCAAAACAGTGTATGGTCATATTCAGGACAGCAAGACAGTACAGTACTAAAACAGTGATTCCCGTTACTACATAAATGTAAATCTGGATCCGTCAAAGAATCTGGAAAATAGACTTTCAACCGAATCCAGAGAATATAAATAAGTCATATAGTAATTCACAAAATCATAACTCAAAACTGATTTGAATCCAGAAAATATGTTCAGTCAGAAATCATTAAAACGAATTCTCAGTCCGAAAAACAGCATCAAAACCTCTTAAATAATTCCAGGAAAAATCTGGGGTATTCCCCTATATGTCTAGAATCAAAATATAAAGTTTTATAATATTTCAGTAATATTAGTTCAGTCAACAAAAATCAGAAGACATCAAGAAACGATAGTTTGGCAAATCTGGAATTCCCAATACTGCTATACAAGACTGAAATATCTCGCAAACCGTGAAACAAAATCCAAATCCGTCAAAGGGAGATGAAAATAGACAAAATAGTCTCACTTTCATATTTTATAAATAATTTCCATAGGATAAAAGGAAATAGGGTGAAAATACGATTTTTGCAGAACAGTGAGCAAAATGCAGCAAGTATAGCTTTTATAAACAAGCATGAAACGGCGTATAAAACTCATCAATAAAATCCACCAAAATTCTGGGTAATCCCTAAATAGATATAGAAATACTGAACAAAGTTTCAGATCAAAATAATCCAGTTAACCCAAGAATTAAAATAGTTTATCCCTTGAAATCAACAAGAAACAAAATCTGGAAACATAAGTACACCTCTATAGTAAAACAGCCATAACTCACTCATACGAAAACAAAATCAATCAAGGTCAAGGATTTTGGAAAGAAGACAGATTTCTCTACGATTCATGTCAAATACAAAAATTAAGAATTCTGAACTTAATATGGTCAAAAATACAATTCAAAACTGATCATCGAAAATTTACATATTTTCCTCAAAACCAAATTTCAACATAAAACATATGAAACTTGATCCAATCACAATCAACATGGTATAGAGTCTACTGAGTGTCCAAATATCATGATATAGGATATATAACATATTCACAACCATCATATCACATAGATCTCATCAAACACATAATTCCCCTAATTATCTCACATATATGAATAGATGAAGAATGGTCAAACCTAGTTGTTTTCATGTTGATTTTGTGTCGTGAGGCAACTATAGTCAAATAGCACAATAGAGACAGAACCCATCAAAAATAACACACACACGAGTTGTCTCTAGAACCCAACTACACTATAAGCGGTATTTTTGACTTGTATCATACAAAAGAATTTGAGTACAAGTTACTTGCCTTAATCGAAGAGGAAAAATGAAGAAAACCAAGAATAACGGGAATGTATCCCAGCAACGAACGAACCTACGAACAAGAAATCAACGAACCCTTGAAAAAAATCAACGAACCCGCGAACGAAAATTCAACGAACCCCACGTACAAAACCACGAACAAACGAGAACCAACTTGCGAATAAAGAGGGACAAGGAGTGGGATGGAGCCGGGGGTGCAGTGGATCGGGGTGCAAGAGTGGACGGGATGAAGTGAGGGGTGGAAGCCGGGATGGGAAAAAATGCACAACGACTAGGGATAATATGAAGGAGATGGGGTAAACAGAGACTATAGTCAAATATATATAAAAGTAGTGTTAGGTTTAGGTGGGAAAAGTCTGTGGCGGCTACAGGGAACGGTAGTTGTAGGTTCGGGTATGGTTTAAGAGTAATTAGGTTTTAGTGAGTAGGTGTATTGGGTAATTAGTGTATGGGTAATAGGAATATAGGAAGTGGGTATTCGGTGCCTGGAAACGGGGTAAGGATATATGGGTTAAGAAGTTAACTTGGTTTTTGGGGTAAAGTTTATAACAGAGTAAGGAAGTAGAAATGTTTATTAGGTTAGTTAAGTGGATATATGGTGATAATGATATTTGAATGGTTGAATAAATTAAAAGGAATATGGTGATATAAAAAAAATTAGATATAAAAAAAATGAGACGGGCATAAAAATAGAGGAATAAAATAGGGTACGAATAAATAAAATAAAGAGGATCAGAAATAATGGCTCGATCAAATGGAGGTTAACAAAAGAGACAACAAGATCAAGAATTCAAATAAAAAAATGATAAAAATAAATATATTGAAACAAAAGGTCCAACATACGGCCCAGGAGAAATACAAGAAGAGTACAAGGAGAGAAAAATACACTAAAACGAAAAAATACACTCAAAAAAAATGAAAAACAGGGGTTACACTTAATATTTACTTTGAGGGATTGTTATTTTATTAATTTATCTCACCAGCTATTATCCATTAGCATGCAACAAAAAAAATGCATCTCATACAACATAAAGCATAAAATATATGTGACATGGTTGTGGCCCCTAACACATTTATACTCCTAAACCAATGAAAGTATCAATAACCAAACATAGGGATAATAGCATATTCTCCAAGCAGCTTCCCAGTTAAGTTCTTGTATGATTGTCAATTCCTTGCCTCCTCAGTGAGATTACATTTACATATAAAGAAAGAATGTACAATAAGAGTGTAGAGAGAAAGGATTACATTGAGAATGTAGAGAGAATGCACGACACGTAGCTCGTATTCAAAATACCAAAATATAAACAATACATCACATAACATAAACTATGCATCACAGAACTAAGTCCACAACCACGCACCATGCATTATATAACATAATAAACGAAGAACATATTGTTATGATTTTATTTAGTTTATTTTAAAAGGATTGGTTTTCGGCGAATTAATATTGCCTACGCAGAGTTGGCACGGAGGTCCCTTGCTACCGCCAGAGCATGGTGACTCTTCATGTTTTAAAAAACCCTAACGCCACTACTAACGACGCAAGTGCATGAACTCTTTAAGCTTGAAGAGACCCTAACGTCACTGCTAATCACATCTTGCTGCTCTAGGATTTTCAATGGTTCCAAACCGAGGGCTACCCTGGTGTGGCATCTGTGTTAACAACCAACACATAAATGAATTCTTATATTACAACTGTTCCAAAAAATTATATCACATATGAATATTTCTTCCAAAAGTGCGAACATATCATGAATAATCACATATTATACATAACTGAATTATGGTTTCGCAAGTGGCTCTGATACCACTATTAGGTTTCGAAGGCAATCACAGATTAAATTGTAACACCTCGCAAAATTGAGTTATGACAATTTTGCCCACGGGTGTTACACACATGTATTTTGTACTGTTACGAGTAATATTCGTAACATATTTTTATATAAATGTCATACGTATTTTATATTCTGAATATTTGTATGTTTTCTGTTATCTCAAAATTCATTTTTATCCTATTTTTAAGCCAACTCAAATATTAATTTTAATCTGTGTTTTTACGTGTATTGCACGTGTTTTCAATACAGTGTCGATTACGTATGTTTTACCCTTACATGAAATATCCGTAACATCATTATTATACATGTTCTACGTATTTTATATTTTGACTATTTTTCGTTCTCCTAAATTATTTTATATTGATACGTGCACACACGTGTTTGCAGTGTACATGTTGGTTCCTAAAATTTTTTTGAGTCATGAATATTTTTCTTCTCATTTTTCTTTTCACAATTGTGTGATTTATTCTTAATTAAAATCCATTAGGCCTAAATCCATTTTTGCAGCCCACTAATATTAATTTAAAGTCCATAATAATTTCGTGTACACTAAAGTGTACATTTAAAATATAAGTTTGGTACACTTGCCATGTATAACACACACATCTAACCTAATAAAAATTAATAATAAAATTTGTATGAAGAGTTTGCACGCACATTGACTACACGTGCTCGTGTTTCTCACCATGTTTGAGAATGAGGGAGAGTGGTGTGAGTTAGTGGGAAGTAGGGAGTTATTTTGGGAAATGGGGAGCTATTTTGACCACACAATTTTTCTATAAATAGTCTTTAATTTTTTCATGAATAACACAACTCAAAACAAAAACAAAAGAGAGAAAGAGGGATAAGAGCTTGTGGGTTGTGCTAGGAAGAGGCCGACCATTTTTTAGGGAACTTGGAGCTTTGGAGCATTATTTTCTATTAGTTCTACTACTATAAATTCTACATTTGAGGTGGGTGTTTCTTCAACTTTATAATTAGTTTTATTAGTAGAATGCTTGACATGTGTGACTTGTTAGATGCATGATAACTTATACAGATTGAACATTCGTATTTAGATTATTTTTTGTTGATTGAATGTGTGAAATTATGATATGTTTGATTTGGGGGCATTTTCATAAGGTTCTGTTTTGAGTTCTAGTTGAACTTCAAAAAATCATTACTATTAAACTAGATAGAATCTAGAACTAAAATTTTTATAGGAGCACCTCGTATATGTCAAAAACATCTACCTAAAATTTCATAATATTTGTATGTCTTTTACTTTTTTAATAAAATCCAAACTTAGGACTGGTTGGTAGTTGTCTAGTTGCTGAAAAATTGTACACATTTTGGATTTTGATCATTTCAACATCTTAAATGAAGTATTTTGAGAAAAGTCAAAACTAAGAATTTGAAGTAGACTCATTAAACTTTCTTTAAAGTCTAAGAAATCAATTTTTCATGAGGAATTGAATTTATAATGAATTTCACAAGATTTAACAGTGGCAGTCTGTATAACATTTTGACCCTACTGTAGATTTTAAAGAATTCAGGATTATAGACACAATATTTTGGAAAAACTTATAAATATAAAGTTATATTAGACTTATATACCTTTAATTTGATCTAAAGAACACAAATTTTGGTCAGGTATAGAATTTTCTATGATTTTCACAAGTAGCATGAGCTGCAGTTTTCGGATTGTGAACCTACTGTTTTGCAAATGAAATTAGACGAATTAATTGAGGATGAATGTACATGATCTTAACTACAAAGATGTAGTAGAATCATTCAAGATTCCTATAAAACTAATAAATCTATTTTTTAGAGTAGTATTAGAATTTATATGATTTTTTCAATACCATTGGGTTGATGTGTTTTGTCTAGTGTCCTAAAACTTTTACAGCGTATAAAATTGGATTTAAAATTGGAATGTTAGTAAGATGTACCTTATGAGGAATTAAGAGGTAATTAAATTATGAAGTTGGAATATTAAGCATGTGTTGTTTGTACGGATTTTAACTCATCAAGTGTTATTGAATGTTGCTATAAGAAGTTGGTTACTTCAGGATTGATAATAGTAAAGAGAATGAATGAAAGGTTGAATGATTTGTAATGAATGAGAAATTGTTATGAAGAAGTTAAGATTAACCTCTTGGATCTCTATGTTGAGATGGATGGTTTCTAGGAGCTAAGCGAGGCCCGTAATGTCCGGCAAGTTTAATTTTGTGAAATGGTCAGTATGGACTTGTATGTTGTTGAGTAAGTTTAAGTCCAGCAGGGTAAGCTAGTCCTAGGCCATGATAACTAAAATTTAAATTAAGGACAGACACTAGAAAAGAAGATGTCATGAAACCTGGGCAAACGTAAGTGGGGGCATTTCTATATAGTCGGGCGGTGTATTCCGTGACTATAGATTCTGTCGGGCGGTGTACTCCGGGACTGTGATGCGGAACGAGACGAACCTCAATTAAATCCGAGATTATGAATGAACGGGTGGTGTACTCTGGGATCATAAATAGTCCGGCAGATGGGAGGTGGATCTCTGATATTCCGGGGCTAGAGTGGCACTTGCAGGGTGTCTGCACGAGGTGAATTCTGTATAGTCGGGTGGTGTACTTCGAAGCTGAAATTCATACATGTGGGATGTCTGAACCTTGTTTTGTTACCATAGTAGGATTTTTATGACGAGGAATTGAACCCTATAATGGGGAGTACAATAAGGGCTTGCCCTCGGACCTATGTAGTATGAGATGCACAGAATCCGAACAAGTATGCATTAGTGTCATTGTAGTGTGAATGTCTGCATTAGGCATTAAGTTCATATCATATACTAACACGACTAGGACAGTCACTTTACTTATTTGCATTCAAGTTTATGTTTGCTAAAGTAGAAAAATCGCTGTATCATAGCTTTGCGTCAGTTGTATGCAACTAACGTGCCCACAATTTTCTAGCAGGATTGGACTTGGCATGGACTTACAGTCACTATGATGAGTTGCTACAAGATTGAAGAATTTTCATTATTGTAGATTGTATTGTATTCATTTAATTTCCGCTGTGCTGTTGTAAAGAACATGTTGTAAATAAAAGTTTTAAATTCCTTATAAATTTGTACGAATTTGAAGTAAAAGATCCTGTATTTGCTACGAATTACCTGTGTTTGGAATTCGGGGTGTTACATAAATACACAGCGGAAAAATTACAAAAAAATATCGAAACTTAGCCATGGATCCATGCAAAAACCATAAATCATGTTTAGGAGTTACACCTTGAAAATGGATCTATTGTCTCCACAGTATGCTGATCATAGCACTACAATATTGCGGTGCCTCTACGGTATCCACACTAACGGATCAAATCAATCTTTCCCTCACGCCGCGGTGCTAGCTGCGGGAAGGGAATGTTCCTCACGATCTCTTTCTCTCACAATTTCTGTGACGGCTAGGGTTTTCTTATGCATATCTTTTCCACAGATCCGTATCATATATATATATATATATATATATATATATATATATATATATATATATATATAGGTACAGATTTTCAACCATAAGAGAATAATGAGGCTGTTGGGCTCACAATCCGACCTGGGTCAGATTCGTGTGTGGGCCTTTGAACTTTAGTTAGCCCATTTAATGTAATTAAATGTCCAACCAATGTCAGGAGTCAAAGTCTTACTTGGATCCCCAACATATGGATAATACATATTCCGGTTGACTGAGCCTAATTCTAATTGTTATGTTCCAAAGTAAAGATATCCACGGAGGCGGTTCATCCTATTTAGATATTCACGAACAAGAGGTACTGGATTCTCTTTTGGATAGGCCCTGAAAGGAGAAGGAATCAGCGGATGAGTTGTGGTTAGGGGTGAAATGCCACTCGAACCTAGAGCTAGATAGTTCTCCCTAAAATGTGTTGAGGCACAGCAGTTGACTGGAAATCTAGGGGTAAAGCACTGTTTCGGTGCGGGTCGCGAGAGCGGTACCTTATTGAGGCAAACTCTGAATACTAGATATGACCCCAAAATAACAGGGCCCCCTTTGAGCCATAAAAAGAATGCCAGGTGAGGACTAATTTAATTCATCTTATAAATTTAAATCCCAATTTCTAATTGTCTGACCTTGTAGGTTCCCATTACGTTGACAGTAAAATTAAAATCATATTCTAGTATTACAAATAGTGAGTGGTATCTAGCAATACATCACTGCTACTCAAGTAACGGGAATGTCAGTGATTTGACATACCCTATCCATGACCAATGTTACCACGTAGTAAAGTCCCTTTGTCCAGATATCTTAATTGACTACAAGGCATAGAGCGTGTCGCCCTTGTATAGTTCAATCTTTGGTTTCTTGATGTCTGAGTAGACTTACTAAAACAAATGAGCTCAGTATCTCATATTGATTCATTAGGGCACGACCATGTATTTTGTAGTCTCACTCAATCAAGGGGCCCATAGATATTGCTCATGTTATGTTAGAGCGACAAATTTTATCTAAGTCACTCACATCCCTCCGCATGATTTGTAGTATATCCAATAGTCGACTTTATAACCACCTTATTAAGACAACGTTTGACGACATTGAAATACACAACTTCTCATTTAGGGAACCATAGTGACTTCAAGTCAAAAGGACTACGTACACCATAGTCACTGTGAGAACCGCTTATGACACTCACGTAACAATCCATGCAGCGTTTTCATGGTGGGTCAGTCATGTACATTATTACTATAATATGTATCCATGTGAAGACTTGATATCTCATATCCATGACCCATGAGATATGGTCATCAGTGTAACGCCCCGAATCCCAAATACAACTGAATTCGAGAGTTCTACAGGATCTTTTCACTTCTTTCGTACAATTTTACAAGGAATTTAAAACTTTTATTTCAACAATAATTACATCAGAGTCTTTTACATCAATAAGCAGCGGAATTAATAAAATACAACAACAATGAATGTACAATTGTTACAACTTTAACATTTAAGTAATCAACATCATCAGATCATCTTTATATCTTCATGTAACTCCAAATCCTGCATATAAAACTGTGGGCGCGTCAGTTGCTTACAACTGACGAAATATTATACACGGCCATCCTCTCTATGCCGGAAACAGTATAACGATTCTTAAATACTTTAGCAAATACAAACTTGATCACAACAAGGTTACAAAGGGACTATCCTGTTGATGTCGTGTGGTGCGGTGCACTTAGTCCTTAATGCATTCATTTATATTACATGACACTAATGCACACTTGTTCGGATTCTATGCATCCCATACTACATAGGTCCGAGGGCAAGCCTCTTAATCGTTCTTCATTTTTGTAGGGTTCAATCCCTCGCCATGACTTAATCTACTCCTGTAACTACGGTGAGTCTCCTAGATGGTCTGTGAGTACAAGCACGTGCCCAAGACCCTGGAGGGGAATCCCGCGCCATGTCTTGACTCATCAAGCATGCATTCTGCGGTAATTCAGCCTCCTCCCTGAACACGATCCTCTTGCAGTCACCAAAACATCCCACAAGCGTGACTAAAGTCCGATCATTCTGAGTTGTGCCCGCGCCATGTCTTGACTCATCAAGCATGCATTCTGCGGCTCACACACCCGCACCGTAAACTCTAGTTCTCATATCCGTGTTTTCTCTCACTTTCATTACATCTCCACTATGTATCTATCTGTAATTTCAAAATAGCAAAATACGATATCCGGTTGCAATTTGCCTTCTGGGCATTCAGTTGCAAATTTTACCTCACCGACATCCAGTTGCAGTTTGCCTTCTGGACATTCAGTTGCAAACTTTGCCTCCCTGACTTCCAGTTGCAGTTTGCCTCCAATGATGTCTAGTTGCATATTTGCCCTCTCGACATTAAGTTGCACCAAAGCGGAAGATGGAAAGATGTAATCTTCCATGTATACTTAGATATGGGATGTTTATTAAAGTATGGTGTTTATGTTTTAAAAATCACTGATACAGAAAAAATTTTACACAATGAAATATCAAAATAGGTGTATAGGATATATCAAACATAGAGGGTACTAATTAGTAGTTATGAAAAATTATTTATAACACTAAAATAATGTAAAATATATGCACATGTTGAAAGTACAAATGAAAACATTAATGATGTAATGTAGCAAATTAGGGCAATAGACACAAACAATTATATCTAAAAATAATAATGTAGTAATTGGAGGATGATGAAATTATATGTATAGTAAGTATCTTGAAATACATAAAAATTCAATGGAAAACATATGTAGTAATCAAGATTGTAAAGACAATTTAAAATTAGAGGATAATATACTCAAACGTATAGAAAACACGTGTATTGCACGTAGAAAACTTATTTTAATAAAGATAGTCAAAAATTGAATTTTCGTTTACAAAACAAATTCAAACATGTTTATAAAAATAAGTGATTGAAATCCATTGAAAACTTTGCACGTAACGGTGGAATACCCGAAATCGACACGTGCCTCGATAATACGTAAAAAGCACGTAAAAACTCAAAGATTGAAATCTAGCATTCGAGTTGTCTCAAATGTGGTTTTAAGAATACGGGATTGCATAAACAATTGGAATTCAAAATACATGTCAAAATGCGTTATGGATATGATCAGTAATAGTACAAAATGCACGTGCGTAACATCCGAGGGCAAAATTGTCATTTAAATTTTGCGGGGTGTTACACTCTCCCCCCCCCTTAGAACAGTTCCGTCCCCGGAACTTACTATGGTAAAGGCTGTATTTTGTACACACTAAAGAAAATATCAGTATAGCATATAAAAACTATAAACATTAAGAAAATACGTATAGCAGAGAAGTAAGCAATGTGGGGGAATAAGACAAAAAATCTATTTAAGAAAATTATGAGCATCAAAATTCATGAGAACAGAACGAGAAAACTAGGAAGTATCATAAGAAAGCAAATACGACAGTAGAGGATAGTGTATTTTGAAAAAAGTTTACATACAAAAATACTATTAAGTAAACTATTAGGTAAAATGATAAATGAGCTTAGTCATTAATCGTGAAATAGTTCAGAAATCAATGCAGTAGAGAAAACATAGTTAATGGAAACTTTATAAATAGATTCAATACTAAAAAATTCATCAATGTAATAAAGGGTAGGGAAAAAAAAATACAAACCCAATTGGTACTATACGACAAAACTAGCAATTTAACAGTTTGAGAAATATCTGAGAAGGAAATATTGTAAAAGTATAGAAAACGTAAAATAATTCTGTATATAAATTAGTACCAAATAATTTGTAAGGTAACTTTAATAATTATACATACAATTTGTAAATTAGGCATACATCGAAATACTTTTGAATTATTTAGTAGAGCGAGAAAACCAACTTACAAAAATCACATAGACGAAAAATTATAGAGGTGAAATAAATAGCATGATATAAAAAAATTATAAATGATTTGTAGCAGTCAAACAAGACACCGTAGTAGTAAAACATACCATTGAAAGTAGTGCGAAAACTAGTTATATAACAATGATAAGTATAGAGAAAAAAAAATGATTTTGTACATAAATCGATATCATAAAGTAATTTGTAAGGTAACTACAATAATCATATATGTATGATCAAAATGAAAAAGGCAAAAATCCAAATAATTTCGATTTGTCAAATAGACCAAGAAAACCAGTATACAAAATTATGTATATACATAGACGGAAATTATAGGGCAAAACAACAACATCATGATACAAAATTTATAATTGATTTGTAAGAGAAAAATAACAATGCAAAACTAATTATATAGAAGGGAATCATGAATTATAACAGAAGTATAATAAATAAAACTGTTAGGTGAGTAGCCACCAAATTTTAAAATAGCAAAATACAATAAAGTTTTATGAAATACTAACTCACATAAATACGATATCCGGTTGCAATTTGCCTTCTGGGCATTCAGTTGCAAATTTTACCTCACCGACATCCAGTTGCAGTTTGCCTTCTGGACATTCAGTTGCAAACTTTGCCTCCCTGACTTCCAGTTGCAGTTTGCCTCCAATGATGTCTAGTTGCATATTTGCCCTCTCGACATTAAGTTGCACCAAAGCAGAAGATGGAAAGATGTAATCTTCCATGTATACTTAGATATGGGATGTTTATTAAAGTATGGTGTTTATGTTTTAAAAATCACTGATACAGAAAAAATTTTACACAATGAAATATCAAAATAGGTGTATAGGATATATCAAACATAGAGGGTACTAATTAGTAGTTATGAAAAATTATTTATAACACTAAAATAATGTAAAATATATGCACATGTTGAAAGTACAAATGAAAACATTAATGATGTAATGTAGCAAATTAGGGCAATAGACACAAACAATTATATCTAAAAATAATAATGTAGTAATTGGAGGATGATGAAATTATATGTATAGTAAGTATCTTGAAATACATAAAAATTCAATGGAAAACATATGTAGTAATCAAGATTGTAAAGACAATTTAAAATTAGAGGATAATATACTCAAACGTATAGAAAACACGTGTATTGCACGTAGAAAACTTATTTTAATAAAGATAGTCAAAAATTGAATTTTCGTTTACAAAACAAATTCAAACATGTTTATAAAAATAAGTGATTGAAATCCATTGAAAACTTTGCACATAACGGTGGAATACCCGAAATCGACACGTGCCTCGATAATACGTAAAAAGCACGTAAAAACTCAAAGATTGAAATCTAGCATTCGAGTTGTCTCAAATGTGGTTTTAAGAATACGGGATTGCATAAACAATTGGAATTCAAAATACATGTCAAAATGCGTTATGGATATGATCAGTAATAGTACAAAATGCACGTGCGTAACATCCGAGGGCAAAATTGTCATTTAAATTTTGGGATGTTTATTAAAGTATGGTGTTTATGTTTTAAAAATCACTGATACAGAAAAAATTTTACACAATGAAATATCAAAATAGGTGTATAGGATATATCAAACATAGAGGGTACTAATTAGTAGTTATGAAAAATTATTTATAACACTAAAATAATGTAAAATATATGCACATGTTGAAAGTACAAATGAAAACATTAATGATGTAATGTAGCAAATTAGGGCAATAGACACAAACAATTATATCTAAAAATAATAATGTAGTAATTGGAGGATGATGAAATTATATGTATAGTAAGTATCTTGAAATACATAAAAATTCAATGGAAAACATATGTAGTAATCAAGATTGTAAAGACAATTTAAAATTAGAGGATAGAGTATATGCATTATATTAAAGAAATGAAATTACAAAATTAAGGAATATAGCAAATAAAGTAGTAGATAATATGTGCTAACAATAATATTGAATGCAGACAATAAATCAAATTAGTATGTTGTATTTACACGGATAAAATATTTCAATCTTGTTAAAATATACTGAAGTATATGGAAAAATATAAGATACTGAAAGAATACCGTATTAGAAAATCAAATTATGTAAAATGAATACACATAAGCAAAATTCACAAGCGAAATTGAGAATGTAATAGTAAATGAAAATAATAGTTGTAGTATAAATTTAACAGAATACGTAAAGTAATAGCACATATGGACGGATGGACATAAGGTGACATAAAACACGAAGGACAAAACTTTAAGATGGAGACACAATTAAAATAAGTTCAACAAAATCAAAACTAAGAAAAATAGATGAAATACTAGGCATTAATATGATTTAATAGTATAGGAAAATATTTATTTGGAAAATATTAAATGTTGAAAAGTACTATGATGAAAATCCATATAAAATAATTTGAAGGGAAAGTGTGTCCATGTGTAAGGTATCATGAATGATGGTTCAAACCAACCACGCTTCCACTGCGCCACTCTGATACCCAGGGAAAATGAGCTCGCATACAATCTCAAATCAATGTATACGAGGAGAGCATCATGAATGAATGTAAATTCAATAACAACTTCCATTCATGACTCCAGCCATCAAATAGGGAAAGGAAAGAGGAAACATCAGCCTATAGAGCAATACAAATGTAAATCACTTACATTTAAATCTCTATAAATACTGAACTCACACTCTAATGTCCACTTCTAGGGTGTCGTTCCTTATAAATTTGTACTACTTAGAAGCGTGGCTCTGACACCACTTGTAACGTCCCGAATCCCAAATACAACTGAATTCGAGAGTTCTACAGGATCTTTTCACTTCTTTCGTACAATTTTACAAGGAATTTAAAACTTTTATTTCAACAATAATTACATCAGAGTCTTTTACATCAATAAGCAGCGGAATTAATAAAATACAACAACAATGAATGTACAATTGTTACAACTTTAACATTTAAGTAATCAACATCATCAGATCATCTTTATATCTTCATGTAACTCCAAATCCTGCATATAAAACTGTGGGCGCGTCAGTTGCTTACAACTGACGAAATATTATACACGGCCATCCTCTCTATGCCGGAAACAGTATAACGATTCTTAAATACTTTAGCAAATACAAACTTGATCACAACAAGGTTACAAAGGGACTATCCTGTTGATGTCGTGTGGTGCGGTGCACTTAGTCCTTAATGCATTCATTTATATTACATGACACTAATGCACACTTGTTCGGATTCTATGCATCCCATACTACATAGGTCCGAGGGCAAGCCTCTTAATCGTTCTTCATTTTTGTAGGGTTCAATCCCTCGCCATGACTTAATCTACTCCTGTAACTACGGTGAGTCTCCTAGATGGTCTGTGAGTACAAGCACGTGCCCAAGACCCTGGAGGGGAATCCCGCGCCATGTCTTGACTCATCAAGCATGCATTCTGCGGTAATTCAGCCTCCTCCCTGAACACGATCCTCTTGCAGTCACCAAAACATCCCACAAGCGTGACTAAAGTCCGATCATTCTGAGTTGTGCCCGCGCCATGTCTTGACTCATCAAGCATGCATTCTGCGGTTCACACACCCGCACCGTAAACTCTAGTTCTCATACCCGTGTTTTCTCTCACTTTCATTACATCTCCACTATGTATCTATCTGTAATTTCAGCAAGTGTCATAGACGTTCCATGATTACAAGCACGTGTCCAAGACCCTGAAGGGGAACCTCACGCCATGTCTTGACTCATCAAGCATGCGTTCTGCGATAGTTCAGCCTCCTCCCTGAACACGATCCTCTTGCAGCCATCAACCATCCCACAAGCGTCGCCAAGATCCCGATCATTCTGGAGTATTGCCCACGCCATGTCTTGACTCATCAAGCATGCATTCTGTGGATCACATCCGCATCGTAGACTCGAGGCTCCCATACTTATGTTTTTCTCTTACTTCCATCACAGCCTCACAAAGTTTGTTTTAAAGAAAATCATCACAACCTAGAGCTAGCTTACCCTACCGGACTTAAATCAACAATAGAGACAGTCAGCCTACCTGGCTACTTCTCAAGAGACGCTCAACCCTCAATGGTTAGCTCTCAAAATCATAAATAATAATGCCGGTCACTAGGGTCTCGCCTAGCCTCTAGATTCCAACAACTATCTCTTTCTAGAGATCAACAATATTTCATAATCAATCTCCAATAACAATTCCATTTCTTTTGTTCACAAACTCTTTCTCAAAACATTTCTTTTATAATCTCATAACATGAGAACAATTCATTTTGATTTCTTTATCAATTTCATCTTTCATAACCTTGTGTGCATTTCACAATAAAACTCAATCACATATTAATAGCCATAAAATCTCATATTCAACTTATTTAACTTTCCTTTGTCAAAATCAAATCCAAACTCAAAACCAAAATAAACAGTTCGGTTCAGTCGACTGGTGGCAGTATCAGTCGACTGTTCCGTGAGTACTTTGAACATCAAAACAACAATCAGCTCGATCCAGTCGACTGTGAAAGAAGACAGTCGACTGCTCTACGAGACTTGAAACTTCAGTAATAACACAGTCGGTTCAGTCGACTGGTGACAGTATCAGTCGACTGTCCCGTAAATATCTTGAAAACTCAAACATCAAATTTATGACAGCATCAGTCGACTGTGAAAAATAGTCAGTCGACTGTCCTGCTGATGAAAACCAATTTTTAACACTTACCAGTCGACTGTGGAAGTGAACAGTCGACTGTCAATCACTCAAATTGCAGCATACATATAATTTTCGACCTTGTAACTGATTTGTACTTCCATATAAAAATATAGATCATTTTCAGAAATGTATTCCTTTAAAACAATTTCGTATTTGTTATCAAATTCTCAAGTTTCTCATTTTCCAAATGAAACCCTTCCAATTGTATCAAAAACATGTTTTCCAATCAACTTTCCAAATAAACTGTGCCTTTTATCAAAATGCTTTATACTCACAAAGATAGATATTTTAGAATTTCACTTCTTCGCCATATCGACAATGAACAATTCTTTTATACACATTTGCATCATTTTAAATACTATTTCAAACATGCATCATGCAATCAAAAACTTGCCAAATGGCACATATTCTTACATGCAAATATTCAAACAATCATCATAACACATTTAACAATTCACATCAATCGCATTAATTAGAATTTAGCAATTAACAACTAGCATGTAGTATCATCATATCAATTTAGTTTCAATCAAATAAATCATATCTCATTTAGCATGCATTTTCTACTCCTAAATTAGAAAGCATTTAAGAAACACCCACCTAAAAATGAAGATTTGTTACCCAAATGAACTCCTAGAATTAGGAGCTCCTAAAGAAACTCCAATTTGCAACTCCTCGAAATCCGCGCACCAAAGCTAGCCCCACACTCCATCTCGGCAAGCAACAATCATCAAGAGCATCTCCATCCCCACTCCATTCGGCAACAACAAGGACAATCTCCCATCTTCTTTCATATACACATACTATGTATGCACATATATATACATTAGTATATGTATATAGGCAAGTGGAATGGTGATTAGGTGGAGAATGGACAAGGTCTTTCTGGTTTTTGATGGGTTTCTTTCGGAAATGTCAAGGAAGAGGGAGGAGAAGAGATGAGAGAATGAGAGACTAGGTGGGTACTTTTATAAGGGAGGAGTAGGTAGTTATAGCAACCACCTCCCACATGAACACCACTATCCCACATCTTAAACTTGTAACTTACTTTCCCTCCCATTTTCAAAATCAAAAACTCCATAATTTCCCTCCTTTCTAAATAGCCCGGTCCCCAAAGATGTGCACATCGCATGTGTGCACGTGCACGTGCTTTGTGTACAAAACAATTTATTTATTTAATCCCTTTAAAATAATTATCTATATATGTAATAAATATATAAAATTAACTTTAAAAATTATACTTTTCATGCATAATAAAATGGAAAGAAACATTTCATGAATATTTATTTTGAAGGAAGAACGCGCTTATAACACGTGCGCCAAAACACGTGCGTCGCCCGTAAAATCTCAAAAATACAAAAATTGACTTTATGAACCGAAAAATGTTTATAATCAATTGGAATACAATAGAAAGTATATTTAATATACATATTTGATAATATACTCAAACGTATAGAAAACACGTGTATTGCACGTAGAAAACTTATTTTAATAAAGATAGTCAAAAATTGAATTTTCGTTTACAAAACAAATTCAAACATGTTTATAAAAATAAGTGATTGAAATCCATTGAAAACTTTGCACGTAACGGTGGAATACCCGAAATCGACATGTGCCTCGATAATACGTAAAAAGCACGTAAAAACTCAAAGATTGAAATCTAGCGTTCGAGTTGTCTCAAATGTGATTTTAAGAATACGGGATTGCATAAACAATTGGAATTCAAAATACATATCAAAATGCGTTATGGATATGATCAGTAATAGTACAAAATGCACGTGCGTAACACCCGAGGGCAAAATTGTCATTTAAATTTTGCGGGGTGTTACAATCAGTCTACACACATACTAGTCTATATGTATTATTGTTGTCATAATTAACAATAATACTTGACTAGGGACATTTAAGAATAGTGTTCTGATTACAACCAATAGGATCTCACAATCAAGTCATGCACTTGATATCCCATTGTATTGAACCTACTATTCTAAGAACTTTATAATGTTAATTTAATCACAATAATGATAAAAAAACAAAATAAATAAAATGTTTCATATTTGAAATAAATTTCATGATGCAATGTAAACTAGTAATGTCAATAAACAACTGGCCTCTAGGGCATACACCAACACCTCAAGCCGTCTAGCCAACTCTCTTCGTCAACAAGCTCCTCCCGTGGAGGACCCAATTCCTCCTCAATAGCTGGATCCGCTCCAATAGCCTAATCAAGTACCTATTATCAAAGAGGCACCGGGAGGCTCCCATCCAAGGCGTCATGAACATCGCCCTTTACATGAACATATCTCCGTCCATATTCCTTTCATTGATTCAATGGCCTCGTGAGGTCCCCGAGGGTCAAGAGATCTTCACCAAATCATCAGCGTCAGGTAACAAGGACCTGATCTACGACTCCGTTTGGATGAGAGGTGCGATCGAACTGAGGCCTCCTGCTTAGAACGTCAAGCGAACTGGAGAAGCAACTGTTCCCGAAGGCAAAGATCAAGATACTCCTCCTATCACAGGTGGCGCGCTGCAGAAAGAATCCTGACTCCTAAAACTCGAAAGCATCTTGAGAGAAACAAATAGAAAGAGGCTCCAGTCACTAGGGCCGAACTGGAAAACTTCAAGCATGACATCCTTCGAGCCATTTGAAGAACTCATGACCAGATTCGATGCTCATAGGGCCGCCACTCTACTCCATCAAGAGAAGAATCTCGCAACTCAACTAAATCCAAGGGGAAGGACGAACAAGTCCTTCGCCGCATCGAGATGTAGAAGATTTTCTGGAACAGATAAAGAATGAGGGGAACCGCTCCAGCAGAGCTTACCACCCAGTTGACCTCCTTTCAGCAAATCCATCCTTAATGCACCCATTCTAAAGAACTTCAAAGATCCTCAGTTTGAGTTATACGATGGTGAATCTGCCCCACCGGACCATATTGAGAGTTTTAAAACTCTCACGATGGTTTACAATGCCACCGATGCGCTCATGTGCCGAACATTCTCCTTAACTTTGAAAGGATCAACAAGGGAATGGTACCCTCGCCTCACTTCGGAGTCAATATTCTCCTTCGACCAGCCCGATGAGCTCTTCATTGCGCACTTCATTGCTAGCCGCATGGCTGAAAAAATAAGTGCTTCCCTATTGGAATTAAAGCAAAAGGATGGAGAACTACTAAAAGACTTTCTCATGCGCTTCACAGCTAAAGCAAGGTTTATCTCTTTCTTAGACTCATTAGTGGCGGCTGTTATCTTCTACCATAACGTCACTAACAAAGACCTGAAAGCTTCCATCGCAAAGAAGTTTCCTAAAGATTACATTGAGCTCCTAGAAAGGAGTGAAAATATATCAGAGTTGAGGAACCCCTTTATTCTCAAAGCAAGAACGATTGGCCTTCTAGGAACAAACGAAAGAATGAAAGCAAGGAAGGACCCTTGAAATTTTAGAAAGACGACGTAGGTCACATCGTCCACCTCCAGCAATACGCTTTGACAAGTTCACTCCTCTCAACGCATGCGTATCAACCATCCTCATAGAAGTTGAAAAGGACGGAATTATCTGCCCTCCCCCCAAATGTCCACAGCTAGCAAGAGAAGAGACATGAACAAGTGGTGTGCATTTCACAGAGATCATGGACACACTATTAATAATTGTTGATCCCTCAAAGAAGAACTTGAAGGTCTGATTCGTCGGGGCTATCTCTATCAATTTGTCCAACAGAACAATAACTCCGAAATCACTCCAGCAAGGTGGGCTAATAAGCCTCGAGAGAGGCCCTCCGAATCACAAAACTTAGAACACATGGCCATTCTTCACTCTATTAATGGAGGTTCGATGGGGGAGATTTCAACTCATCCCTCAAAGCCTTCTTCAGGGAAGTTAACACAATACGTAACATCTTGTCTGCCAAGAGCATCGGGATCTTGATATCTTTCTCCGACAAGGATTTAAAAGATGTCCGAACACCACATTGCGATGCATTGGTCATAAACCTTTGAATGGTTAATAATGAGGTATGCCGCATCCTGGTAGACAATGATAGCTCACTAAACATCCTTTTCATGAACACTTTCAATGGCCTGAAGCTCTCCCGAGACCGACTCAAGCCAGCTGGTTCTCCAGTGTACCCATTCATATCGAAGGATTCGTCACACTGGATGTGACATCAGGAAAAGCCCCCCACTATTTGAACAGAAGCACTAGGGTTTATGGTAGTCGACGTCAAAGCTGCATACAACGCAATATTCGGCCGTCCAGTCCTAGTGGCTTTTCATGCAGTTGCTTTCTCCTACCACATGAAAATGTAGTTTTTAACAACAGCAGTTGTAGGCCAAGTTGTAGGGAGCCAACAGGCAACACGAGCATGCTACACTGCTACAATGGGGGGTTCAATTCTACCCCTAGATGCCATAGAGCTACCACCAGAAAGCAGTCACATCAACTTCAAGCCCGCAAACAATTTTGAAGCCACTGTCATAGACAATCCTGTTAAGAACTTCCAAACCTGTCAATTCATCTCTCACTAGGTCCAAATTTGTCTTCATTAGAATACAGTAATAAACGTGAATCTCCCACCCGAAACCACTCCGCTCATTTAACGGATACAGATAGTCCTGCCTACCACAATGGAGAATCTAAAGATCTCTCATTCTCTATGCAAAACAATGGGAGGCTCGCTCCAAAATAGGTAAGTCCAAGTAGGTGTACCAAGTTGTTCACCTAACGGCCGATCAACTTGAAGACCTGGAGGGTAGGGAGAAATTAGCAGGGACTTGGAAAGTGCAACACCTCGTGAACTTCAACAAGGGAGCTTAACGCCCGCATCCTCTACATATTTTCAATATTTTTCAATAAAGGCCAACCATTAGAGCAGACATTTAGATCACATCATGTAATAAAGGCCGCATCCTCTACATATTTTCAATATTTTCCAATAAAGACCAACCATTAGAGCAGATGTTTAGATCACATCATGTAATAAAGGCCAGCTACTAGATCAGCCACTTAGTTTATTTTCCAATAAAATTTAGTATTAATTTTTGCAGAATTATTGTACAATTCTCTAGATGCAAATAATGAGATAAATGCCAAGCTTAATCCTAAATACGGCACCAAAAATCATTAGAAGCTCCTTATACGACGAGTTTGTAGTCCATACCCGTGGCTTAGAGTTGAGCTAGCAACTTGCAATGAAGCACATTCATATCTCAACTCGCCATTCGATCTGCTCTAGCAACCCGTTAATGCCTTGATGACAGTTTCAGAGTCCATACACATGGCTTGGAGTTACTCTAGTAACTTGCAACAAAGCAAGTTCAAAGTTTAACTTGCCATTTGATCTGCTCCTGCAACCTATTAATACCTAAACTAACAAGTTCAGAATTTATACCAATGGCTCAGAGTTACTTTAGCAGCTTGCAACCAAGCACGTTCAGAGTTCTACTCGACATTTGATCTATTCCTGAAACTAGTTAAAATTCCTTAGACAGATTAGCGGTCCAAAATCGTGGATTGTAGTTACTCCAATAAATCTTGCAAAAGCAACTTTTAGAGTTCAACTCGCCACTCGATATGAAACATTCGTTGGAGGACCCATATGGAAAGTTTGGAAAACAATTCTCTCACAGAGTTGCTCCTACAACTAGCTAAACTCCCATACAACAATTTTGGAAAAGGACTCTTCCTCAGAGTTGCTTCTACAACTATCTGGGTACAAGACAACAAGTTCAAACTTTGTCAAACACTATGCACCTCATGGGAACCCCATTGACAGTTTGTTAGCTACATACAACAAGTTCGAGGCCTTATTCTTTTAGATACAAAGAACCCAGTCGACGACTCATCAATTTCTACAACAAGTTACACAACAAGGATCAAACATATAAAAGAAATCTTCAAGTCACAGTACTTTCACAAATCTATGTATTCCGATCCAGGGTCACTACAAATATATACAAGTACAAAACTACGGGTCGCATTACAAGTATCGAATTACAATGAGTCCATGTTTGATGCCTAAGCATCACTACAAAAGTTTTGCAAACACTATTAAACAAGTTAACCTACAAGTCGTCCTTCCGGCTACACGGTAGAAGTATGTTCTGCCTAAGAGACACAAAAATCTTCGCAGGCCTCCTACCAGCTAATAGCTCCCAGGATTGCCTTAACTCTTGATGATAAAATTCAAGACAAGCTTTCCTTAGGCAGTCAAGCCCTAAGTCTTCCCTGCCACCTTCACTAAGGAAATCTCCAGCTCCATCTAGTGTGACATGTCGCATAAACGGACAAGTCCCAACTCCATCAAGCGCTGCATATTGTGAAGGAGAACAAATTCAACGCTCTGAAGACCTCGTTCAGTGTACACGACTACTTGTCAACAAAGAGAAGAATGGAATCATCTTAAATGTTGAACAAACACAAATGACTTCACCTCAATATCAAGAAGACTCGGAACAAGTTCCAACAATAACTCATTAACTCCTAAACAACGATTTCAATGTCAAGCTCTTCGCTTGAGCTCTATCAGCAACTCGTCAACTTCATGCAACGAGTTCGGCACCTTCCTCACTGCTCGAGCTTCGTCAACAACTCGCTAACTTCCAACGACTAGTTTAACAGCTTGCTTTCCGCCCAAGCTCCATCAACAACTCGTTGACTCCAAACAATGAGTTTGATACCTTGTTCACCGCTCAAGCTCCATCAACAATCGTTGACTCTAAACAAACAAGTCCAATGCTCGTCTTTCTGCTCGAGCTCCATCAACAACTCGTTGACTCTAAACAACAAGTTTAACGCTCTGCTCTCCACTCGAGCCCCACCAACAACCCATTGACTCCCAACAACGAGTTCGATGCCTTGTTCACCGCTCAAGCTTCATAAATAACTTGTTTACTCCAAACAACGAGTTCAACGTTCCGCTCTCCGCTCGAGCTCCATCAACAACTCGTTGAATCCAAACAGTGATTTCGACACCATGCTCACTGCTCGAGCTCCATGAACAACTCGTTGACTCCAGATAACGAGTACAATAGCTTACACCCCGCTAAAGCTATGATAACAACTCGTTGAATCCAAACAAAGAGTTCGGTGCCATGCTCTCCGCTCGAGCTCCATCAACCAATCGTTATCTCCAAACAATGAGATCAATGCCTCGCTCTCCACTCGAGCTCAGTCAACAACTCGTTAGCCCTAAATAATGAGTTTTATGCCCTGCACTTTGCTCGAGCTCTGTGAACATTATAAAACGTGTTCAATGCCTTGCTCATCGTTCAGGCTCCATCAATAATTTGTTGATTCCAAAAAAAGAGTTAGACACCTTGCTCACCGCTCGAGTTCCATCAGTAACTCGTTGACTCCAAACAACGAGTTCAACGCTCAGCTATTTGCTCAGGCTCCATCAACAACTCGTTAACTCCAAACAACGAGTTTGGTCCCTGCTCTTCGCTCGAGCTCTATTGATAACTCGTTCACTGTATACAATGAGTTTGGTGCCTCATTCTTCTCTCAAGTCCTTCCAACAACCCCATATATGCATACAATAGGCTAGACTACCAACTCCGTCTAATAGTTGCCTCTCCAAACTTGTCAGGATCAAACGGCAAGCTCTACGACCAACTCCACCTCAGAGTTGTCTCTAAAAACTTGTCAAGATCAAATGACAAGCCCTATGCTCGACTCCATTTTAAAGTTGTCTCTCCAAATTTGCTAGGTGAAAACGACAAGTTTAATACCAACCCCGTCTTAGAATTGCATCCACAAAACTTGCTGGGAGCAAACAGCAAGTTCTATGTTAAACTCCGCCTTAGAGTTATCTCTCCAAACTTACTGGGGGCCAACAGCAAGTTCTATCACCAACGTCAGCTTAGAGTTGCCTCTACAAAACAAGTTCAACATTCAACTCTGTCGCAAAGTTCTCTCTAAACATGCTGGGATCAAACATCATGCTCAACATTAACTCTGTCCAAGAGCTGTCTCTACAAACCCGCTGGGATTAAATAACGAGTTCTACATCCAACTCCGCTTACTAGTTGTCTCTTTAACTTGCTAGGACCAAATGGCAAGATCCACATCCAATTCCGTCTCAGAGTTGCCTCTCCAAACTTGCTGAGATTAAATGTTAAGCTCTACGATCAACACCGTCTCAGAGTTGTCTCTCCAAACTTGTTGGGATCAAATATCAAGCCCTATAACCAACTCCATCTTAAAGTTGCCTCTCCAAACTTGCTGGGATCAAATAGCATGCTCTACATTAAACTCCATCACAGAGTTGTCTCACCAAAATTTTTGGGATCAAACAACAAGCTCTACGTTCAACTTCGTCTTAGAGTTGTCTCCTAAACTTGCTGGATCAAACATCAAGCTCTACGTTCAACTCCATCCAAGAATTGCCTCAACAAACTTGTTGGGATCAAACAACAGGTCCGCAGTCCGATCACCTTCTGAAGTTTGCACCTGCAACAACTCTTCTGGGTCATCTACATATGCAAGATCCAATGATCAAAGCACTCAGCTCCCAGACCAACGAAATGCTTGTCCAACAGCAAAACTCGATCGGCAAAATAAAAGAACAACACAACACTTGGTCGACAAAAGAGATGTTTAGCAGAATGAACGACGAGATATTCGATAAGCAAAACAAGCACACGACACAACATTTGGTCAACCAAAGAGCAATTGGACGAGGCATACCGCTCAACAAACATTTGGTGGACGAAGAATAAAGTAATCTTTGAACCAAATTTGATCTCACTCAAGAAGATCACCAACTTGTTAGAATAAACCAAAGACCTAGGTCGGCTACAACCAAGAAAGAGTTAGACCCAAATCTGAACCTAACAATGCTTCAGACTCGTAAAACAACTCTAATTTGGCTAAGAACCAACTCTTCAAAGCTTACAACTTCACCAAAGTTGACCCAACTCGAACTTCACCAAGGGATTCGAAGACATCGACCCAAATCTCCACGAAGAATGTCAAACTTTACATACCTGATTTGATGATGCTTCTAAGCTTTTCCAAACTCTAAACTTTGCACCGACCCGAGACCCAAAGATCCAACAATCAAAGCCAATGTGGCATGCCAAATTCAGGAGGCTCAACAACTATGGGATAGAGTTGCAACATGGAAAATCTCATAAAAGAGTTTGATATCAATATATCAACAATAATAGGAGTAAAGTTACAACTCAGGAAATGGGTTAACGGATTAATTCTACATGAGAAGAGGAAGAACCTTGGTCATAAAGGCAGCACTAGGAAGGCAAGCTCTTCACCTTGTTCCTTAGAAATTCGACGAAGGAAGCACCCCAATACAACAACAAAGCCTCAGAGAAGGATTGAACCAAACCAACATCAAGCTTCAAAACCCTACTCAAAACCAATACCAAGCACAACCAGTTCTTTGAAGGCCAGAGAAAACTCAACCAAACCTAACTCTGGGAACCTCCGAGTCTAACTCCAAGCTCAAGCTTCAAAGGTAATCAATTCCAATACCTGACTTCCAAAGTTTAGGGCCAAATTGAGCTCGTCCTCAGCTCATCGAAGGAGCTTTCCATTCACCAAGCTCATCCTCTAGATCGCCAACTCCTAGCTCGCCGTAACCCAATGTCGCTGAGTCCGCCCACACCTCAGCTCGGCCATCTCAACTCCGTCACCACTTCACCGAGTTCCATCACCAGTTCACCAAGCTCTAAAGCATGTTGAAATATTAACTTGATTTGGGTCTTAGCCCAAATAGATATGTTATCTTATGTATTTAATGTAATAGGCCCAACTTCTAGAAACTTACTCTAGAGAAATCTTATCTAGAAGTTTTTTCTAGATAAGTCTTAGGAGTTATCTAGAAGATAAGGATAACTTTAGACTTGTGGAGAAAATTCTAGAAAGATAATTATAGCCATTAGATTAGAGTTGTGTTGGCAAAATCCTAACCATTGGTTGGGTTATGCCACTAGTATAAATAGGGGTGGTGTCTTTGTGTTTGTATCAAGCCAAAAATTAGAAACACTCAATAATACAAGTAGTCTTCCTTTTTCTAAAATCTCTAATCTCTCCCATTTTAAACACTTCCTCCAACCACCTAAAATTTCCTTCCAACAAAGTGGTATCAGAGCTTGAAGATCCTCATAGAGATGGCGAATAGCGGTGTTCCCTTCCAAGTCCCGATGCTCACCAAGAGCAACTATGACAATTGGAGCTTAAGGATGATTGCTCTCCTTGGAGCACACGACATGTAGGAGATGGTTGAGAAAGGTCTCACCGAACCGGAGAATGAAGGTAGTCTATCTCAAGCTGAAAGGGATAGTTTGAGAGACTCAAGGAAGAGAGACAAGAAGGCTCTCTGTCTAATCTATCAAGGATTAGATGAAGATACGTTTGAGAAGGTTTCGGGAGCAAAGTCGGCCAAGGAAGCATGGGAGAAGCTTCGAACCTCATACAAGGGAGCCGATCAAGTCAAGAAAGTATGTCTTTAAACATTAAGAGGAGAGTTTGAAGCTTTGCATATGAAAGAAGGTGAGCTTGTCTCCGATTACTTCTCAAGAATTTTAACGGTTACTAATAACCTAAAAAGAAACGGAGAGAAGTTAGATGATGTGAGAATTATGGAGAAGATTCTTAGATCTTTAGATCCAAAGTTCGAACACATTGTCGCCATCATCGAAGAGACAAAAGACATGGAGGCCATGACAATGGAGCAAATTCTCGGCTCGTTGCAAGCTTATGAAGAAAAGAAAAAGAAGAAGGAAGAGATCGTGGAGCAAGTACTCAAGATGCGGGTTGATTCAACAAAAGAAGAAAGCGGTTGAAGCCAACAAAGACGAGGTTACGGTCGAGAACGAGGTCGTGGACATGGACACGGACGAGGTTGGAGGCCCAATGACGACAATGATGACAACAACAACCAAAGAGGAGAAAGCTCAAGAAGAGGTCGTGGGAGAGGAAATTCAAAATCAAGGTATGACAAGTCACGCGTCAAATGCTACAATTGTGAGAAGTTTGGACATTATGCTTCAGAATGCAAAGCTCCTAGCAACAATAGAGTCGAAGAGAAGGCCAACTACGTTGAAGAAAGAAGTCAAGAAGATGGTACCTTACTGTTGGCTTACAAGGATAATGGAAGAGGTGAGGAGAATCAATGATACCCAGACAGCAGTGCAAGCAACCATATGTGCGGAAGAAAAAGCATGTTCGTGGAGCTTGATGAATCAGTCAAGGGCAATGTAGCTTTCGGAGATGAATCAACGGTGGCGGTGAAAGGTAAAGGAAATGTTCTAATCCGATTGAAGAATGGAGAGCACCAATTTATTTCAAATGTTTACTACGTGCCAAACATGAAGAGTAACATCGTGAGCCTAGGACAACTATTAGAGAAAGGTTATGATATTCGATTGAAAGATAGTAACATTTTTATAAAAGATAATGCAAGCAACTTCATTGCTAAGGTGCCGATGTCAAGAAATAGAATGTTCGTGCTCAACATTCAAAATGATGTCGCACAATGTCTCAAGATATGTTACAAAGATGTGTCTTGACTTTGGCATCTTCGATTTGGGCATCTCAATTTCGGAGGATTAGAGTTGCTCTCCAAGAAGGAAATGGTAAGATGATTACCTTGCATCAACCACCCCGATCAAGTGTGTGAAGGATGTCTACTTGGAAAGCAATTCAAAATGAGCTTTCCAAAGGAGTTGAACTCTAGAGCTCGAAAGTCGTTGGAACTCATACACACGGACGTGTGTGGTCCGATCAAGCCAAGATCACTTGGTAAGAGTAACTATTTCCTTCTCTTTATCGATGATTTTTCAAGAAAAACATGGGTATATTTTTTGAAGGAGAAATCAGAGGTGTTCGAGAACTTCAAGAAGTTCAAAGCTCATGTTGAGAAGGAAAGTGGCCTTGTAATCAAAGCCATGAGATCCGACCGTGGAGGAGAGTTCACATCAAAAGAATTCCAAAAGTTTTGTGAAGATACTGGAATTCGACGACAACTGACGGTGCCAAGGTCCCCCCAACAAAATGGAGTAGCAGAAAGGAAGAATAGGACAATCCTTGAGATGGCGAGGAGCATGCTCAAAGGCAAGAAGCTGCCAAAGGAATTTTGGGCGGAAGCGATTGCGTGCGCGGTTTACCTATCAAACCGATCTCCGACAAGAAGCATATGGGAAAAAAACACCACAAGAAACATGGAGTGGAAGGAAGCCTGGCTTTTCCCACCTAAGAGTCTTTGGAAGCATAGCACACGTACACATACCGGACGAGAAGCGAAGCAGGTTAGATGATAAAAGTCAGAAGTACATTTTCATTGGCTACGACACCAGCTCCAAAGGCTACATGCTCTACAATCCTGATACGGGGAAGACAATCATTAGTCGAGATGTCGTGTTCGATGAAGAAGGAGAATGGGATTGGAGCACACATAATGAAGACTACAACTTCTTTCCACATTTTGAAGAAGAAGACATGGAGCAATCAAGGATAGAGCAACCAAGAGAGGAGCCTGCTACCCCACCAGCTTCCTCAGCCGCGAGTTCTCAAGGAGACGAAAGCTTAAGTGAAAGGACTCTGCACTTTAGAAGCCTACAAGAACTTTACGAGGTAACTGAAAATCAAGACAATCTTGCTCTTCTTTGCCTATTTGTGGATTGTGAGCCCATGAACTTCCAAGAAGCTATGGAAAAGAAGAGTTGGAGAAATGCTATGGATGAAGAGATAAAGGCAATCAAGAAGAATGACACATGGGAGTTAGCTTCACTTCCAAAAGGGCACAAGGCAATCGGTGTGAAGTGGGTGTACAAAGCAAAGAAGAACGCCAAAGGAGAAGTTGAAAGATACAAGGCGAGATTGGTGGCAAAAGGCTACAGTCAAAGAGCAGGCATCGACTATGACGAGGTATTTGCTCCGGTTGCTCGACTAGAAACTATTAGACTAATAATTTCATTGGCAGCTCAAAACAATTGGAGGATACATCAAATGGATGTCAAATCTGCATTCTTAAATGGAGTCCTCGAAGAAGAAGTCTACATTGAGCAACCACAAGGCTACGAAATGAAAGGAGAAGAAGGCAAGGTCTTGAAGCTGAAAAAGGCACTCTATGGGTTGAAACAAGCTCCAAGAGCATGAAATGCTCGAATTGAAAAATACTTCCAAGGGAGAAACTTCACCAAGTGTCCATACGAGCATGCACTCTATATCAAAATCCAGAACAATGATATATTGATTGTATGCTTGTATGTAGATGACTTGATCTTCACAGGTAGCAATCCAAGCATGTTTGGCAAATTTAAGAAAGAGATGACAAAGGAGTTCGAGATGACGAATATTGGGCTCATGTCTTACTACCTCGGCATAGAAGTGAAGCACGAAGACAAAGGCATCCTAATCACTCAAGAAGGCTATGCTAAAGAGATACTCAAGAAGTTCAAGATGGATGACTCTAACCCGGTTGGCACGCCAATGGAATGTGGAATCAAGTTGTCAAAAAACGAGGAAGGAGAAAGGGTGGATCCAACACTCTTTAAGAACTTGGTCGGAAGTCTGCGATATTTAACTTGCACAAGACCCGATATTCTATATGCGGTTGGAGTTTTCAGTCGATACATGGAGAATCCAACAACAACACATTTGAAGGCGGCAAAGAGGATTCTTTGCTATGTCAAAGGTACAACAAACTTTGGCTTGTACTATTCTATTTCTAACAATTACAAGCTTGTTGGATATAGCGATAGCGATTGGAGTGGAGATATGGATGACCGCAAGAGCACAAGTGGCTTCGTGTTCTACATGGGAGACACGACCTTCACATGGATGTCAAAGAAGCAGCCAATTGTCACTCTTTCCACATGCGAAGCGGAGTACGTAGCTGCTACTTCATGTGTTTGTCATGCAGTTTGGTTACGAAACCTGTTGAAGGAGTTGAGTTTGCCACAAGAGGAGCCAACCAAGATTTTTGTGGACAACAAGTCAGCAATAGCTTTGGCTAAGAACCCAGTCTTCCATGATCGAAGTAAGCACATTGACACACGCTATCACTATATTAGAGAGTGCATCACCAGAAAGGACATACAACTGGAGTATGTGAAGTCTCATGATCAAGTTGCTGATATCTTCACCAAACCTCTGAAGAGTGAAGACTTCATAAGGTTAAGAAGTTTGATTGGAGTAACAAATCAAGTTTAAGGGGGGGTGTTGAAATATTAACTTGATTTGGGTCTTAGCCCAAATAGATATGTTATCTTATGTATTTAATGTAATAGGCCCAACTTCTAGAAACTTACTCTAGAGAAATCTTATCTAGAAGTTTTTTCTAGATAAGTCTTAAGAGTTATCTAGAAGATAAGGATAACTTTAGACTTGTGGAGAAAATTCTAGAAAGATAATTATAGCCATTAGATTAGAGTTGTGTTGGCAAAATCCTAACCATTGGTTGGGTAATGCCACTAGTATAAATAGGGGTGGTGTCTTTGTGTTTGTATCAAGCCAAAAATTAGAAACACTCAATAATACAAGTAGTCTTCCTTTTTCTAAAATCTCTAATCTCTCCCATTTTTAAACACTTCCTCCAACCACCTAAAATTTCCTTCCAACAAAGCATCACCGAGCTCCTCCCTGGCATCACCGATCTCCTCTCTGGCATTGCCAAGCTCCATCACTAGTTCGTCGAGCTCCAAAGTGTCACTGAGCTCAAGGCTTCACCGAGCTCCAAGGCATCACCGAGCTCCTCTCTGGCCTCGCCGAGCTCCATCTCCAAGTTTGTCGAGCTCCACCTCCGAAGTTCACCAAGCTCTACCTCCGAGGTTCACCGAGCTCCACCACCAATTCGCTAAGCTCCATCACCTAAACACAAGAACTAAAAACGAAGAAGATGAGAACCAGCTCAGCAAGATCGTCAGCCGAGGTAAGGGGTGCTCGAGCGATTACAACCATCAGATCTCCAAGATATTTGCGCACATGCTTGATCATAATGCCAGATGATGCCATGTCGCTGCACTCTTCCCAACCGCTCCGCTTTGAATGCCAGCCATCGGATCCCCAAAAAATCGAGTCAGAACATGTTCTGCTCGCCAAATCCCTCTCTCATCAGAGCGATCAAATCATAGTCGTCAAAGTCACTCAGTGGGTGAGTTCATCCTGATCAAAGGTTCAGATTGCTTCAAAAAGCGTGCAAGCTCAAATAATTCAATAAAAAATTCCCAAAATTCAATTAAAATTTCCAAAAATAATTATTAAATTAAAAAATTAATTAAATTTTTTTAAAAAATTGGAATAATTAATTAAGAAAGTTCTAAAATAAAATTTTAAATTAGGGAAAATTATTAAAAATTCAAAAAATTATGGAAAAATCCAGAAATATTTAGATGAATTCAAAAAATATATATTCATCGCCTCCAAAAACATCTGATCAGTTCCAAGAATCTCTAGTCATCCCTGAAAGTTAAGATAGTACTCTAGAACTTTGAAATAAGGTGAACTACTCCCCGAAAGCCAACATAATTTTCTTGCAGGGGTGGGGGACTTATGATAATGGTAAAAATCACAGTAAATTAGGGTCGTATGATTCTAGCACAAATCCTAAAGCTTCTATAGGCTGGTTAATCATAACAGACCTTTTTAACAGGTTCGGGCCTTCTCCAGGATCATCAACAAGACATCAGCCACTTTTATCCCCATTAAAAGTGACTAGGCCCACTATGAGAGACACCCAGCCCATGAGGACTATAAGTCAAATTTCTTATCTCCAGACATGAGTCTTATCTCTTAAAGAGGAGAATCAACTGGAGATAAATGATTCATATTAATCTAACGGATCCATATCAATCTCCTAAACTATTTCTCAGGCATATAAATAATCTTTCCCCTTCTCAGTCAGAAGGTAATTAATAAATCTACAGTTTCTCTCTTAAACTCTCTTTCTTTCTTTGATTCTAACTAGAGCATCATAGGGTCTGTCGCAGGGGCCACCCCCGGTGTTTTAGGTTTTTTGCAGGTCCATTGGTCGCGTGAGCAACCGACAGATTCAGATCACGGTATTCAATCAACGATCACGGTATTCAATCAACGATCCAGAACTACTCTCGGGAGATCTAACTACTTTTTACGGTGACGATCAAAAGTTAGAACTTTAGTAGTTTCCTTCAAATATAAACTTAGTATATGTTTGCTCCCAAACCAAAATAAGCAACAACAAATATCATTAGTGCTTATGCACCTCAAATAGGATTAGATACACAAGCTAAAAATACATTTTAGAAGATATGGATGAAATAATTCAAGGAGTACCCTTAGGTGAGAAATTATTTATAGGAGGATATTTCAATGGACATGTCAGAGAAGATAACATAGGATATGGGAGGGTGCATGGAGGATATGGATTTGGACATAAGAACGATGGTGGCAAAATACCAGCGGTTTATTTACCCTATAATGGCATTTATAAATGCTGCTATAGATTATAGCGGCGTTCCTAACAACGCCGCCCGAAATGCCACTGTATCGAGCATCGGGACAAATCAGGGGCCTATACTGGCGTTTTTATACACCGCCGCTATAGAGCATAGACCTATAACGGCGTGTTTGGAACGCCGTGATAGATCTCTTTTTCATTTCCAATTTTACTAAATAATGACATGTCCCAGTGTTTGAAAACGCCGCGATTAATTTTTTTTAAAAATTTATCATCTATGCCGGCATATATAATTAAATGTCGCGATTGACTCTTTGCTAACTGTATTAGTTAGGCCTATACCGGAGTTGGTAAAATGCCGGGATAGATTAAATTAAATATTTTTAAATTAATAACCGCATTTTGTGGATCGATATCTATCCCGACATGTTTTCTCAAAACGCTGGGATAGGTGGGTACAGGTTTTTTTTCATTTATTTCAAATATAAAATATGAATAATTATTCACATATTAAAAAAACATGCAGTCACATCAAATTTGAATGTTCAAATCTTAATAAAATCAATAATAGCAGCATAATAAATAGCATTGGTATAAATACCCGAAACCCGGATCCGACCAGAACTCGACCCGGACCCGGCATTGGACCGGAACCGACCCGGCCTATTTGGGTCCTAAAAAGGGACCTATTGTACTTTCGGGTCCGGGTCCGGGTCTGCTAAAAAAAGACCTAACCCAGACCCGGACCCGGACTGGTTAAAAATATCCAAAAAATTAACATAAAAACAAATATTGTATCCTCATCCCTCCTCTCCTTCCTCCTCAATTCTAAATCTTCCTCTTTCAAATTCAAAACTCATGCATTTTTCTTCTCTCCTTTGTTTTAAATTATCCACTTGCCTTCTCCGCTCGCCGCTCATACTCCCGCTCCTAATATTTTAATAAGACCTAGACCCGAAACCGGACCCGATCCTCACGGGTCCCGGTTCGAGTCCGGGTCCAATTTTTTGACCCGTAGGGAACCAGGTCCAAGTCCGGGTAGTGAAGGACCCGACCCGACCCGATACCAATGCTAATAATAAACAACCATATAATCATGGACAATAATAAACAATAATTTATATGTCTAAAAACTACCATACGAAGAGTTACAAATATATAAGTTATACATCACATAATTATAACAAAACATAAATAAAGTTTTGACAAAACATAAGCAAAATAAAGTCCACATACAACAAAACTATGGCGGGAGAGTCTCTTGGTGTGGCTCGGTGTTGCTTTCATTCCCATCGATATTTCGTCCAGTTGTACGTGCGTGACTAGAACACGATGGAATTCACTGTCCATGTATAATTCACAATAGTGACAAACCATGCATTTATTAGTTTATTAACTAGAGAATTTTCAGTTATAATTATAACTTTGAAGGAGATTTAATTTAAAACTCATATTAGGTTTATTCGTACCATCTAAACTAAAGAAATTAAACTACTGCAAAATTTTGCTGGTTACTTAATGTTCCATGTATTGGATTCTAAGTATTGAGGTTTTGTTGGGAGATTAAAGAAGCAATCATATCTTTCAAGCCTTGATTCTCTGCCTGCATCTTGAACACGTCCATATAGGATGGATGACTGGCGATAGATGCACAAGGACCAAATACCTGTGATCCAACACATATTCGATACAATTAGATGCACGAGGACCAAAATGCATGCAACTAAATTAATCGAAATCATCTTTAAGTACTTTTAACCTCCGACCAAAAATGCATGCATGCAACTTTTAACTAAATTAATAGAAATCATCTTTCAACAAACATGAATAGAATCTACCTTGTAAAATGCATACAACAAACATGTCTATGAGATTAAAGAAAGCCTTTAATCTACCTTTAATCTACCTTACTTAATCTACAGGATAAGAGTAGATTAACTTAAAAATGCTTGCATTGCTTTTGCTGTCAAACTAAAGTAAGATGAAATAGACTCCTTAAAGTCTGAACAAAGTATTTCGTATGTGCCAAAGCAATAACTGTTAGTAAGGAATCCAAAATAGACATCAACATGCATGAATAGAATTGTTACAGCTAGAGTAGACTCCTCAGATAACAACTTGATTCATGAGAACTGCATGCATTTGAGAGTCACACTTGAGTCATGATTTTATCTGATAAATTTTGTATATTGAAAGTTAATGCACAAAATGAATGACAACATATCACATCTTAATGAGACAACTAATTAGTCAGTACAAGGTTTGTGCTTCATATTCTTGTAGCAGACCAAATGAAGGCTAGGCCATTGGCGGATACTGGTGAAACCAGAGATCCTGACCTTGCTTTGAACAAATTGCACACCCTTGGCTCTGATACTGTTTCTTTATGAGAAAGGAAATCTTTAGGGCCTACACAACAAATGGACTGAAAACTATATATTTGATTTGTGATCTATAGCCTATGAGCCCTTTCCCGGTAATTTCTTCTCAACAAGAACAACCTTCACTGTGTAAGAAACAATTTAATACTGATGAGGAGATGAATAAGATTGTTATATGAATGACATTTCCCTGGGACAAGAAGATATAATAGAGACAGACGAAAACACGACAATATTATTCTCTTCATTTTCCTCCCCCCTCCAAACGAAAAAAACAATGTATCCTCCCTGCAGTAAGCATTAATTATACTCAAGGACACTTTTTTGTATATTATGTAATTCATCTGTTTCTTCTCTAATTTATATTTGTTGGACCTTTGATATTAGATATCAAATAAAGCACGATGGTCTGTTTTGCAGTCAAACAAACTCTTGACTAGGCAAAAAATTTCTACTTAATAATTTGAATATTTTCTACTTATTAAGGCAAAAAAATTTGTCGTGAAGGGATAATTAAGGCAATTAATTTTCTACTTAACAAGCTTTATAAAACGTTTGAATATTACGGAATACATTTAGAAAATTTCTACTTAATTCAAATCCAAATGTCAATGCTAACTTACTTGTGAGGGTGTTGGCCCCAATCCCATTCCCCGCACACGTCCGGGTGGCTCTCTCCCCCTCACATCGGTCATAGCTTCACGCTGGATCATTAATCGATCTGCGGAAAAAGATGACTACCTCTCTGTAATCAGTTTTCTAGCATCCTTCTGCAAAAGAGAACAAAGACAACATTAATATTAATATACTACTAAAATTAATTACCAAATTAAAATTAGTTTGAAAGTTTCATATTTACCACTGTATCGGCTGCAAACTCATCCCGAAAGGTCCCATCCTTACTTGTATGGGTAGTTTCAAAAAAATCTACCTCACCGACGCTCTCTCCCTCGATTGATGCTTCCTATATATAAGTCAAATGTAGTAGTTAAATCATATCAAGGTAGAAATTGGCAAAAAAAGCTTCAGACCATTTAAAAAATGACTTCCTATAAAATGAAATTTTCATTACCAGCTCATCCCGCACAACAGCAAAGCTGCTGCTCCCCGTAGTGTGCTTGATCTTTATCTGCCTACAGATGCTTAGACCAATCTCAGCTTTCCTCTGTACAATTTTAATTATTAGAATATATGCTTATGTTTACCAAAATCAATAATTTTTGTCATCAATGGAATAAGTAAACAATGAAATATGATTACCTTTCCAGCATCTGATTTCCAATAATTGACAAGAAATTGCTAATCTTGTGTCGTCATGCATTCGGGGACTGACCTTGCATTTTTGGCCTCGGTTTTCTCCTCGTCATAGTACTTCCCTTCCAAGAAGCTCTTGTGATCCCTCCATTTTTTCGAAATCGATTCATCGACCCATCCATCAAGAGCGTCTGGGATTGCAAACTTTGCTGCAAAACGATTAGGTTCATGGACTTCTTGCATTCAAATTTTATGGGCATATGCATTTTTTTTCTTATATCAACATGAATGTACTTTCCCAAAAATAAACATGAATGCTTGGGCTCAACTTGATAAAATTCTCACCAAAATTAGATAAGAGGAAAATAAAGTATATCAAAATAAGTTTAGATAACAATGACAAAATTTAGATAATAAGTTTAGACATCTTGCAACCGTGATATAAGAGATAAAATAGAAATATACCTTAATCGCATTGAAGGCCGTCGCCTTAGTCTTCGTTGGTACTTTTGACCAACTTTCGTAGCTTAGGGGAAGGATACGAGGATTTCTTGCTACGACACCGCAAAACTTCCCGAGCTAACTCCTGGCCTCTCCAACCGGTTGATTGACATTGTTGCTATTCACCAATATCTTTTCATTGTTTGGGAGCTTCCATATTTCCTTCATCTTCGTCGGTCCTCTCGACCTCCTCAAAGTGGTGGGGGTGCTACTTTCACCACCTCGACTTTAGTAGCACATTCATCCGCCATCCCTCCAATCTCTTCCGTCAGGTGCCAAGTAGTAGGTCCCCTGCTAGGCTACTTTACGGCCTCCTCTTGGTCGTACACAATCGTGGCCAACTTTCTCTTCATTCTAACCATATGTCACATATTTAAAGAAAATTCAGATTAATTATAAATAAATCAACAAATCGAACATACGAAAAAATAATGATATTAAAATAAAAAGTACTTAAAAAACCACAAATCATCACAATATACCAACTGTAACGCCCCTGCCTCTATCTCAGACAATTTATACAATTTATAAGATAAATTAGATACTATGTAGTACAACTGCCCACCATGCACATTTCACCATTTTTAATGCCATAGCACATATACAAACAACACACTTATCTTTTTTTCAATATATATATATATATATATATATATATATATATATATATTATACTATTTTGAAATACAGGGTGTTATCAGCATCCTCACTGATGAGGATTGCAGGATCTCCTTTATAGCTCAGACAATTTATATAATTTATAAGACAAATTAGATACTATCTAGTGCAACTGTCCACCACAGACTGCCTCTCAAAAGGTGATTAACCGGATTGGTGACTCTTGATCATAGACTTTGTTATTTATATATTATTTAATTTCTTGAAATTACTGATATGGGATATTTTCCCATACCTCTCCGCTGCGTGAGTACACAGAGGAAGCAAAGTGAAGTGGGCCCCCTTTTGGAAATGGCCACGTCACCCGTGGAAGCAACAGCCAAGTTTTACTCATTTCCAAGTGGACCCCCACCATGCACATTTCACTATTTTTAATGCCATAGCACATATACAAACAACACACTCATCATTTTTTCAACATTATATATATATATATATATATATATATATATATATATATATATATATATATATATATATATATATATATATATATATATATAGGGAAAAAGGGGTATGAGCAACTTGCTCATTTAGTAAATGAGCAATTGATGATGTGTCATACATGTGATTGGAAAAACCTTAAAAGGGTTAGTTGTCCAATGTATCACATGCATGCCACATAATCAATTGCTCATTTACTAAATGAGCAAGTTGCTCATATCCCTTTTACCCTATATGGGAAAAAGGGGTATGAGCAACTTGCTCATTTAGTAAATGAGCAATTGATGATGTGGCATGCATGTGATTGAAAAATCCTTAGAAGGGTTAGTTGTCCAATGTATCACATGCATGCCACATAATCACTTGCATGCCACATAATCACTTGCTCATTTACTAAATGAGCAAGTTGCTCATATTCCTTTTACCCTATATATATATATATATATATATATATATATATATATATATATATATATATATATATATATATATATATATATATAATACTATTTTGAAAACTACGTGGTGTTACACCAACAATTTCAAGCTTTTACATCAAATAACATTAATTATAATCATATAAACAATAAGTTCCACTAATTAACAGTAGTGACATATATGAAAACAATTGACACACAAATGACACAAAAACAAAAATATTTATAAGATATTATATTACAACATCATCAAATAGATTTCCCTCTTATCCATCCGTACGGAGCCAAGTAGGGCAACTATTGACAGAAAAAACTTTTACATCAAATATCGAGTGTAAGTTGGATTTGTTATTAGTGTGAATTTGTTCCCATGTTAAGTCATCTAACTCAAAAGCATCGATTTTCCCAAAAGTAGTGCCCGCAGTCTGAAAGAGATATTTAGCCCCTTTGAGGTTGGAAGTATTTGAATTTCTCCTTGGTCTATTCATACATGTCTCCACACTCTGAAGCTACCTTGAACAAAAATTGGAGCACTCCTCCGAAAGATAACCTTCTGCTATTGAGCCTTATGGATAAGCTTTATTTCTAACGTAAACCTTAATTCGGTAAAGGTACCTAAACAAGTATATTTGGATTGGAAAACGTTTGGAAATAAAACACATAAGAAGTACAGAATTAATGAACTTAATGATGGATGAAGTACTACCTCTCAATGGGATACATCCACCGATAATGTACTGGTCCACCAAGTCTTGCCTCATCGGCTAGGTGGATTACCAAGTGAACCATTATAGTGAAGAATGATGGGGGAAATATCCTCTCCATTTGACAAAGTGTCAATGCAGCACACTGCTCTAATTTGTCAATATCTTCAACACGTAGCAATCTCGAGCAAAATCCTTTATATATACTACATAAATCTTTTAGGATGGAAGTGACTTGCTCACACATTGAAGACCTCAGAGCAATGGGAAGGAGATCTTGCATTAAGATATGATAGTCATGTGACTTTAGACCGTGGAGTTTTTTCTCCTTATAGTTGACACATCTTAATAAGCAGATGAATAACCATTAGGTGACTTTAAGATCCTGTAAAACTTTGCAAAACATCCCCAACTCGCTTTTCGACATTGAGTAGATTGCAGGAGGAAGTCGTACTCTGCCATTGGGTAATTCATCAGGATGCAACTCAAGCCTTATGCCCATTTCTACTAAGTTAAGGCGAGACTTAAGATTGTCTTTTGTCTTGCGGTCATCCCCGATAATTGTTCCTATACAATTTTCACCAATATTTTTTCCAAGATGCATCACATCTATGTTATGGCATAATAAATTGAACTCCCAATACGGCAAGTGGAAAAAAATACTCTTCTTCTTCCATGACACTGAACCAAGATGATTATCACATTCATCTGCATCACATTCATCAGTGTTCAGTTGCTCATCTCTAGCTCACTTCTTGGCATTTTTATTGACTTCTGGTTCCTTTGAAAAAGTGAACTGACGGCCTTTTAGCCACCTAAACACATTTGACCCAAAAATAACTATAGGAGCATGTCTCCACTCATCGGTACCATCAAATGTCGTTGTTTCTGCCCTAAAAATATGTGTGGTAGGCAACCATCTTCTATGACCCATGTAACAGAAATTTCTGCATTTATATAGCCTCTGTGAAACAGTTTGCTCAGCACAACAAGGACAAGCATAACATCCTTTCGTGCTATAACCAGATAAATTTTCATATGCATGAAAATCATTGATTGTCAGAGTCAACGCAACCCGGAGATGAAAAGTTTCTTTAGATGTTGCATCATAAGTTGAAGCACCATCCCACAATAGTTGAAGTTCATCAATCAACAGCTGCAGATACACATCTATGTCATTTCTTGGAGATTTTGGTCTAGGAATTATTATGGACAAAATAACGGATGACTGCTTCATACACAACAAAGCGGGTAGATTGTATGGAATTAAGACAATGGGCCATATGCTGTAGGTGCCGCTCATTTACCTAAATGGGTTAAAACAATCACTGGCCAATCCAAGTTTTACATTCCGAGGATCTTCAGCAAAGTCAGGATATCTTTCATCAATTTTTTTCATGATTTGGAATCAGCTAGGTGCCTAAGAATTCCATCATTCTTGCGACCTTTCACAAGCCTAACTTGAAAAGGGGCACCTTTATATTGGGAATTTTGTTTCATCATGATTCTCTTCTTTTTCCACACATTCTGTTTCCCTTCAGTAAAAGGTAGCAACACATAGTTCATTAAAAACATAATAATGAAACAAAATATAGTTATTATCAAACAACAAGCTAAGGATGTCCTTCCTTTCCTCCTTGTAAACCTCATATCAGAAGATATCTTAGATGACATGAAAAGTCTTTGTAGCCTAGGAATTAGAGGAAAGTAATGCAGTATTTTTGTCGGCTTCTTTTTCCTACTTGTTGTAATTGGCTCATCAGTTTGCCCATCTTCATTTGGTGTTTTCACCCATTTTGAAGTACCACATACGTGACAGTCTTCGAGAGTCTCCTTATCCCCCCGAATAGCATACAATCATATGGACATGATGATATTTTCTCATACCCTAAATCAAAATGCTTGAGGAATTTCTTTGTGGCGTGGGCTGAATTAGGGATACAGATTTGAGGAAAAGCTTCATTTAACAATTCAAGAAGCAAGGTGAAGGATTTGGCAGACCGCTCATTTAGACATTTACTCTGAAACAGTCTAACCATGAATGAAAACTTAGAGAACTTGAGACAACCATGATACAGAGGAGTATTTGCATCTTTTAACAACTTGTTAAAGGCTTCATATTCTTTTTTAGTTTCAGGACTGTGCATTTCTTCTGCCACGCCACTGCCTTGATGTGATGTTTTTGCTGACACGTTGCGGACTTGATTGATTGAATTATTTATGTGAGCTTCAAAGTTATGCAATCCCAAACCATCCCATGCTAAAGAGTGCATTTCATCAACAATACTTAGATCATTTGTAAATAAAGACTCGTCTTCATTCACAACCGGACCAGTAGAAACTAAACGAGAAGACTCCATGAAAAAACCAATGTGTATACCCTACTAGAAAACCATTGCAAATCAAGTGTGTATCAACTACGTCACACGTCTTCAAATCACAGTTTGAACATCGAACACATGGACATAAAATTGTGTTCCGATCAGGAGAATTTCTCTTTGCAAAGTTAATAAACTCTTTAACACCATCCCGATACGCCTTGGATAATCGTGACTTATTAATCCAACTTTTATCAATTTTGAAAAATGTGAGTCAATCTGAAATTTAAGTTTCATAAATTAAAACTCATATTCTTTCATTAAATTGACTTAAAAAAATATATATTTATAAAGAAGTGCATTACACGTGTAAATTACTAGTAGCTATAACTGTAAACGTAAGTGTATAACTGTAATTTTGTAATCATCATCACAACCAACTAAATGATTAGTCACAAAAATAATAACTATATAATTTATTAGTTATTATGTAGAGGTAATGTGGTGGATCAAGTTCAGAATGCTCGTTCAATTGCTAAATACTAATAAAATATATCATAATACTCCACTCAAAAATAATAATGGAGCCATAACCAAAAGAAAAACCATAGCGTAGTAACACTATCCTTAACATATAATTACACTAATTGAATATCGAGAATTTATAAGCCATACATTTTTGATACCTATCAGCTTACCAACAATGATCTGCTACTACAAGTTAATTAACATAAGTATGTTGTGTTGCAAACTTGCCTGTAGCATCCCCATGATTATGGTTACTGAAAAAATGTGGCTGTATCAGTGTTCAATTTAATAGTCTGGATTTAGCTAGGTCTAATTGTCACTTAGTCGTCTCAAATTATTTTGCTCGTTGTGTTTCAGCTTGTCACTAGTTTTTAAGAAATTTATTTTAGGGAACAAATTAATCACTAGCACACAATAACCAAACAAATTAATATCTACTAATCACAGTCGCTAAAAATTACCTCAATAATAACGACGATGGTAGAGAGCACCGGGGTAGCAAGGGGGACGGAGGGGCGGTTACGAAAGAGGGGCGTGGACGGAGGGGTTGCGGGAAAGGAATACGAGGCGGTGGCAAGGGAGGCATGACAATGGAGGGAGAGAGTGTTCTGCAGCAATGGAGGGAGGGGCAGTGGCGAAGGAATAAGAGGCGGCAAGGGAAGCTCAGCGGCGAAGGACGGAGTGGCGGCAGCATGGGAAGGGCGTCGGTGAGTGGGGAGGTACGGGACGAAGATTGAGGGGGAGAGGGGCGAGTGGCAAGGTACGGGACGGAGATTGAGGGGGCGAGTGGCGAGGTACGGGATGGCAAGTGGCTGAGTGAGAGAGAGAGTTCGCGAGAGAGAGGAGTGGGATGGAGGATTTAGGGTTACTAAGTAATTTGGGGGGAAATGAAAAGTGATGGTGGGATGCTAATAATAATAACCTATCCCAGCGTTTGGACGCAAAAATGTCGGTATATGTATTGATATGGCTAAAAATGGGGATTAATCGGAACCGTCCAAATCGGGCACGAATCTTGAAGCCCAGGGGTAGAACGGTAATTTTACCTACAAATAGGGTCTGAGATGGGTACTGGGTCTCTCCGTTAAAGACCCAATAACCCACAAGCGGATCCACCTCAATCGGGCACGGGTTTCAACCAGCAATAAAGCCCGATCAGAGGGATAGAATTAAGGCTCCTGATTAGATCCTAATCAACGGCCCTAATTCATGCCTATCCCTCCACTGGGAATTAGGGATTACATTCCTAATCTGTTCACATGGAGAGTATTCCTTATCAGATCACGGGGATTACATTCCTAATCTGTTCCTTAAGATGCCTATAAATACCTCCCATCCATCTCCATTAAGAGGTAATCAATCTTTCTCCAGTTTTTGCGCTGTTTCATAATCTCTCCGATTACTGACTTGAGCGTCGGAGGGTGCGTCGCCGGGAACAACCCCGGTGTCTCGCACTTTTTGCAGGTGTACGGCGGGAGCGACGATCATACCCCGACGGAACAGGTATACAGGTTTACTATTCAGTTTTCCTAAGAATCCACAAATACTATCTGTTTGCTCCCACACCGAAATTTAGCGGCAACAGATTGGCACCGTCTGTGGGAAACTAACGAATAGAAACCTCTCCTCTTCCCGGTGAACAGATCTTCTCCAGCCATGCCTCCTAGGAAAGTCAGATCAAAAGGGTCTAACAGAGGACCCAACCCCGATCAGCAGCAAGAAGTTCCCATCAAGCCTACCCAACAGCAGGGACAGCTTCCTCCTCAAGCGGAAGACCCGCTCCAACAGGACCTTCCTCCTCCAAATCAGCCACCTCCAAAGGGTCCTAACCCTAAAAAACAGCCTCTTCACCAGGACCACGTCTCCGTCCACAATGCCTCTTGGGACTCTATGGCCTCCCATCATCCCCGAGCCTCTGGTCGCCACAATACCGCCCTCAATCGCCAGAAAGATGATGACCTTCGCTGCCATCTGGAGGAGAAGCGGGCCCGAGAGGGAACCTCCCGCCAACACCGTCCGGACAAGCGGTCCCCTCGCCACAGGGAATATAGAAGGTCCCCTAACCAAAGGGGTCGGAAAGAATCCCCCGAGCATTACCGAAGAAGGCCGCACTCCCCTGCAGATCGGCAACAGCCCAGGAACAATGAGGCACCCATCACACGTGCCGAGTTCCAGCAGTTCCAAGCGACCGTCCTGCAAGCTCTCAATCTCCATCCCAACACCAATGCACCCAAGATTCCATCTCCTCCTCCGGTCCGAAGCCCTCGCCGACGGTCCCCATCTCCTCGTCCTGCTCCTAGCAACTCCCGGCGTACCCCAAGTTCTCATCGCTCCCGAAGTTACCATCGCCGTAGCCCTCGCTCTCCCTCATACGAAGACGAGTCTAGAGGCTCGGCTGATTACCGTCGGAGGGATGACACCATGTACCGCCGTCTTCATGAGGTAGAGAGGCGCCTGGGTCAGATAGACCGAGAAGAGGAGCTTAGGGGGAGGACCCTACGTCCTAGCCGACCCCCTTTCTCCCGAACCATAGTGGATGCACCTGTGCCGTTCGGTTTCAAACCTCCCCAATTTGAGACTTACACCGGGGAGACCGACCCCGTTGATTACATCGAAAGCTTTAAGACCTTGATGCTCCTCCATCAAGCTTCCGATGCCCTCCTCTGCAAAACCTTCCCTGCAACTCTCAAGGGCCCAGCTCGAGAATGGTACTCTCGCCTTGCCCCCTCCTCAATATTTTCCTTCGAGCAGTTCGAGACCCTTTTCGTCACCCATTTCGTAAGCAGCCGTAGAGCTGAGAAGACTAGCATCTCACTATTGCACCTCCACTAGAAGAAGGGGGAGAAATTGAGAGACTATGTGAAGAGGTTCACAGCTGAAGCCAGGTCCATCGCATCCCTCGACCAGTCGGTCGCTGCGGCAGCATTTCAATCTAATGTCCTCAATTCCAACCTCCGCTCCTCCCTCGCCAAGAAGCCTCCACAGAACTTCTCCGACCTCCTCCTTTGCAGTGAAAAGTACATCTGGGCCGAAGAGGCCGAGCATTAGCCCAACTGGGAGGGGTCTTCCTCTGGGTTTAAGAGAAAGGGAACAGAAGAGGAAGGAGCCAAGAAGCTCCAGAAGGATAATGCCGGCCAGCGCCGACCTTCCCCCAGATTCGAGAAGTTCACTCCCCTCACCACTAACGTCTCAACTATTCTGATGGAAGTCGAAAAGGAAGGGATCATACCTCCTGCTCCGAGGATGAACACCCCTGCCAAGAAAAGAGATAAAAAAAAATGGTGCCGTTATCACCGGGACCATGGGCATGACACCAACGATTGTCGCGCCTTAAAGAACGAGATCGAAGCCCTTATCCAGAGGGGGCAGCTGACCAGGTTTGTAAGAAAGGACCGAACCGAACTTCCTCCCCCACCTCGGGGGGCTAACAAGCGTCCGGAACGAGAAGAGACGCCTGACTTCGAGGAAGAGCGAGTCCTCCACCTCATTCATGGGGCCCAATGGGGGGCTCCTCAAACTCCTCCCAGAAGGCATTTATAAGAGAAGTCAACTTGGTCCGAACCACCCCTCCTCCCAAAGGCCTCGGAGTGCCTGTCACATTCTCCGACAAAGATCTTGAAGGAGTTCGCACCCCACACTGTGACGCACTTGTCATTAGCCTGCACATGGCGAATTTCAAAGTGGAGAGGATACTAGTGGATAATGGCAGCTCTGTAAACATTCTCTTCCTCGCCGCTTTCAGAGGCCTAAAGCTCTCCCGAGATAGACTCAAGCCCGCTGGCTACACGCTCCATGGGTTCACGGGAATGCCAGTGACTATTGAAGGGGTGATTACCCTCGACGTAACCGCTGGCCAAACTCCTACTACCCGAACGGAGTCGATGGACTTCATGGTCGTAGATGTCCCAGCAGCCTGCAATGTTATTTTGGGTCGGCCCGGCCTGGCCGCCCTTGAAGCCGTCCCTTCTGCCTACCATCTCAAAATGAAATTTCCCACTCGGGCCAGAGTAGGGGAAGTAAGGGGCAATCAGGAGTAGGCCCGCAAGTGCTATATGACCTCTACCCTCGGACCCATCCTCTCCTTAGAAACTCTGGAAATCCCCCAAGATGTTGCTCGACCAACGTCCGAGCCAGTGGACGAATTGGAGGAAGTGCTCTTCTCTGAGCAGGAGCCAGCCCGCAAGTTCTTTGTTAGTAAGACCCTCCCGTCCGCCCTATACTCAGACATTGTACAATGCATCCGAAGGAATCAAGACCTCTTCGCTTGGTCAGCTGCAGATATGCCCGGTATCTCCGAAGAACTCTTAGTCCACCGCCTAAGCGTTGATCCGGGGTCCAAACCGGTTCAGCAGAAGAGGCGCAAGTTCGCCCCCGAGCGTCAGCTCGCTATTAAAGAGGAGGTAGACAAGCTCTTGAAGGCCCGGTTCATACAGGAGGTGAACTATCTTGAGTGGTTATCGAATGTAGTAATGGTGAAGAAGTCCAATGGGACTTGGAGGATTTGTATTGATTTTACCGACCTCAACAAGGCTTGCCCCAAGGACCCCTTCCCTCTTCCAAGTATTGACACTCTGATTGATGCAACCTCGGGACATGAGCTCCTCAGCTTCATGGATGCCTTTTCAGGTTACAATCAGATCTGGATGTTCCCTCCAGATATCCCGAAAACCTCGTTTGTGAACGACCAAGGCCTCTATTGCTACAGAGTCATGCCGTTCGGCCTAAAGAATGCAGGTGCAACATACCAACGCCTTGTCAACAAGGTTTTCCAGGCTCAGATCGGCCGGAACATGGAGGTATACGTTGACGACATGCTTGTGAAAAGCATCCGAGGCGTTGATCATGTGGCCGACCTCCAAGAGGCATTTGACGTTCTAAGAAAGCACAATATGAGACTCAACCCGAACAAGTGTGCGTTCGGCGTCTCATCAGGGAAGTTCCTCGGCTTCATGGTTAGCCAACGAGGAATTGAAGCAAACCCGGAGAAAATCAAAGCCATATTAGACATGGCCCCTCCCAAAAGTGTCAAAGAAGTCCAGAGATTAACAGGCCGTTTAGCCGCCATTGGGCATTTTCTCTCGAAGTCCGGGGAGAAATGCCTCCCTTTCTTCAAGGCCCTCAGGGGGGCTAAAGGTTTCGAATGGGGGCGGCAGCAACAGGAGTCCTTCGACCAGCTCAAGGCTTACCTCGTCAATCCCCCTCTCCTCAGCAAACCGATCCCTGGTGAACCCCTCTACCTCTACCTGGCGGCCTTCGAGCAGACCCTCAGTGCAGTCTTAGTGAGGGAAGAAGACCGGACTCAGAAGCCCATCTACTATGTCAGCAAAGTGCTTCGGGATGCTGAGCTCCGATACCCGAAGATAGAGAAAATGGCCTATGCCCTGGTGATGGCCGCGAGAAAGCTCCGCCCGTATTTTCAGTCCCATTCGGTGGTCGTTCTTACCGACCAGCCGCTGAAGCAGGTCCTCCACAAGCCCGAGACTTCGGGACGCCTGATGAAATGGTCTATCGAGCTGAGTCAACACGATATAACTTATCAGCCTCGGACCGCGATCAAGGCTCAGGCGCTAGCCGAATTCATTGTTGAGAGTACTATCCCCGAGTTCAGCCAAGCAGTGAAGGGACCACCAGTCTGGTCGGTTTATGTTGACGGATCCTCCTGCAATGAGGGAAGCGGGGTAGGGGTCATCCTGGCAGGCCCAGATGACTTCATCCTCCAATACTCCCTCTGTATAAACTTCAAAGCTTTGAACAACGAAGCTGAATATGAGGCGCTCATAGCCGGCCTTGGGATGGCCCAAAATGCAGGGGCGCAATGCCTCCGGATCTTTAGCGACTCTCACCTAGTCGTCAATCAGGTCCTCGACGAGTATGAAGCACGCGATGACAGGATGGTTAAATACTTAGCCAAAGTCAAGAGTCTTATGGCACTGTTTGAAGAGGCCCTCATCCAAAGAATTTCCCGAGAAGAAAATGCTCAGGCTGACGCCCTATCCAAGTTAGCTTCCTCTTCCCTTCAAGGTCTCGAGCAGACCGTACTGATAGAAGTCCTTCTGAAGCCGAGCATAGAAGACGAAACTCCCGACTCTATAGAAACATTGCCTGTCCTCCTCGAAGACAATTGGATGAAACCTCTCGTCGAATTTTTAAGGGACGGACTCCTCCCTGAGGATCCCAAGGAAGCGCGAAGGGTTAGAACCCGAGCCGAGCGTTACACACTAATCGGAGGCATCCTGTATAAATGCTGCTTTACCCAGGTGGACGGTCGGCCCTACCTGAGGTGCCTCTCCCCCGGGCAAGCCGATGACGCCCTGCAAGAGCTTCATGAGGGCATCGGCGAGGCCCATTCTGGTTCCAGAGCCCTAGCGCGCAAAGTGTTGAACTACGGGTATTTCTGGCCCACTCTCCTACGGGACGCTGAATGACACGTTCGGCAATGCAGCTCCTGTCAGAAATACTCCGATATCCGATGCCTCCCGCAAGCTCCACTGGCCTCCCTATCAAGTCCGATCCCATTCACAATGTGGGGGATGGATTTACTAGGGCCGTTTCTGCCAGCTCCTGGACAGTTCAAGTTCCTAGTCGTGGCAATCGACTATTTCTCGAAATGGATAGAGGCCGAGCCCTTGGCCACGATCACCGAAAATAAGGTCGTTCAATTCTTCTGGAAAAGCGTGATCTGCCGATTTGGCGTCCCTAGGGTCCTAATTACAGACAACGGAACACAGTTCACTGGGGCTGCCTTCCGAGCTTTATGTGAAGACCTCGCCATACAACACCGATTCTCCTCCGTCTCTCATCTTCAGTCAAATGGCCAGGCCGAAAATGCCAACCGACAGATCCTCTCTGGCATTAAGAAGATGTTAGACAAGTGTTCCAAAGGCTTGTGGGTCGATCAGCTTCCCAACGTGCTCTGGAACTACCGCACCACAAAGCGAACCCCAACGGGTGAGAGCCCATTCAATCTCACCTATGGGTCCGAGGCCATCATCCCCCTAGAAGTCGGAATACCCTCTCCTCGTTTGATAGCTTTTGAAGAAGAGCAGAACGCTAGAGAACTCAGAGCAAGTCTAGACCTGATAGACGAAATTCGAGAAAGAGCGGCCATACGGCAGCAAAGCTACCGAAGAAGGATCGAGCTAGCATACAACAAAAGAGTCCGCCCAACGGACCTCAAAGAAGGGGACCTGGTCCTCCGAAAGTTGGCCATCTCGTTCTCAGGTCAGAAAAGCAAATTGGCCCCGAATTGGGAGAGACCTTACAAGATTTCTAAAGTAATCCACCCCGGCACATACAGACTAGAAGATCTCGAAGGCAGGGAGATCCCCAGGACTTGGAATGCCGACCATCTCTTAAAATACCAAAAGAGAACAACAACGCCTCTCTAAGTAATTCGAGATGTCGAACCGTTCTTTTCCTGTTACTTGTAGTGATTTTCTTTCATTTTTTCCTTGTAATAACGGCTAGCAACTTTAGAAGCAGCCAATCATTGGTTATTAATAAATAAAGTTTTTTCATATTTTTACTACTGTTTGCATCTCTCTGCTTTTTACTCTTCAATTTAACGACGGTTCGGAGTCCAAAACTTGGCTCGACTCTACTTCGCAAGTTCGCTTCTAAGCGGGCTAGAAGTAGTTCGCCATTCGGAATTGCTCCCATAACTGTTGAACTAATCTAACGATGGTTCGGAGTCCAACACTTGGCTCGATTCTACTTCGCAAGTTCACTTCTAAGCGGGCTAGAAGTAGTTCGCCATTCGGAATTGCTCCCACAACCATTGAACTAATCTAACGATGGTTCGGAGTCCAACACTTGGCTCGACTCTACTTTGCAAGTTCGCTTCTAAGTGGGCTAGAAGTAGTTCGCCATTCGGAATTGCTCCCACAACCGTTGAACTAATCTAACGATGGTTCGGAGTCCAACACTTGGCTCGACTCTACTTCGCAAGTTCGCTTCCAAGCAGGCTAGAAGTAGTTCGCCATTCGGAATTGCTCCCACATCTGTTGAACTAATCTAAAGATGGTTCGGAGTCCAACACTTGGCTCGATTCTACTTCGCAAGTTCGCTTCTAAGCGGGCTAGAAGTAGTTCGCCATTCGGAATTGCTCCCACAACTATTGAACTAATCTAACGATGGTTCGGAGTCCAACACTTGGCTCGATTCTACTTCGCAAGTTCGCTTCTAAGCGGGATAGAAGTAGTTCGCCATTCGGAATTGCTCCCACAACCGTTGAACTAATCTAACGATGGTTCGGAGTCCATCACTTGGCTCGACTCTACTTCGCAAGTTTGCTTCTAAGCAGGCTAGAAGTAGTTCGCCATTCGGAATTGCTCCCACAACCGTTGAACTAATCTAACGATGGTTCGGAGTCCAACACTTGGCTCGACTCTACTTCGCAAGTTCGCTTCTAAGCGGGCTAGAAGTAGTTCGCCATTCGGAACTGCTCCTACAACTGTTGAACTAATCTAACGATGGTTCGGAGTCCAACACTTGGCTCGATTCTACTTCGCAAGTTCACTTCTAAGCGGGCTAGAAGTAGTTCGCCATTCGGAATTGCTCCCACAACTGTTGAACTAATCTAACGATGGTTCGGAGTCCAACACTTAGCTCGATTCTACTTTGCAAGTTCGCTCCTAAGCAAACTAGAAGTAGTTCGCCATTCGAAATTGCTCCCACAGCCGTTGAACTAATCTAACGATGGTTCAGAGTCCAACACTTGGCTCGATTCTACTTCGCAAGTTCACTCCTAAGCAAACTAGAAGTAGTTCGCCATTCGAAATTGCTCTCACAGCCGTTGAACTAATCTAACGATGGTTCGGAGTCCAACACTTGGCTCGATTCTACTTCGCAAGTTTGCTCCTAAGCAAACTGGAAGTAGTTCGCCATTCGGAATCGCTCCCAAAGCCGTTGAACTAATCTAACGATGGTTCGGAGTCCAACACTTGGCTCGATTCTACTTCGAAAGTTCGCTTCTAAGCAAGCTAGAAGTGGTTCGCCATCGCTCCTACAACCGTCGAGTTACCATAGCAAAAATCCGAGGTCAAACACTTGAGCTTAAGCGCGTTTTGCGAGTTCGCCAAACTGCGAGAGTGGGCGTCAGAAAGGATGCTCGGCGCCACTAGCCGAACATTCGTCTCGCCGACCTGCAAACAAGCAAGTGGCTGACTTAGAGGCCTCGGCGCAACAAACAATGATCACAAAAATAAAGAACACACAAGTTCGGCAACGACATTTAATTGATGGATGGGATACGGTACAAAGACGGACACAGCAGGATTACAAGTCGTTAAAGAGAAAGTTACAACGCCGACTTATTACACTTGGCTAAAAAAATATATATATACAAAAGCTCTCGGAGGCGACGTCTTCAGTGCTTTTTTGGAGCCGGGGCGTTCCGCTTCAAAGACACTCGAGAGTGACGACGCTTGTCTCCGGACCACGACCCCAAGCCAGCAAATTGAGACGTATCCTCGGTGCCGCTTCTAGTAGCTGCTCCAACGGATGCTCCGCTCGATGAAATTGCTACCGAGCTTTGTGCGTCCCCCGGACTAGGATGGCCGATGCGCTGACGAGTTGCCATTTCGTAGAAGATAATGCCCCGATCACTCTCCGCGCGAGTGCACGAAGTGCTTCGGACATTGATTGGTCCCAAATGCGGCTTGAGACGAGCAACTTCCGCCTCCAACTCCGAGATTCGATCACGCAACGAGTCATCCTTGACGTTAACTTCAAAATGAGGGGGTATCGCAGAGTCCGGCATACCTGATCGACTGGCTATGAGGCGCCAAAGATGAGTGACTTCGATACTTTTATCTACCGTCGATCTCTTCAGCGCTTCGACCTCAGCTGTCAATTGGACCCGTTCGGTCGTCAACTTGGCCACTTCTGTCGTTAGCCCCTCGCCTTTCGTCCGAAGCTTCGTCTCTACGGATTGCAGATGCCGGATCTCGGAAAGCAGGTCGTCTCTCTCCGCTGTTATTTTGGACAGGTTATGACGGATGCATTGAATCCGAAGCTCATTACTGAAAGCAGTTGGCGAATATTCACCTTCTCCTGTGGGAGTCATTTCGGCGATTCTGCTCTCCAGACGACGGATTTCGATGTCTCGCCGGCCGAGGACGAGCTGAAGATGGTTCCGCTCACTTTCGGCTCGACGTAACCCAAGCTCGACTTCGTACAGCCGCTCTCGGCATTTAGCCAGACACAACCTCGTCGCCCCAAGGCCGGCCTCGGCTCGAGCCTCTTCGTCCGAGCGAATTGCCTCGGCATCTTGGGCAACCACCATGAGCTGAAAAGAGACCGAGATAAACAGCAAAAGTTCAAACACTGCCGGAGCATCACACTCAAGAAACTTTCAAAACAAAAAGAGAATATTTGACGAAAGGGGGGCGAAAGACGAAGATCCGAACACCAACACTTCAAAAAATTTTCTTTTCATTCATTTCAAAAAGGTAGCGGTGGCCAGTCCGCTATTAGGCGTTACAATGATTGAAAAGAAAAGGAAAAAGAACAAAAAAAAACAAAACAAGAAAATGAGGAGCGGGGTCAAGGCGCGACCTCTTTCCCCGGGCGACGAGTTCGGGTGGGAGTCGACTTCTCCGAAGGGGACGCCACCGCCAGCGGAGTGACCACGGTACCGGGGACCTCGTCGATGACCTCGACCTCGGCATCACCTTCGTCAACCCCTTCCTCCTCCTCCCCCTCGGACTCAGGGTCGAAACCCTCGACGTGGCCGGGGAATAGCCTCCACCCCGAGACGTTCACCTCGGGGAACTCCTTTGACACCCGGTCGATGGCTGCAGCGAAGGCCTTCGCCATGTTCTGGGCGAGGAACCCCTGTGCCTTCTCCAGGGTCACGTCCTCTGCCGCCTTCACAGCCGCCGCCTTGGCTGCCTCGACTTCGGCCAGCTGCTTGGCCGACCCCTCCTTCTGGCGAAGGAGCTCGCCCTCCAACCTCGTCACCTCGGACTCGAGGTGCACCATCCTCGCCGACCTGCCCTCGTGCTCGACGTGAAGCTTGTCGAGCTCGTTCGACAGCCGAGCTTTCTCGTTCCGAGCCTGGTCGGATTCTTGCTTTAGCTCCTTCTCCAGAGCTGTCAACCTCTCGGTGAGGTGACCAAAGTGGACGATGATCTGTAGCAAAGAAGAACCAAAGGAGTTAGAAATTTTTTTTTTTTGTTAAAGGAGTACAATGAATGAAAGAAGCTCAAGGCTTACCGACACCGCCGAACGAGCGATCTCGATCATGTCGTCGCCCTCTCGCCTGGCCTCCATGGCGGCTCGGTCCTTCAGGGTAGCGAGATGCTTGACGGCTTGCATGCTCGCCAGCGAGTTGCCGAGGAACCCGTCGTGCTTCCGGACTTGCCAGTCCGGAATGTGAATTCTTTTGTGCTCCTCCGTCAGGAGCTCCTCGGCAACTGCCGTCAGGGGCGGCGTCGCCATTCCCAGGGCTGTGGCGATAGGGAACTCGCCGGTAGCGGCCGAAGCCAAAGTCCCCACCATGGCGGCGACAGGACTGTCGAGGTTCTCCACCTCCTCGACCGGGGCCGTGATCCTCGGAGCCTTCGAGGTCGACGGCAGCTTGGTCGCGACCCTCTTGCGCTTCTTGGGGGCCTTGCTCGCGAGTCCGGCCCTGAGTGCCAGCACGGCGTTGTAGTCCATGGTTTCTGCATCCAAAGTAAAAATTGATTAGCACACCGCAAATAACAAGGAAGAGAGTTCGGAAAGCAAAAACATAATGAGAGCCGCGTACTGGGATCTACGCAGCAAAGCCCTCCCTTGTAGAGGATATCCTCCGTCAGCTCCCTCCAATCGTACTTTGGCCGATCAAGGAGAGTTCGGACCGCTTCTTCTTCTTCTACACTGAGCTTCGGAAGCACCCTCGCCCTCTTCGGCACCCCTTCTACCCAGTTGGAGGGGATCGGCCATGCCTCCCGACTCCGCACAATCAAAAACTTCTCTCGCCAGTGCTTAATGGAGTCGGGGCATATGACGAGCCTGCCACCGTGCCTCGGAGTCACGTAATACCGGTACTCTGATTTATTCCCTTGGTGGAGCCGGTATAATGTCCGAAGCACGTTCAACTGCAGCTGGATCCCTGCAGCTTGGCAGTGGAGAACGAAACCATTTATCACTCGCCACGCGTTCGGCATGAGTTGGATGGGGCTGACCCCGAACTAACTTGCCACGGTAACGGCGAACGTGTGGAGAGGCAGCCGAGCCCCGGCGATGAAGGCATCGACCGGCCAGCAACACATCGTCACTGGCAGCGGCGAATTGGCCCTAACCCCGGGACCCGACAGCATGAGTTCGTACTCCTTCGGGAAGTGGAACGAATCCCGGATCACTGCCAAGTCCTCCTCACGCAGGATCGACACCGCCTCGTCTGCCTCCGTCGTCTCCCTCGCGGTGTTCTCCTCGAAGGACCTCCCCCTCCCATGGACGATCCGCTCGGCTTGATCCTTCGAGAGCTACCTAACTCTATGGAGCTTGGTCAGCGGCCCCGGCAGTTGTCCGAACTCTCCCATCCGCTTCGGATCTTGAACGATCGAATCCTTGCCGAACACCTTCTGGCCCTTAGTCGGAGTCGACTCTTCGAAAACCTCAAGGGAGGGCTCGGACCAAGAGACTTCTTCGGAGACAGAAGCTATAGACATAATTTATAAATTACCTTAAAGAGGATAGCTGCCGGAAAACTTCGCCGGAATCAAACATCGACCACCGGAAGAACTCGCCTAAGCACAAGAAACCGCCTGAGCAAAAGAGAAGGGAAATGAGAAATGAGAGGGGGGGTGAGGATTTATAGAGAGATGCACGCCAAACGAGGATGGTGGGCTTGTACGACCGGCCCATCTACACAAAACGACAAAGCGACCTCAATCATCGCCTTGTTTACCATGCCAAATCATGCCCTGCATTTAATGAGCATCCCATCTGATGGAAGCCCATAGGTCACTGCATTTAATAAACATCCCATCTGTCAGAAGCTGTCAGAAGTTGTCAGAAGTTTAGAAGGCGCACAGTTGATACAAACTTCTATGACGAAAAATGACAAGTTTCAGACCTCAGCACAAGCTGCCGAGCGTTCTTGGCACCGACCCCGTTACGGGGGAAAAATTCGAGGTCGGCACCAGCTGCCGAGCGTTCTTGGAACCGACCTCGTTACGGGGGAAAAATTCGAGTTCGGCACCAGCTGCCGAGCGTTCTTGGAACCGACCCCGTTACGGGGGAAAAATTCGAGTTCGGCACCAGCTGCCGAGCGTTCTCGGAACCGACCCCGTTACGGGGGAAAAATTCGAGTTCGGCACCAACTGCCGAGCGTTCTTGGAACCGACCTCGTTACGGGGGAAAAATTCGAGTTCGGCACCAGCTGCCGAGCGTTCTTGGAACCGACCCCGTTACGGGGGAAAAACTCGAGTTTGGCACCAGCTGCCGAGCGTTCTTGGCACCGACCCCGTTACGAGGGAAAATTTCGAGTTCGGCACAAGCTGCCGAGCGTTCTTGGAACCGATCTCGTTACGGGGGAAAATTCGAGTTTGGCACCAGCTGCCGAGCGTTCTCGGAACCGATCTCGTTACGGGAGAAAATTCGAGTTCGGCACCAGCTGCCGAGCATTCTCGGAACTGACCCCGTTACGGGGGAAAAATTCGAGTTCGGCACCAGCTGCCGAGCGTTCTTGGAACCGACCCCGTTACGGGGGAAAAATTCGAGTTCGGCACCAGCTGCCGAGCGTTCTCGGAACCGACCCCGTTACGGGGGAAAAATTCGAGTTCGGCACCAGCTGCCGAGCGTTCTTGGAACCGACCTCGTTATGGGGGAAAAATTCGAGTTTGGCACCAGCTGCCGAGCGTTCTTGGAACCGACCCCGTTACGGGGAAAAAATTCGAGTTCGGCACCAGCTGCCGAGCATTCTTGGCACCGACCCCGTTACGGGGGAAAAATTCGAGTTCGGCACCAGCTGCCGAGCGTTCTTGGAACCGATCTCGTTACGGTGGAAAATTCGAGTTCAGCACCAGCTGCCGAGCGTTCTCAGAACCGATCTCGTTACGGGGGAAAATTCGAGTTCGGCACCAGCTGCCGAGCGTTCTCGGAACCGACCTGGTTACGGGGGAAAAATTCGAGTTCGGCACCAGCTGCCGAGCATTCTTGGCACCGACCCTATTACGGGGAAAGATTGGACCTCGGATCATGCTGAACTCCCTCTCAGCACTCACAACCACGCCGAACTCTCCCCCCTCTTCGGAAAGATGGGCCGAACCGCATATAGACCTCGGTCCCCTAGTCAGCGAGCTCTAGAAGGGGTCGGAAGCATGATACGAGCACATGTCCCCCTCAACGAAGGAAAAAGGTCGAACTATCCGCCAAGAGATCACGAAAAAATAATCAAAATTTTGGGAAATCAAGGAAGAACTCCTGAAAGGCAATTGTAAAGATAGGGAAGCTTTTTGTAGTCCCCAAACGAGCAATTATCGCCAAGAACAATCTTCTAAGACCCCCGAACGATGAATTGACACTTTGCAAAGTTAAAAGGATGTCCCTGCAAGAACACCGCATGACCATAAGAGCTCGGGAACGACTGAATCCACTTGAAAAATCACCAAACTACAAATAGGGTCTGAGATGGGTACTGGGTCTCTCCGTTAAAGACCCAATAACCCACAAGCGGATCCACCTCAATCGGGCGCGGGTTTCAACCAGCAATAAAGCCCGATTAGAGGGATAGAATTAAGGCTCCCGATTAGATCCTAATCAACGGCCCTAATTCATGCCTATCCCTCCACTGGGAATTAGGGATTACATTCCTAATCTGTTCACAAGGAGAGTATTCCTTATCAGATCACGGGGATTACATTCCTAATCTGTTCCTTAAGACGCCTATAAATACCCCCCATCCATCTCCATTAAGAGGTAATCAATCTTTCTCCAGTTTTTGCGCTCTTTCATAATCTCTTCGATTACTGACTTGAGCGTCGGAGGGTGCGTCGCCGGGAACAACCCCGGTGTCTCGCACTTTTTGCAGGTGTACGGCGGGAGCGACGATCATACCCCGACGGAACAGGTATACAGGTTTACTATTCAGTTTTCCTAAGAATCCACAAATACTATCTGTTTGCCCCCACACCGAAATTTAGCGGCAACATGTATTTATATATATAAATTATTAGAGCATCTGTAGTCGTTCAAACCCAAATTTTGGGTATTTGGCATATAGGAAAGGAAATTTTGGGTTTGTGCTGCAGTCGTTTAAACCCAAAATTTGGGTTTTATTTAAAAAAAAAATCGACGGACGATGTATCATTTTCCATCTGAGGATTTTTAATCAAAATTTTTATCACGGACGGGAAGTCATTTCCCACCCAAGAAATTCCCTCCAAATTAACTCCTAATTTAACCATAATTAACTGTTAATTTAATCCTAATGAAATCTTAAATCATAATTAAATTTTAATTAAAACCTAATATTCACCCATAAAAATTGTATAGGCCTTGTTCTTTTACAAAAAAACCAAAACGTGTTTGGACGGGAGATCATCTCCCATCCGAGCACTTCTTTTCCTTGTTTTAAAAAAGTCAACGGAAGGGAAAACATTTCCCGTCCGTTCATTAAAAAAAAACAAATTCAGACGGGAAATCATTTCATGTTTGATATATTTAAATAATAATAAAAATATTGCCACAAAAGATGATATTTCGTCTGATTGCACAGGCGAAATATCATCTTTTGTTGGCTATTTTTTTCCATATTCCCATTTCATCTGCCAAAAATAGCCGGCCACTGTTCACCATATACCCAAATTTTGGGTATATAGCCAACGACTGCAGCATCTTCTTTTCTATTTTTTGCAAAATTTGGCAAATAAGCCAGCGACTACAGATGCTCTTAATAACTCTATTTTTATGATTGAACAAATCAACAAATTTCCTAAGTTTTATAAAATTCAAATAAACAATTTTTACCAACATTACTTATATCATATAAGAACAATTTGTATCTAATTCTTGATGAACTAAGTTATATGAAAATTATTAATTCCAACAACATCATTCTCTATGATATCGCCTTTTTAGCCTGGCCCCTATGATATCGCTTCCTTGCTCATTCTTATTAAACTACAGTTTCCTTTTTTAGTCTCGCCCCTATGATATCGCTTCCTTGCTTATTCTCTAATCGTTATATCAAAATGCTAACTGGTTTCATTTTATATACATCAATTATGTTAATATGGCTGTAATCATCTTGTCGGCATAGGGTTAACATAATCAACTTGGCTGTAATCATCAATTACGTTAATATATTTATTAACACGTGCAACACATGCGAAAATCATAGTTTTTTGCTTTGCAAAAAAATTATGACTTGCACCTCACGTGTTAAAAATATATTTTTATTAACACATGCATCACATGGGCAAAGTATTAGTAACATAATAAACCAAAAAATAAATACGCTACCCTATCTCGACAGTTTGCATCATAAATGCCGTCATATACATCCCCATTAATTAGCACAAATATACGGGCAGTCTATCTCGGCGTGTACACTATAAATGACATTATAGAAGTAACATATATCAGCGTTTGATGTATAAACGCCGTTATATATCATACATATAACGACGTTATATATAAACGCCGGCACAGATATTCGATATTTAAAAAAAATTTATAATGACTTATCCCGGTGTTTAGGTGTACACGCCGGGATAGATATGCCATTATAGCCGTTGTGGGTTGTAGTGTGGAGAGGCTCTATTAGATTTTACGGCTTCGTATGATCTTATACTAGCAAATACTTATTTAGGAAGGTGGAGGAAGATTTGATTACATTTAATAGTGGAAAAATAGGAGTCAAACTGTAATGCCCCGAATTCCAAAACACGGTAATTTGTAGCACAACAGGATCTTTTACTTCAAATTCGTACAATTTACAAGAAAATTAAAACTTTTTCATACAACACTGTTATTTCACATTTACGCACCGGAAAATAAATAATTACAACATGATAAATACAACTTGAATGAAAACAACAAAATCTGCAAGCAATCTTTAGCACCAAATCAATCTTTGTGTTCTTTTTTGCAAATCCCTTCCTGCACTGAAAATTGTGGGCATGTCAGTTGCTTACAACCAACGAAATATTATAAAACAGTGATCCTCACTATGACATAATATAACGATTCAAAATACTTAATAACCACAAACTTGAATGTAAAACAAAGTGTGAAAAGTGAATATCCTAAACATGTCAGTGTATGCAATGACTTAATGCCTAATACAGGTATTTACACTATGATGACACTAATGCATACTTGTTCGGATTCTATGCATCTCATTCTACATAGGTCCGAGGGCAAACACCTATGTACTCCAACTTGTAGGGTTGAATCCCTCGCCATGCAACCTACTACTATGACTACTACAAGATTTAGACACTTTGCAAGTATTGGCTCTTGTCCTTGGAATACTAGAGACCAATCCCTCTTCGTGGATCATTATGTGGCCCTTACGTCCATCGTCCCAGAATGCTGAGATTGTCTTACTCCGCAGGTCATCCTGGAAACCTCATTGCACAAATATCCCATGAGCGCCACTCTCGTCCCGAAATACTGGAGATCATTCCCGTTCCGTGGATCATTCTGTGGCCCTTACGTCCATCGTCCCAGAATACTGGGGACTGTCTCTCTCCAAGGATCATCATGGAGTCCATAACTCAGTTTGCACTTATTTCATCATGTCACCAACTAGTGCCTCGTCCTTAAGTTTAAGTTAAAAATCATCACAACCTTGAGCTAGCTTATCCTACCGGACTTAAGCCAACACAAGAGAAAGTCAGCCCACACTAGCTACTTCTCATAAGAATCAACCAACTGGTTACTCCTCAAATCTCATTAATAAAAACAGCCGGTCACTAGGGTCTCGCCTAGCCTCTAGATTCCAACGAATATCTCATTCGAGATCACAATATGTTATTCCCAACCTCAAATAAATATTTCAAGTTTTCAAAATTTTCTTCATTCCCGAAGTATTCAATTTTTCATAATTTACTCAACCATAATTTGCAAATCAAAATTCTCATTAACCACCTTTAATTAGTAAAATAAACTAATCACTTTCAAATTTCTCGAAACTCTTTTCTCCAAAAATTAATATCTTCCAAACGAATACTCTATAACTTAATAAAACATTTTTCTTCAATTTACATCGTTTAACTTAAATATCAAACTCTTTTTAAAACTCGACACAAACTTCTCAATCTTTCAATCAAATACTTGGCCTTTATATTTCAAAAGAATAACTTTCTATATCTTCAATTTCTTTTATTTGATATTTGAACTCCATCAACCTTGTCTTTAAATAATTCCAAATGTATAGATTTATATATACTTTTTTTTTTTCATTTCAAATCAGTGTAAAATTTCTAAGAAAATTGTCCATTGTTTACTTTTTTCAATTTTTGTGAATACCTCGCCTCAAAATAACAATTTAGAAAAAATCAGTTTTTCAAAAGTACCAGCCCCTGGCATCAAACCAGCAACCACCACATGGCTCCAGAGAGCTTGCCCGCTGAGTCTAGGCTCAGATCACGACACTTAGGGGATTAAAATCATTAAATGTCTATCCAATCTCTTCACTGACTTTTCCAAAAAGGTTTTTCTTTTTACACAGTGAACAACTGGGGCACACAATAGGGCTCGAACTGACGCCCCCAACTAGGCGACCGAACGCCTACCCACTGAGCCAAGCTCAGATCCACAACTACTACAGGTTTATAATCCTTAAGTATTTAATTCATGTCTAATTCACCATTTAAAAAAAAACATTCAATGGTCTACAATTTCTCACATCGATTCAATATACTCATTCTATACAAATCAGATAGTCTAACCATGAAAATTTACTGATTATTCATGCGTCACTGATTATTCATGCGTCAAGCAATTCTACAAAATCTAAAATCTCTAACAGGTTAAGAATGTCTCAAACATCATATTAAAATACTATCCCACATCACATTATGGATTTCTTTCAATATCAATTATCAAGATAGGAAAATTTCCCCCAATTCAATATCAATTAATTTCCTTCACAAAACTCTATTTATACAAAGAAAAATCTTAAAGTGTTCATGACATTCATTCAATAATATGAAATTGAATTTTATAATCTCACATAAATTATGAATTTAAAGTTAATCATGCATTTCATTCAATAGCTATTTGAAATTGTAGAATTCTCTACCACAAGCATTGTATCAAGAATTAGAGCAAAAACTAAGCAAAAATTTCATCTACCATTGTACTATAAATTATTTAAGCATGTTTTAACCATACAAATTAGAAGTAGTTTGAAACACCCATCTTATAGTAGATTAAAATAGCATTTCCCCTCACAAAACTCCATGGAAATGACCCTAGAAGCAATCTGAAACCCCCACCGAAACTCAGTCAGCAACGCCTGAACTGCTCTGCCCCACTCTTCTCTCTGTTTACTTCTACTTTTTTTTCTTTTTGGTTATGGGAAGAGAACTAAGATTAGGGTCTTTTATAAAATAAGTTAGGTAGTTATAATAAATCACTCCCACTCTCTCTTTCCACTACCCCACTACTAACAGACCAAGTCAAAAAGCCCCCCAACGTTCTCACGCTCTTCATGTGTGTGTGCACGTGCACGTGTTTGTGCACACCACCTCATTCTTTTATTTATTTATTTATTTATTTTTAAAATTAAAATTTGAATGGCTATAAAAAAATTGATTTCCCTTGTGGGTCAAAAATATAATACAAAGTGTAGTGATTTAAAATGAGAGAGAAATCTCTTAGAATTTTTTTTAGAAACTTACATATAAAATACTAACGTGCATTGGACGTGCAAAAATACGAAATTTTTTTATTTTTCTGGGGTGTTACACAAATTGATTTTTTTATTACTAGAAAGGTAGATCGCTTGACATGTAAAAATTGTAAAGTTATACCGGGAGAGTGTTTAACCTCACAACATAGATTAATTGTGTTGGATGTTAAGACTGGGAAACACATATGATCGAGGAAGGAGACTATGAACCCAAGAATTATGTGGTAGAACTTGAAGAAAGAGAAACTAGAGGTTTTTTAGAACAAAGTTCTTAAAAGAGCGACATGAAATTGAGAAAGAAAGACAAATATGATGCGGACTAAAATTGCTATGCGCATAAGAGAAATATCAAAGAATGTACTTGGAGAATCTAAAGGTAGAGGGTTGCAAACTAAAAGAACATGGTGGTGGCAAGAAGAAGTCTAAAATATTATAAGAGAAAAAAGATAACATTCAAAATATGCAAAAGAGTAGAAAAAAAGAGAATCTGGAGAGATATAAGACCGTTAGAAAAAAAATTAGAAAAGCGGTAAGAGATGCAAAACAATTTTTTTTGATGGTTTATACACAAAATCGGGAACAAAAGTAGAAAATAACACATATAAGCTTGCTAAATAAAGGGATAGAAAAAAAAGATTTGGATACAATTAGGTGCATTAAGAGCGATGATTTAAGAGTCTTAGTAAAAGATGACAAAACTAACTTGGGTAAAAACGGTGAAAAAAAAATGATAGCTTGTGACCTTATAGAAGATATTGCGCTAAACTAAGAAAAATAGAAAACCAAGATTCATGTAGCCGACCCTAACTAGTTGGAAAAAAGGCTTTGTGGTGGTTGTTGTAAAAGATGACAAAATTAAGAAAAGATGACCAAATTACTTTAAGAAGTTATTAAATGAAAAGGTTGTGAGCAACTTAAATATAGAGGAATCGAGGGAGAGTCGAGAGCATATATTTTTTCATAGAATTAGGACCTCAGATATTGGAAATGCTCTAGGAAGGATGAAAGTAGAAAAAGTTTTAGGACCGGATGATATACACATTGAAGTTCGAAAGTATCTTGGCAATTTTGGAGTGGTTTGGCTAACAATATTATTTAATAAGATTTTGGGACCAAGAAGATGCCCGATGAGTGGAGGAAGTGTATTTTATTATCTATATATACAAGTAAAAGAGATATACAAAGTTGATCCAACTACCCAGGGATTAAATTGATAAGCCATACGATAAAACTTTGGGAAAGAGTGATCAAACAACGACAGAGACTAGAAACTATAGTGTCTAAAAATTAGTTTGAATTTATGTATGTGAGGTAAACAATGGAAGCAGTTTATGTATTTGAGAGACTTATGGAAAAATATAGGAAGAATAAAAAAGATCTACATATGGTGTTTATAGATATGGAAAAAGCATATGATAAAATCCCTAGAGACATAGTATGCTGGACGTTAAATAATAAAAGAGGAACTACTGGGGATATTGAGGTGATTAAGGATGTGTATGAAGGGGCAATGACCAAAATTAGAACAACCACATGAGATCGGTGATTTTCCTATTATTGTAGATTTACACAAAGATTTAGCTTTAAGCCTCTACCTCTTTGCTTTGGTTAAGGATGAATTGATGTGAGAAATACAAGATGAGGTGTTTTGGTGTATGCTTTTGGTCGATGACATCGTCTTAGTGGACGATACTAGAGTAGAAATCAACGCTAAATTATAATTGTGGATAGAAACTTTTGGAAGCTAGAGGCTTTAGAATAAGCATAACGAAAATAGAATATATGGAATGCAATTTTGGTGATATTCGGAACACAAGTGAGGAAGTAGTGAAGCTTGATGGTTAAGAGATACCTAAGAGAGAGCTTTCTGATATTTAGGCTCGATTATACAAAGAGATGAGAAGATTTGTGAGGATGTTACATAGAGGATCCAAGCAGGGTGGCTTAAGTAGAGAAGCACTAGTGGTATTTTGTGTGGCAAATGATACCTTTGAAGTTGAAGAAATTTTTTTATAGGACGGCCGTTTGACCAATAATTATGTATGTAGCAGAGTGTTGGACAACAAAGAAACAACATGTCCAAAAATGAGTATAGCAGAGATGATGATGCTGAGATGGATGTGTGGTAAAGCCATAAAAGATAGAATTAGAAATGAGCATATACGAGACATGGTAAAAGTAGCTCCTATCCAAGATAAATTAAGAGAGAATCGCCTCAGATAGTTTGGATATGTCACATAGACCGAGTAGTGCCCCCATTAGAAAGAGTGATTTAATACGTATTGAGGGTAGAGTCAGGTGTAGGGAAGACATAAACATACTTGGGTGGAAATAGTGAGAAAAGATATGATAGCTTGTAGCCTTATAGAAGATATTGTGCTAAACCGAGCAGAATGGAAAACCAGGATTCATGTAGTAGACCCCAACTAGTTGGGTAAAAGACTACTTTCGTATTCTAGAACTAACAACCTTAAAACATAATAGGATTTCTAAATACCTATTATTTTAAGAAGTAATATTAAGGAAGAGAGGAAGATCATCTTCATCCCGATTTCTTCTCTGACCACCGTCGTCGTCGTCGTCAATAGCTTCCATTGCCACTGCCATCCTCCGGTGTCACGCACCGCTTCCCAAAATATAGAAATACGAGTAAGTAACGTAGGCCCAGCGAATAATATAAAATACCATCCATAAGCTGTACCAGTCTAACTCAACAATATGAACAACAAACACAGTCACACAAGGATATATAATCACATGAATCAAAGAAAAACTTCAATAATAATGAAATACTCCAAAATAATATCCAACATAATATCTAATATCAGGGAAAATAAATAAAATCAGGGACAAAAGCCCAAAACAATGTATAATATCAAAGACAATGTTCAAAAGAAATAAATCTAGCATAAATTAATTCAAGTAGTGCAATCTTCGGTTCAAACTTCTAGAATCGTTGCTTACCAATTCCTTCTGATATTGTTCCTTTAGTACCTGTAAATTCGTGATCTAAAAAGAAAGAAAATAATGTCCTTAGAGCAAGTCATGGACAACAAGTAGAGAAAACAGGGAATAATAGGAACATGGTATATCAAAAAGATGGGACGGGATCAAAGTCAATAACAAAGTCAAAGATTGGCAATAATATCAAAGGTCTATGTTTAATCATGCATTTAATTAATATTTTCGATTCAAGTCCAGTGTTGATGATAGTATACGGGGTCAAGCAAGAGATGTCATGGGAGGGTTGTTAATCATTTTATTAACCTATCTAGTGCACATACTACTGCGTCCCATTCCACAGGTTCGGTGCAGGCACACAGTGAACGCTTTAGACTGATGGTGGATTTACGGATCGTGTACTCGGCCGAGTAATCAGTGATTAATGTTCAGCGATAGTAATTATCAAGCAGTATTTTATGGCTATCAGTCAGTATCAGTACAAGTCAGGTAGTAGGGCCTGACTGGTACAGTTTCCGATTGTTCACTACCAAGTCATCCCATAATACCCCGGCTTGTTAACATTTTATTTCATCCTATGTGAACATGCAAGAAGGTGTCAGGATTGTATCATGCTAGGTGTGACTAATTCTACTTGTTACAGACAAAAAAAGAAGCAAACATATTAAATTAACACAAATCACACAATCTGGACAGCAGGACGTTACTATAAAAAAACAGAGATTCCCGCTGCCACAGATAAAAAAACTGGATCCGTCAGAAGTTCTAGAAACTAGAATCTCTTCCGGTTCCACCGAATATACACACGATATATAAAAATCAAAGAAACTATGTTGAAAATCCTATTCTTTTTAGATTTAATGTTCAGACAGCAAGTTATAAATTGTATAAATATATATGAATTAGGTAAGAAAACTCATCAATTAAATCTACAAAAATTCAGGGTAGTTCCTACACACGTCTAGTCTCAAAAAAATTAATTTCATATTTTTATTTTACAGTTAACATGTTTTATTTATTATTAAATCTAGGTGATGCCCAGAAATTTGTGAATCTGGAAATCCAGACCCAGCTGTACTAAAAATAAGATATCTCACAGATTATAACTCGAAATTCAATTCCGTCGAATGTTATGGAAAATAGACTCATGGGGCTAAAATTCTTATTCACAAATTATTTCAAATTACAACAGAAACATGGTCGAAAATCTAATAGGCAATAACTTCATCATACAAACATGTATTTCATGATAATTAATAAACACAGTGCTATTGGATGGTTAACATGCAGATTCCTAGGTTTATGATGCAATTTACAATCACGGTAGTCAATTCTTTAAATCAAATTCAATCTAACATATTCAATTCAACAAATAATTCTATAACATCGATCTAGTTATTTTCATGTATTTCGTGCATATGAAATGTGCAATAGGGACTATGTTCGAGTCAAAGATAGCGGCACAAAGTCAAGAATATTGGGTTTAGCTCGTGTAAACCCTCAATATACTCAACAGAATTCAATAGCAATATGCTAAACCCTCAATATACTCAACAGAATTCAATAGCAATATGATAAAAAGGATTGATATCTATTTGCGGGGATCAACAAATTCTTGAACACAAACAATTGAGGGGTTCAAGAAGAGACTTTCCTTTCAGATGATTAATTCGAATATAACAGAATAACGGAATGAGAATTCCGAGCGACGAAACACGAACGGCAACATGTGTGTTGTACATGCAACAACACACAGAAAAAGAACATAACTCAGCAAATCCAATTCCCAAATACCAAACAGCGAGCACAGCCAATCCCTAAGTTCCCAAAATAGCAAACACCAACTCGGATCCCCCTACTTCCCGAACACCAAACAGCAACGAAAAAAGGGAGGGAGATAGCGACGACGATCGGTGATTGGCTCGCTCGTCAGTGACTGGCAACACTAGCGGTGGTGCACGACCACAGTGGCAGCTCGACGACGACGGGGGATCGACTGGTGGCGCTGGGCTCCAGTTGCGATGTTCTATTTCTTCCCAAATAGAGGAAGAAGATGGAGATGGTCGGGGGTGGTGGCTGTCGAGGCTAGGGTGGTTGACACGGTGGCAGTGGATGAGGATGAGGGTGAAGATGATGGAGGTTGCGGGAGGTTGACGACGAGGATGGAGGATCGACTGGCGATGGGTTTTGGGTTCAAGTGAAACATGGATGACGATGAGATGGTGGGTGGACTGGTGTCGACGAGGGGCGGGATGGAGACGACGGGGGGTGCAGGTGGCGACGAGGGTGACTGGGGGGTGATTAGAGATGTGGAGGGTCGACGAGCGGTCGATGGATTCGGGAACAGAGGATGAGGGGAGAGAAAGCGGCGGGTTAGGAGAGAAAGATTATAATTAAATAGGGTTAGTTAAATGATTAGGGTTAATGGGGATATTTATAGTGTAATTGTCACGCCCCGCTTCCCAAAAGAGAATACAGAATACGGATACGTGACAAAAGCCCAGCGAATAATTTTCATCATCCAAAAACTGTTAGGATCTTTACAACATTTCACAAGAAAAATCAGAGTCGGAAGTAAGAAAAGTCAACCAAGTATGCATAAATGAATCAAATACCAACATGATTACTTGAAAGAAAATATGTTATTCTCAAATAAACCAGATCTGAACAAGTCAATATCCTGGGCCACATTGTCCAAATACAAAAAATAAATAAATCCAAGTAACAGGTACAATTATTCAAGATAAGCACCAAGAAATAATAAATAGATATAGCAAAAATTTTCAGCAACTAGTATCTCATGTCACCAACTCCATCTGGCAACTGGCCTTCGAAATCTGCAATTTAATAAATTGTAGGAAAAGAAAAAAAGAAAACAAACTCCCGTCAATGCAAGTTACGGGTCGCTTGTAGTGCAGGATACAAGTACAGGAAAAGATAAACAAATAGCATGATAACAAAACAGGATAACTAACATGAATCAGGAATAAAATCAAGTATCATGATATGCTAATAGGTTCAAGTAACATGTATCAAATGTCAAGCAAGCAGGTAAACAGGTACACAGATGAACAAGTAAGCAGGTAATCAGGTATACAGGTAACATGTATCAGGCAAGCATGTAATAGGTATTCATGTATCAGGTATTATGTCATGTTAAGTCTTGTATTATTACTATCTAGGTAGCACTTCATGCATCCATCCTTTTACTACATGGTTGCTACATTCAAAAATGTTGTGTTTAGATTTCGTAGGGGATTCTACAGGTCATGTACTCGGGTATCACAAGATCACAGAACTTGGTCGGTAAACTTGATTGGTTGAGAAAATTAACTTGGTCGGTAACTTGATCGGTAACAAAAATTAACTTGATCGGTAACAGAAAATTAACTTGGTCAGTAACTTGATCGGTAACTTGGTCGGTAACTTGATCGGTAAACAAGTCATATGGGAAGCACGAGTCCCTTTCCGAGTACAGACTCCTATATTGTCCACTACTAGATCTTTCCCTTAACCCCGACTTGGTTATTTGTTATTATTATCAAACAAGCATGTGTATGTCTCAAACAGGGCAAATATAATATGGTACGATCAAGTAACAAGTTCAGGTTGCAAGATAAACATGTACATGTGATAAACAACACATAATAGCATATAACAACGAAAACTCTAGTTCAGGACAGCAAGAAAGTACTGCACTAAAACTGGGATTTCCGTTCCTACAAACATGCAAACATGGATCCGTCAAAGAATCTGGAAAATAAACTCCCAGCCGAATCCAGCAAGTACATATAAGTCATATAGTATTTCACAACATCATAACTCAAAACAGGTTTGAATCCAGAAAACACGTTTAGTCAGAAATCAGAAGATTGTATTCAAAGTCAGGAAAACAGTATGAAAACTCATTAATTAAATCCACGGAAAATATGGGGTATTCCCCTATATGTGTAGCATCAGAATATAAAATTTCATAATTTTACAAAATAAATAGTTTAATTAACAAAAATCAGAAAACAACAAGATGCAGTAGTTTTGTAAATCTGGAATTATAAACATTGCAGTACGAAAACAACAATATGTCACAAACCATAAATCAAAATCTAAATTCGTCAAAAGGGTGATAAAATAGATATAGCAGGCTAATGGGGCTTGCCTGGGATTCTTGCGAGTTTACTTTTCATATTCAAAAATACTTTACAAACAGCAAGTAGAATTTAGTCGAAACTCTGGTTCTTTACTGAACAATATGAAAATTCTACATGTATAGTAATTTTTTTAGAAACAGAGAATGGTTTGTAAAACTCATCAAATAAATTCACAAAAATTCAGGGTTAATCCCAATCAAGTCTAGTTATATTGTGCAAAATATTGGATCAAAATAATACTTTTAACATCATTAATAAAATAGATTACTCTTCAGAATTTATAGAAAACAAAATCTAGAAATCTCTTTACACTTCTGTAGTAAAATAGACATAACTCACAAACCTTAAAACGAAACTGAGATCTGTCAGAAGGGTTGGAAAATAAACAGAATTCTCTACAAATCATGTTCACAAAATATTTTCAAGTACTGACCATAATAGGGTCTAAAATACTGATCAAACGGGAAAACCGGTAAAACTGAAATTATCCTTCATACACAAGATTAACTCGTTCACATAAAACGCATCCAAATAATAACCAACATGAAATATAGTGTACTAGATGTCCAAACAACATGGCATGGGGTATTTTACAAGTATTTGACAAGTATATCACGAATAACACATCAAACACAAATATCTCAAAGTTGCATGAACATATACATCAAAAGTGGTCAACCCTAGGTTGTTTCATATCATATATATCGTGAGGCAACTATTGTCAAATCATCACAATAGAGATAATAGATAACAGAGAATTCACACACAATTGTCTCTAGAACTCAACTACACTACAGGCGGTATTTAGTACTTGTATTACACAAAGAAAAGAATACAAGTTACTTGCCTGAGAGACGATGATGAAAACGACGAAGCAAGAACAAGAATAACGGGAATGGATTCCCGGGCACGAACTCGACAAACGAACCACCCAACCACGAACCAAACCTCGAACACCATGAACAACTACGAATGATGAACTATGAACGCCACGAACACACGAACGAACTATGCGAGCCTATAAGCTACCTTACCTACATGTTCCACAATATCAAATGGACCGATGAATCGGGGACTCAACTTGCCCTCACCTCCGAATCGGATAACACCTTTCCAAGGCGATACCTTGAGGAACACATGGTTGCCTGCCACAAAATCTAGAGGCCTACAACGATAGTCAGCCCATCTCCTTTGCCTGTCCTGAGTAGCCTGCAAATGCTTCTGGATCTGAGCCATGGCATCAACTATTTTCATGATCAACTCAAGCCCCAAAAGTTTTCTCTAGCCGATATCATCCCATAAGACTGGCGATCTACACTTGCGCCCATACAGAGCCTCAAATGGTGCTGCCTTGAGACTTACCTGATAACTGTTATTGTATGAAAACTCGACTAAGTGCGGATGATCTTCCCACGACTGTCCAAACTGAAGAACGCAGGATCTCAACATGTCTTCTAGGGTCTGAATCATCCTTTCTGACTGTCCATCTTTCTGTGGATGGAATGTTGTACTGTATCTTAACTTAGTACCCAAGCTCTTCTACAGAGTTTTCCAGAATTGAAACATGAATCTCGTATCTCTATCCGATACGATACTGACAGGAACTCCATGTAGCGGGACAACCTCCTGAATATAGTTCTCGGCCAAACTCTCCATGGACTGACCCACATGGAAAGGAATGAAGTGGGCACACTTTGTCAACCGGTTCATTATCACCCAGATAGCATTATGGCCCTTGGAACTCCTTAGCAAAGCTGTGACAAAATCCATCATGATATTCTCCCATTTCCACTCTGGGATTAGAAGAGGTTGCAAAAATCCTGTGGCCCTCTCATGCTTTGTCTTCACTTGCTGACAGATCAGACAATGAGAGACAAATCTAGCCACAGATCTCTTCAAACCATGCCACCAAAAATGTTGCTTCAGATCCCTGTACATCTTAGTACTACCTGGATGAATAGAATACGGGGACCGATGAGCTTCCTCAAGTAGCTTATGCCTGAATTCTCCTCTAGGTACACACAACCTAGAGCCAAAACGAAGCGGCCCATCAGCATGAATGACCAAATTGATTCTCAAACTGGCTTTCACTTCACTTCGGAACTTCTACAACTGTTCATCGCCCGCTTGGGCTTCCTTGATCTGCTCTACCAAAGAAGATTGCAACTGCAACATCATGAACTGCTGTGCTGATTCAGGAAGTAACACATCCAAATCTAGCATTCTCACATCCTCCACTATTTCCTTCTGTTTTGTGAGGAACATAGCAGTGGGTCTCCTACTCAAAGTATCAGGTACCATGTTCACTCTGCCTTGGTGATCTGCAAATTGATGTCAAAGTATGCCATCAATTCCAACCATCTTCTTTGCCTCATGTTCAATTTCTTCTGTGTGAACACATACTTGATGCTTTTGTGATATGTGAATATTTCCACTCTATCCCCAAGGAAATAATGCCTCCACAACTTCAAGGAAAAATCACGGCCGGAAGCTCCAGATCATGCATGGGATAGTTCTTCTCATAAGGCCTTAACTGCCTAGATGCATAAGTGACAACCATGCCTTGCTGCATTAGCACTGCTCCCAGACCTCTACCCAAAATATCACAATGGATCACAAAACCACCCGAACTGTCAGGTAAAGTCAGCACAGGTGTTGACGGTAACTGACGCTTCAACTCTGCAAAAGCTTCATCACAAGCCTCATCCCAATCAAACTTCTTCTCTTTGTTCGTCAAACTGGTCAGAGGCCCAACAATCTTTGAGAAATCCTGAACGAACTACCGATAATACCTGCTAAACCAAGAAAGCTTCGCACCTCAGATGCAGACTTCGGGATCGGCCAGTCCTTGACCACAGAGATCTTTGATGGATCAACAGAAACACCATCACCCGAAATAATGTGACCCAGAAAAGCAACCCGATCCAGCCATAACTCACACTTATTGAGTTTTCCATACAGCTGGTTCTCTCTCAAAGTCTGCAGGACAACCTTTAAATGCACAGCATGATCTTCCTGGTTCCGAGAGTACACCAAGATGTCATCAACGAAGACCACGACAAATTAATCCAAAAACGACGAGAACACCCTGTTCATCAGACTCATGAACACAATCGGTGCACTAGTAACTCCGAAAGGCATCACCAAAAACTCATAATGTCCATACATTGTTTAGAATGCCATTTTCTGAACACCTTCTGAATTCACCTTAAACTGATGATACCCGGGACGAAGATCCAACTTCGAGAACACCGAAGCACCTCCCAGTTGGTCAAACAAATCGTCAATCCTCGATAATGGATACCAATTCTTCACAATGACATTATTCAACTCTCTGTAGGCAATGCAAAGTCTGTGGCCGCCATTCTTCTTGTTGACGAATAGAACTGGGGCTCTCCAAGGTGAAACACTAGGCCTGATAAAATCCTTATCTAGCAGCTCCTGAACTTGGACCTTCAGTTCCGCCAATTCAACCGGTGCCATGCGATACAGACTCTTAGAGATAGGTGTCGTACCTGGCTGAACATCAATGCTGAACTCCACATCTCGGTCTGGCGATAAACTGGGCAATTTCTTGGGAAAGACATCAAGGAAGTCCCACACAACTAAGGGTGCAACATCCCCATCAAAGCCTAACGACACAAGTGAAATAGCCTTAGGGTCCATCGAGCTCTTGACACGCCCTGACGGTGTCTCACCCGCATGGAACACAAACTCTGGTTGACCAGAAAGCCTAAAAGTCCCATTCTTCTCACGACAATCAATCACGACACAAGAAATACCCAACCAGCCCATATCCAGAATAACATCAAAACCGGAATTGGGAATCACAATCAAATCAGCCAAGATCCACATCACTAATTAGCAACGAGATTTACTTGCATACCCTAGAACCGACAAAGACTCCTCCACTTGTGGTGATGTCCCAAGCTGTGGGCATAACATTGCTTGCTAAACTATGCTGATCAACAAAACGGGAGAAAATAAAAGAGTGGGTAGCACCGGAGTCAAACAAAATATGAGCTAGAAGAGAGAAAACTAAAATGATACCTAGAAGATGATCAAACAAAAAGATAAGATGCTAGCATGATATATGCACGAATAATTGTGCAAAAGGAAAAGGAATAACATCCAGAAATAAAAAGAATGGATGATTCCAGAATCAAAAGAATACGAGTACAAAAGGGATAAAATCATACCTAATAAGGAATCAATGAATGGAAGGGGCAAAAGATAATAAGAAAAGAAGGGACAAAAAAGGATAAAAAAGATACCCAGATTATATGATGGTTATTATATATATTCATGTGATTATCGTGGTGTGCACATCACCGAGTTAACCTGGCTAGAGCCAAACTTGACTAATTTATCGGCCAAGTCAAACCTCCATAAGTTAGTCATGTTTGACTTATATATTATCCAACCCTGTGCTCTGATACCACTAAAAATCCTGTGATGCTCACTTCCCAAAATAATGAAATACGAGTACGTAACGTAGGCCCAAAGAATGATGTAAACACCATCTATAAGCTGTACCAGTCTAACTCAAGAATATGAACAACAAACACAGCTACACAAGGAGATATAATCACATAAATCAAAGAAAAACTTCAATAATAATGAAATACTCCAAAATAATATCCAACATAATATCCAATATCTGGAAAAATAAATAAACTCCGGGACAAAAGCCCAAAACAATGTATAATATCAAAGACAATGTTCAAAAGAAATAAATCTAGCATAAATTAATTCAAGCAGCGCAATCTTCGGTTCCATCTTCTAAAATCGTTGCTCACAAATTCCTTCTGGTATTGTTCCTTCGGTACTTGTAAATTCGTGATCTAAAAAAAATATCCTTAGAGCAAGTCATGGACAGCAAGTAGAGAAAACAGAGAATAATAGGAACATAGTATATCAAAAAGAAGGAACGGGATCAAAGTCAATAACAAAGTCAAAGATTGGTAATAATATCAAAGGTCTATATTTAATCATGCATTTAATTAATATTTTCGATTCAAGTCCAGTGTTGATGACAGTATCCGGGGTCAAGCAAGAAATGTCAAGGGGCGGTTGTTAATCATTTTATTAACCTATCTAGTGCACGTACTACTGCGTCCCATTCCACAGGCTCGGCACAAGCACAAAGTGGACGCTTTTAGACCGATGGTGAATTCATGGGTCATGTACTCGGCCGAGTAATCAATGATTAATGTTCAGTGACAGTAATTATCAAGCAGTATTTTATGGCCATCAGTTAGTATCAGTATAAGTCAAGTAGTAGGGCTCGACTGAGTACAGTTTTCGATTGTTCACTACAAAGTCATCCATAATACCTCGGCTTGTTAACATTTTATTTCATCCTATGTGAGCATGCAAGAGGGTGCCAGGATTGTATCATGCTAGGTGTGACTAATTCTACCCATTACAGTCAAAATAAGAAGTAAACATATTAAATTAACACAAATCACACAATATGGATAGCAGGACATTCCTGTACAAAAACAAAGATTTCTGTTGCCACAGAAAAGCAAATCTGGATCCATTATAAGTTCTAGAAACTAGACTCTCTTCCGGTTCCCGAGAATATACATACGATATATAGAAATCAAAGAAACTATGTTGGAAATCCTATTCTTTTCAGATTTTATGATCACACACCAAGTTATAAATTGTATAAATATATATGAATTAGGTTAAAAAACTCATCAATTAAATCTAAAAAAATTCAGGATAGTTCCTACAAATGTCAAGTCTCAGAAAAATTAATTTCATATTTTTATTTTACTGTCAACATGTTCTATTTATTATTAAATCTTGGTGATGCCCAGATATTTGTGAATCTGGAAATCCAGACCCAACTGTACTAAAAATAAGATATCTCACAGATTATAACTTGGAGTTCAATTCTGTCGAATGTTCTGGAAAATAGTGTCATCGGGCTATAATTCTTATTCACAAAGTTATTTCAAATTACAATAGAAACATGGTCGAAAATCTGATACAAAAAGAAACAAACAGGAGGCCAGAAAATAATTTGATATGAATAGGCAATAACTTCATCATACAAACATATATTTCATGATAATTAATAAACAAAGTGCTATTGGATGGTTAACATGCAGATTCCTAGGTTTATGATGCAATTTACAATCACGGTAGTCAATTCTTTAAATCAAATTCAATCTAACATACTCAATTCAACAAATAATTCTATAATATGGATCTAGTTATTTTCATGTATTTCGTGCATATGAAATGTGCAATAAGGACTAGGTTCGAGTCAAAGATAGCGGCACGAAGTCAAGTATATTGGGGTTAGCTCATGTAAACCCTCAATATACTCAACGGATTTCAAATAGCAATATGGTAAAAAGGGTTGGGATCTACTTGCGGGGATCAACAAATTCTTGAACACAAACAATAGAGGGGTTCAAGAAGGGACTTTCCTATTAGATGATGAATTCGAATATAACAGAATAACGTGATGAGAATCCCGAGCGACAAAACACGAACGACAATACGTGTGCTTTACGTGCAACAACACACAGCAAAAGAACTCAACTCAGCAAATCCCATTCCCAAATACCAAACAGCGAGCACAGCCAATCCCTAAGTCCCCAAAATAGCAAACACCAACTCGGACCCCCTACTTCTCGAATACCAAACAACATTGAAAAAAGGGAAGGAGTGAGCGATGGCGATCGGCAACTGGCTCGACTCGTCAGCGACTGGCGGCACTGGCGGCGGTGCATGGCCGTAGTGGCGACTCGACAACGACGGGGGATTGACTTGTGGCACTGTGCTCTAGTTGCAATTCTATGTTTCTTCCCAAAATAGAGGAAGAAGATGGAGATGGTCGGGGGTGGTGGCTGTCGAGGTTAGGGTGGTTGACGGGGTGGCAGCAGATGAGGAAGAAGATGGAGTTTGTGGGAGGTTGACGACGAGGATGGAGGATCGACTGGCGATGGGTTTCGGGTTCAAGCGAAACAGGGATGACGATGAGATGGTGGGTGGACTGGTGTCAACGAGGGGCTGGATGGAGATGACGAGGGGTGCAGGTGGCGATGAGGGTGACTGGGGGGTGATCAGAGAGGTGGAGGGTCGACGAGTGGGTGATGGGTTTAGGAACAGAGGATGAGGGGAAAGAAAGCGGCGGGGTAGGAGAGAGAGATTATAATTAAATAGGGTTAATTAAAAGATTAGGGTTAATGGAGTATTTATAGGGTAATTAAGATGTTGGGGGTTAATGTATTTAGGGTATGGTTTTAGGCTCCAAAAAAAGAAGAAAAAAATAGAAAACCATGGGATAAATATATAGCGGATCAATTTAAACCCAAAACACAAAAGAGTAAATATTTGTAGCGAGCCAAAAAATGCATGATCCAAGCCAAAAGAGTACAAAATGTTTAAAAGAGAGTAAATGAGTCCAAAAAAAAGCAAGATTAATTATTTAAAAGGGATTCGAATACAATAATCAAGAAAAATAAAATAAAATACAATAATATCCAAAACAGAAAAATAGGGGTTACATCCGGTCTTTGTCGCTGCCCTGCCCCAGTCCCATACCACCCCAGCCTTCCGACTACCCCAATAGTCGTTGTGGTTGCGGCTGCCCTTACGCTCCGTCTCTCTCTAGTTCTCACCAGACCGTGCCGAAACCCAAATCCGGGTTCAAACCTAACCCGACCCGACACTTCAACCCAATCCAATCCTGTTTTGACCGTGTGCGCCTAGATTCAACCCGACACACCTGATCAAATCCGACCTGTTGCGCCCCTGCATTCGATTTGACGCAATCAGTCCTGATCTAGACTCGAGTCGCGCCCACACCCACACCTACAACTGATGTTGTTGTTGTTGCTCTGGACCCAACCCATTTGACCAGTCAAACAAGAACATTGAATAGTCAACCAGATACAGCTGAATGTTGACATCATCATCCCTGCTCATTGACATCATCAACTTTTTTTAGGTAAAAATTTAATTTTTATTATTTCTATTGTTTATTGATTTTCTTCTTTGTTTTACATGCTTGTTCAAGATGAATTCAAACCAAGATGGTGTGTTTAATGGAAATCTAATTTTCAAATTGAGTGGATTTTCTGTAGGCGAGTTCAACACTTGGGTCTTGCAAGTACAACTTTCAGATGAAGTGGATGCAGGTGGAATACACTGTATTGACCACCTAGGATTATAGCAAACTGGATGTTTCTGACGAAGAGTGGAACAATAGCGAGAGCCTATGTTGATGGTATCTTCTCAACTACTTGAATCAAATTCTTTCAGAGATATACATGAAGTTGGGAACTGCGAAGGAAATCTGGGATGGACTCCAGAAATAGTTTGCTGAGGAGGAGGAACTCTCCAAGATGCAACCCATTGATAAACTTATGGGCTTCAGGTTTTAGGAAGATAAGAACATCTTTCCACAGGTATCTGAACTCGAATCAATTGCTATTAAATTGAACAATGGGAATATTCATATTTGTGACATATTGCTCCTGGTATTATTATTTTTAAGTAACCTAATAATTGGCAAAATTTTTAAACTGACATGTCTCGTAAGAAAGTCCAAACGGGTTTAGTTGATGTGAAACGATTTTTACTGATTGAAGATCAAATAAGGAATAGGAACAAGTTGGAGGCAATTGGTAAAACAAAAAGTTGATGCAAATTACTTATTACACTCCAAAAGTTTCCAAATCCCACTGTCATAAAGCTAGCTAGCACTACTTCTGATAATTCCCAAAAGTTGAAACCTACACTTAATGTTGGGAAGAAAAGGGCCAATGCAGGAATTGCAAAAAGGGGACGTTAGGCAGTGGACTGCAGAATACTCAAGAAAACTCCAACTGTAGGTTGTTCTGAGAAATTAAACTTGATTGAATCTGAGACAACAGAGTTTATAGGTGTTAGATTCAGGGATAGAAAAGAATACTTTATTAGATTATTGAGTTTATTGGATCGATTGATTATAACTGAGTGCAATGTCTCTTATATATAGGAGAGAAACAAAGACTAAACTAATACATTATTCTATATGAAACTAAACTAATATCTCACATCTAACACCCCCTCTCAAACTCAAGTTAGTTCAAGCAACATGTGTTTGGAATATTGATGATGTTCATGTGACAGGGACAACACACAGTGGTGCAGGGATGGCGCTCGGTAGTGGCGCATGGGATGGTGCACAGTGGCACAGGGACGTGGCTTGGTGGTGCAGGGACGGTGCACTGTAGCGGCACATGAGATGGTGGATAGTGGCTCAGGGAGGTGCTCGGTAGTGGTGCAGGGACGGTGCTCGGTATTGGCACATAGGACGGTGCAGGGTAGCGGCGCAGGGACAGTGCTTGGTGGTAGAAGGACGACACACGGTAGCGGCGCATGGGACGATCCGGGTCTTGGATCTAGAAAGTGTGGGAGTAGTGCTCTTCGGCAGGAGGTAGTAGTGTTCTTCAGCGAGAAGTAGTAGAAGTAGTAGTGAAGTAGTAAAAGTAGTAATGGTAGTAGAAGGGATGGCGCTCAGTGACGATGAATGGGACGATCCGGCTCTTGGATCTGGAAAGTTATAGTAGTAGGGATCTTCGGCGGGAAGTAGTAGAAGTAGTGGTGGTAGTAGCAGGGATGGCGCTCAGGTAGATGGGATGGACGTCGAGATCTAGGATGATGTCGATATACCCCCCTCTCAAATTTATGATGGATTAACCAATGTAAGTTTGTATCGAGATCTGGATGCGGAAGTGGGAGGGCATCATCGGGATCTTAGATGTGGGAGATGGGAGTTGGGATGAGTTGTGTTGGGATTTGGGTTTTTATTTTTTTAGAAACAGAACCGGGTCAGATTTGGATTTGGGTATAGGTTTTTGGTATTCAAGTATAGGGTATCAGGGTGTGGATTTGGGTCAGGTTTTGGGTATAGTTTTGGATGTTGGAGATAGGTTTGTGGTGGCAAGAGTTTCAGTTTTTTTAATTATATTTATTATTATTTATTTATTTATTATTTATTTTATGGTCGGGTTAGGAATAAAAGAAAGAGAAGGGATGCATAAATAGGGTTTGGGTTTCGAGTAGTTTTTTTTTTTGAGGTGGCGGCTATGATGTGAGTGGGTGAAGATGAGGAGTTCGGTAGAGGATTTCAGAGGAGATTTTTTTTGTGATGAAGGGGGAGATTTCAGATGTAGGTAGAGGAGAGAGAAGATGGCGTTGGGATTTGTCAGGATTTGAGGGAATTAGGAGATGTGGGAATCGGGAATCTGGGGGCAGAGGGTTTGAGGGAGATGCCGGCAATGGGGAGGTGATGTCGGTGAGGTCAGGGAGTGGCTGATGATGAGATGTGAGGAGAGCGGTTTGTATTGGGATTCAAAAGCAAGTAGAAGTGGTGGCAGCGGGTTGGGTTGGCGTCGGGTGAGCGCGCATAGCCACTTGAGTAACAGGCGACAATGGCACCTTCATTGGAGAAGGCTATTTGGACGGTATTGGCGACGTGGATGGAGAGTGAACGGCGATAGAGATGAGGATGAAGAGGAAGAAGAAGGTGGAAATGGAAGAGACCATTATTAGGGTTTGGGTATGGAGGGCAGTGAAGGGGATGCTGGTGGTGGATGCTGTGTTTTGGAGTGGTGATGAAGTTGGGTTTTGGTTTTGTAGGGAGGCAGTGGAAGAATTGTTTGGGTGGTGATGAAGTTGGGTTTTTGTTGATTTACGGGTTTGAAAAAGAAGAAGATGGAGTTGAGGAAGGAAGAAGATGAAGGTTGTGGGTTGAAGGTGATTAGGGGATGAGTAATTATGGTTATGGATTAGGGATGACGGCTGATTTGGTTGGTGGGGGATATTAGGGTTTAGGGTTTTGATCGAGATGGGGGGGGGGGGGGGGGGGGTTATCGGCGACGGGAGGTGGAGTGATTCTGATGAAGGTAGGAACCGCTTCACCTCGATGACGATGAGGAATATAGTACATGCCTTATAGGAGTAGAGACTCTGATACTATGTTAGATTAGGGGTAGAAATGAATGATTTATTCGATTATAGGGTTTACTGGATTGATTGATTATAATTGAGTACAATGTCTTCTATATGTAGGAGAGAAGCACAAACTAAACTAATACATTATTTGATATGAGAGTAAACTAATATCTCATATCTAACAGTAGGCATGATGACTAATGCAAACACTGGGAAGAGCAACAGTGCATGCAACAAATAACAGATCCAACGTGGAGGAGATCAGCAAGGCGAATCAGACAGTGTTCATGGCAGATGGTAGCACAGTCTAGATCAATGAGCATGGAGTTGTTAGGCTGCAACTCTCGTAGATAAAATGTTGATTTTACAGAATGTTCATTATATTCCTAGTTTACCTAAAAATCTAATTTCAATTAGTAAACTATGCAAACTTGGGATGTCTTTTCATATGACTAGTGGTGGAGCCATATTAACTGTTAACTCATATTATTTTGAGTGTGCTTACTTTGAAAATGGTTTATACAGATTAAGTTGAGCAAATGAACTATACCATATTAGCAATAATGATTGTTTTTTTAGAATGTAATTTGCTGGTAATGCAACTTCCCCCAATAACACGATGGTAAGGCAGATATTAGGATCAACGTTTAACATTTCAGTTGGTGTCTTGTTCTTACGTTCTTATATTCCATTTGACTGAGGTGAACAAGGGGTTGTAATTTCTACAACTATTCATTTTTTATTACAATAATGTTGGAACTCTCTAGATACATACCCCCCCCCCCCCACCTCGTGCTCACTTCTAAATCTTTTAATTTTCAAATCAAGTTGATTTTCCACACATTCCTTAACTATTTGGAATACATCAACTGCTTCATCTTTAGATTTTCAAATAAATATGACAAAATATAGAACGATCATCAATAAATGTTATTAAATATGTTTTCCCTCCATGAGTTTGAAAAGCTTTGAAATAACAAATTTCGGAGTGTATAAGTTCTAGTAGTTGTGTGATTTGAGTTACCTGATGGAAAGGTTTTTTAGTCATCTTAGTTTGTGCACAAACTTCACATTTATCAAATTTCATGCTTATCTAGCAGTAAATTACAAGTTTTAGTAATATGTTGTATTTTACGATAATTCACATGCCATAATCTATGATGCATAGTCATTGGGTCCACTTACCACATACTAAACTTTCTAAACTTTCGTGTTTATGGATGGAGGCAATAGAGAATTAGATGGATTCTGTTGCATAATGAACTTGGACTTTGGTGGATCTTTCAAAGGATTCAAATGCCATAGGATGTAAATAGGTATTTAAAAAGAAACTTAACGCTGATAACATAATTGATAAGTATGAAGCACGTTTGGTAGCAAAAGGGTACACACAAGTACATGGCATTGACTATTGTGATGTTTATTCACATGTTTGTCATTAAACTATTATTAGAATTGTGTTAGCTCTTGCATTTATTGAATAATTTGTTTTACATTTAGTTGATGTTAAAATTGTTTTTTTGTAATGGTGATCGCACTCAAGAGATCTACATACAACAACTTGAATAATTTGTAATGGTAGGGCAAAGAAAGTATGCATATAAATTGATTAAATCACTATATGATCTTAAACAAGCACCTAAACTATGGCATGAAAAGTTTGATGAGACTGTTAGAGAACTAGGATTTGAACGAAATATATCAAATAAATGTTTAATAAATTCGTAATAAATGTAATAAAGTTGTGTTTGTCTGCTTGTATATATGTTGATAACATGTTGATTTGTGGCACCAATATTAAAATTATTAATGAACTAAAATTAATATTATTTAAAGTTTTTAGTGTTAAAGACTTAGGGATAGTAAATACTATTTTGGGTATGAAAGTGGATGTTAAAGAATAAGGAATAACACTTACTCTGTAGCAAATGTTAATGGGGTCCACTGGTAAGTCTTTTTGCTGGTGATAAGAGGTAGAGAGTTCGAATCCCACTTGCACCAAAAAATCCCTAATTAAAATATATATGTGATATGTGTGGGTGCGTGTGTGACTATGGTCATGTTTCAAAAAAAAAAACAAAGAAAAAAAAGGTCTGTCACACAACATATGTTTACTACTAGTGGGGATACATTGGTAGGAAAGTCATAAGAACTTCATATGGTATAAATAATAATTTGGAGCTTATTTAGGTGATCCTATTAGATTGCTTGATTATTCTAAGTTTATTCGTAGTCTAATGTATGTTATGACGTATATAAGACCATGCATTGCTTACAGTAAAGGTATGTTGAGTTGCTTCACTAACAATCCAAGTAGTAAGTATTGGGCAGCCCTTAATAGGTTAATGAGATACCTAATTGGTGCTCAACACTATGCGTTGCACTATGGAGGTTATCTGCCCATCCTTTAAGGATATTCAGATCCCTCATAGGGGTCTGATTTGGGGGATAGTAGGTCAATTACCGATTATGTGTTTATATTGGGCGGTGCGACTGTTGTGTGGAGATCAAAGAAACAAAGTTGTCTTGCTAAATCATTCATGGTATCCGAACTCTTTGTGTAGTGCCCCGAATTTTCAATATAATAAACTCAGAAATACATGACACAATTTCCAGCATTTACCTTAATGTAATAGTAAACATAGCCAAACACAGAAAATTTTTCAACTTTTATTACATTAATTCTTTACATATAGCACAACGGAAAAATTAACACCTTGAATTACAATTTCTTTATTTTACAACACATTCTTTTACAATTTGCATAAGCCATATTATCATTCTACCACATGCGTCCAAATCCCAAGCTATAGGTACCTACCTGTAAAACATGAGGCAAGAGATGACCCTAACCCCCAAAACTACAGGGGTCAGCCATAACGGTGTGAGTGACATCAAAAGAAATGCAACATAAATGAAACATAAAGAATAAAGTCATAATCAACACATACCAACAGTAGTAACGAATGGAATATGAAATAATAATAAATAAAGTATGAAAATATCAAGTGAAACTATACTAAGTGTCGAGTGTAGGAAAACAGAAAAACATCATGCACAATACAATTCAAGAAAATACAAATGCAGTATGATGACTCTCTAATGCATACGTGTCGAATTCTATGCATTTCATACTACATAGGTCCGGTGCAAGCCTTTATCGTTCTCCACTTTATAGAGTTAGATCCCTCGTTATGCAACTAATCCTACTACGGTGATAGAAACAAGATCTAGTTTACTCCGTAAATAGGCCTGACAACCCTCAACGCGCAAGCATCATGTAAGCATAGCTCAAAAATCGGAGAATCACCTCCCTGCCGTGTACCCCATGAATAGGCCCACCGGCCCACCAAACTTAGCTTGATTATTATTAATTAAAACACAATTTCCCCTTCTCTAGAGTTGGTGTACCCTACCGGACTTAATTCCAACAAAACAACCCCAAGATCCAAACTGGTCAAAATCCAAGAAATCTCATCTGCCGGTTTATAGGAATCCCACTCAACCTCTAGAGACTCACAAATCAAATATCTACACAAAACCGTTCATTAAAACTCTTAATTTCATCATCAAAATGTTCATATCAAGAAAACTTCTTTACATCAAACAAATCCCAATTTATCCAAATATTTCACAAATTTCCAGAAATTAAATCTCTTTAAACAACTGAGTTTCATATTTTGAAGTTGTAGAAAAATTACGAAACATCAATTCCTTTGAATATATATATATATATATATATATATATATATATATATATATATATATATATATATATTGTAGAAACACAATTTAAATTGTATTATAATGAAAATATAACTCTCTGTAAGATAAAGTAATCTATAGCAAAAACTTCATCTAAAATAGTACATCAATAATTCATAAGTTTGAAGAAATAATCGTTCAAGAAAAATGACAAAAAACTCAACAAAATACTCAACACAGCAGCTGTCAGTCGACTGTCAAAATAGTTCAAAAGACAGCGGTCGACCGACATGTTAAAATTCTAAAATTTCGCAATTGACAGTCGATCGTCAATCCCAGTGTTGTTCTTGGGTGGTCGATTGGCATGTCCAAAACAACCCACTTATAATTTTTGTGCACTTTCAATCTGATACATGGTTTAATATTTGTAAAATCATAAATTTGTAAAATAAAATTTCTGAGATGATCGAATACAACTTGTTCAATATACTGGAGTTTATAAAACAAATCAAATCTCTCGTCAAATTCACAAAAGGGCAATTTTCGATAAATTTTTCATTATCATTAAAAGTAAATATATGTATATATGTATGGTGTGTTTATGCATCAGAAAACATCAAGAAAATCATCGTATGTAAGTAGTAGATTGTTCAATTCAATCTCAGTATCCATATAAATTCAATCTAATCAAAACATCACAAAACACAATAAATCCAATTTCGGCCTGCACCAAGTCAGACCCGAAATAAAAGTTCAATGTAACCCTTCAAAACTCGATCTTTTGATTCCAAAAACCTTTTACAACTTGTGATACACATATACAAGTTAATTGTATTACTTCCCCTTGATTATATACATCTACAACATCATTAGTCAAGTTCTTCTCCATCAAAATTCTCAAACAGTATGTATATATATGATTAACAGTAAAATACTCACCTTTATTCAAATTTGTGCATCTCCATCATATAATCTCGATATATATACAATCAAACAGCAAGAATAATAAAGAAACAGTATACCCATAATTCTTATTAGGTTCTTAACAATCTCAAGCCATCTATATAGGGATTCTAATCATAACATTCATAGAAAGTCCAGTTTTAATCATCCATCCATCAATACATTCATTATATCATCATAAAATCATCTAACATGCATTTTACTAGATAAATCACCATATATAATATGCATAGAACAATAAGAAAATAAATATATATCACTCACCTTATTGAAAAATCAACCGAAATAACATGAGAATAAGAAAAGTCATTCCTTTCGTAAAAAATACAAGATCCTCGCTTCAAAACTCCAAGAAAATCAACAATAAAATTCTTTTGTTTTTGCATAGGAGGGGGACGGCTGTAGGGGTTTTAATATAGCCGAAATTCTGGAGTTTTAGGGTTTTGAGAAGATTTTACAAAATATTTCTTTAGAAAATATCTTTACATATATAAATCTTTATACTAGAAAATTAGATTAACCAATTCAATTGAGATTTAAAAATCAAAAATAACCACCCAGATTTGGCTGACACTGGTTTCAAACCCAGAAAAATAAATTTGTAATTTTGGCCTCCAAGTGGCAATTTTGCAAAAAGACCATTCTTTAATAAATTTGCGAAATAAACCAAATCTATTAGAATAAAAAGTAAACCCTTTACCTCTGAGTTAGCTAGCCATCATTCTCAGCCCAGGTAAACAAAAATTCTGGAGTTTTTACTCCATGTGGTAATTTTGCACAGAAGCCCACTTTTTGTAATATTTGCAAATATGCCAAATAAATATCAAAAAAATCATAATTTATGATGTTTCGACACTTGGTGTGGACATGCTAGATACCCTAATTCATGATGTTTGGATACTTGGTAGACTCGATTTCATGTTTGATTGTATTTTGAACAAGTTTTGTATGATATATGTTGAGTTGTTGTTAAAGGGAAAAATCTGTATTTTGTCGCAGATCTGTTTTGTTTGCTATTTTGGACTGTCTTGAAGTCAGTAACTTAATTTCAGTATAAAACATGAGTTTTAGAGAAATTCGTCTTCTTTCCCACCCCTCTGACCTTTCCCGATTTCGTTTTCGTATGTGTGAGTTATGACTGTTTTACTATAGAGGTGTAGATCTTTTCTAGATTTCGTTTTTCGATGATTTTGATGACTAAATAATTTTGATACTTGTGCTACACATATTATTTTGATCTGAAACTTTGTTCAGTTTTTCTATATCTACTTAGGGTTACCCAGAATTTTGGTGGATTTTATTGATGAGTTTTATGTTCCGTTTTATGCTCATTTATGAAAACTATACTTGTTGTATTTTGCTCACTATTTTGTAAATAATCATATTTTCACCCTGATTCCTTTTACTGTATGAAAAATATTTGTGAAATATGAAAGTTAATATATTTTGTCTATTTTTATCTCCCTTTGGCGGATTTGGATTTTGTTTCACTGGTTGCGAGATATTATAGTTTTCGTAGAGCAGTATCGGGAATTCCAGATTTGCCAAACTATCGTTTCTCGATGTTTTATGATTTTTGTTGACTGATCTAATTTTACTGGAAAATTATGAAACTTTAAATTTAGATACTAGACATATAGGGGAATACCCTAGATTTTTCGTGGATTTATTTAATGTGTTTTCATGCTGTTTTCCTGCTATTAAATTCGTTTTCCTGATTTCTGGCTGAACCTATTTTCTGTATTCAAATCAGTTTTGAGCTATGTTTTTGTGAATTAATATATGACTTATTTATACTCGCTAGATTCGGTTGGGAGTCTATTTTCTAGACGTTTTGACGGATTCAAATTTTCATGCTTGTAACACTGGAAATCACTATTTTACTAATATCGTCTTGCTGTCCTGAACTTGAGATTTATCTATTTTAGTCTTTTATGAGATATCTTGCACTCGTACATGTTTATCTTGCAACTTGCACTTGTCACATGATCATGCCATGTTATTCTTGATATATTTTGCACATATACATGGTTGTTTGAAATTAATAATAAAAAATCAAGCCGGGGTTTAAGGGAAAGATCTAATAGTGGATAATTCAGAAACGTGTACTCGGAAAGGGATCCACTGATCCTACGTGATTACTTGAGACATGTTACTTGACACGTGATTACTTGACACTTGCACGCAAGACACGATGCTTTCCACTTGCACAACTTGACACATGATTACATGATACATGATACATGATACTTGGAGCTTGGAGCTCGATTACTTGACTTGTCCCTGAGTACACTGCCCTCTATGGTCCACTATGAAAGCTAAAGCGAAACTGTTTGTTGTAGCAACCATGTTAGGTGGGCTCAATGAAGTGCTACCTAGATAGTAATCACTACAAGACTTGATACATGATACTTGAACATGATACATGCTTGCTTGACACTTGACTACATGATACATGAGACTTGTTTACATGATACTTGATTACTTGATACTTGATTCATGCCATTTACACTTCTTCACTTTGCCATGCTAGTTGTTTATTTTGACATCAGGCTTATACCATGTTGCTAGTTAGTTTTCCTATGTAATTGTATCCTACATTATAAGTGGCCCGTAAATTGCAATTGACGGGTACTTATTTTCTCTTTCCCTATTCTCTGCAATTGTTGAATTGCAGATTTTAGAGAACAGGTTCCAGACAGTATTGGTGACAGTAAGTATTAGTGCTGCATTTTATTATTTTTAATTCTTGTAGCTTGCTTGAACAATGTGACCCAGGATAATTGTTTTATTCAGATCATGACTATTTGAGATTTATATAACTGATTTCAAGTATTCTTGTTAGTATTTTGGTTCATATGTTCTTGTTGGTTGATACTTTTGCTTCTGTCTCTGATTATTTTGTGAGATGTTGTAATGATTCTTGAACAGCTTATAGATGATAAATATCATTCGTTGGGCTTTTGTCGTGTATCTGTATTTCCTATTCTCTTTTGGAAAGCGGGGCGTGACAATAATACCTACTAATAAATATTAGGTTTTCCCCAAAATAATTTTTGATTTTGAACTTCCCAAGAAAATATTTGCACGTGTTTTGCACGTGCAAAAAGATAAATTTCATAAAAAAGTATATCAAATCACCAAAAATCACTTTAATTCATTTATTAATCTCAAAAACATTATTTAAAAATATAGGGTGTTACATCACTCCATCCTTAGAATAGTTCTGTCCTCAGAACTACTACTAATAGGGACCAAACGATATAAGCAAAAAGAAAATACAATAACATAAATGGAAATATAGTTTGAAGAATACAGTCATACAAAAGAATACAATTTAACCAAAAGAATACAATCATACAAAGAGCTCAGGAAAATCCTTCTACATGCGATCCTCCGGCTCCCAAGTAACTTCCTTAAACTGCTGGTTCCTCCACAATACCTTGTCCATAGGTATCACCTTATTCCTCAACACCTTCTCCAGACGATCAGCAATCTCTACAGGCTACTCTTTGTAACTCAAGTTCAGCTGTAGGCCTTCAGGCACTTCCACTAGCTGATGATTCTGATCCGGCACATACTTCCTCAACATTGACACATGGAACATATCATGCACCTGTGCCAATTTCTCCGGTAGCTCCAACTTATATGTTGTTTTACCAATCCACCCCAAAATCCTGTATGGCCCAATGTACCTTGGCGCCAACTTGCCTCCCTTCCCAAACCTGATCACTCCTTTTGTTGGAGACATCTTGAGAAAAACAACATCTCCAACCTCAAACTCATAGTCCCTTCGTCGAGTGTCTGCATAACTCTATGCCTCGACCAACCTCTTACGAATTAGATGTCTGCTGCACAATCTCAGGCCCAAACATCTGCTTCTTACCAACTTCATACCAACAAACAGGTGTCCTACACTTTCTCCCATATAGAGCTTCATACGGAGCCATCCTGATACTCGCATGGTAACTATTGTTATAAGCAAACTCAACCAATGCCAAGTACCTCTCCCAACTGCCACCAAAATCCATAACACAAGCCCTCAGCATATCCTCCAATACCTGATTCACCCTTTCAGTCTGACCATCGGTCTGCGGATGGAAAGCAGTACTGAAATTTTTTCTGGTACGCAAAGCTGCTTGCAAACCCTTCCAAAACCTCGATGGGAACCTCGCATCCTTGTCGGAAACAATCGACACCGGAACTCCATGAAGTCTCACAATCTCATCAATATAAAACTCTGCCAGTTTCTCCAACGACTAAGTAATCTTCACAGACAGAAAGTGTAGCGCCCCAGATTCCCATACTGGAAATCTGAGACCCTACTCCAGGAGTCGAACTTCAAAATAGCCACAATCACAGAAAAGTACAGGAAAATTAAAACTTTTATTCCACATAAATCTTACACTTACAAGAGTTATAATATCCAAATAAAATTACAAGATTTACAAATAATATAATAACACTTGAATATGTCCCTTGGATGCTTGGACCAACTCGAGCTCTACTGTACCTGTGAATCGGCTCTGGATACCTACAAGGTGTGGAACGTCGGTACCTCGATTGATGCAATGCTAATAATAACAGAGATCTCCAAACTAACAATCACAACCATAATTTTATGCAAAGAGAAAAAGTGATGTGACAAACTAGGGGTCAATGGATTCAGGTTATAGTGTTGTTGTATGCCATGATCCTACAACCAGATGCATCAATCACATGCCTACTTCTAATGCAAGCAAGACTTTGAAAACGCATGCATCCCATACTACATACGCCCCCAAATCTAACCATTTTTCTCCACATTTATCCTACTCTTGTACTCAACCTGTTCCCAATAGATTTCCATGTTTGAGGAGGTTGCAGTCTTTCGGTCAAGTCCTGTACTGCAGTCCCTAAAAGTGGTGGTCGTGTTTTCCACTTAATACCCGCGCACGGACCTCACTCAAAAAGCCGTGTTAAACCTTCCGGTACAAACCATGTACCCAATAACCTTCCGGTACAAGGCCATGTACCCAATGACGTCAATGTTTTCACATATATACAAAACCCACGCGCATAGTAACATGACGGCCTCGAGGGTCTAATCCCCCTATCCGAAAGGAGCTCCTCCCATTCCTTACCTCGGCTCTTTGGGAATTAACAGATCGAGATACGAGACCGCGAACTCAAAACCTGAGAACCAAATCCGTATCCCTACGACAGGAAAAGTCCAACACCCGACTATGGTCTGCTAGTACTAATACAATGTACATACCCCTAATACAATCCCTCTAATCCAAGACTCACTCTAACCATCCAGGGAAGGATGATTTTTTCCAAAACTCCGCCCCTCGACCACTAGCCCCGACGACGCAAGTCCCGCTCGCCACTTCCCTTAGCTTAGAGTTGTCCCTCACCATGGCCCGTGTTCATCCTTAACCAGCATGAATACAACTCGACGGCACCAACTTGGATGTCCAATACCTCGGCGGAAGTTCACATCTAGGGTCGATAGACGTAGGGTATCACCCTACCCTAGTAACTAACTCGAGTCACCACAATCCTCTACAGGAGTCACACCAACAAAACTAGCAAAAGACACCATTCATCCCCAAATAGCGAGTTATCAACTCTTAGGTACACAAGGGGAAAGGTTCTATCAACACTTAGTTAAAAACAAATACTAAACAACAATTGGTGTTCTGCCTGAAACTTAAAAAGATCATAACTCCCACAATACAACTCAGAATTGGGTGTTCAAGCCCAACCTGGAATGGTAAAGACCTAGGCTAAAACTCCCTAGTTGATCATCACCTTAGATTTAGTCATCTAAATCCTCAAAATAGCCTCACAAGTCTTAGCCTGTGTACTTCCTGTACACTGGCTGCACCTTACCGATAGTATAAAACTCTAGCTGCTCATCAGAATGATACCAACCCAGGTTCTGTGGAAATGTGTGAATGTTCTCTACAACTTCCTATTTTATCACCAATCCTAAATGTTTTATTTGATCACCCTAAAATAGACATTACTCCCAGGTATACAAAATTACACACTAAGCCTTACTCAAACAGAGCCTTCAGCTCAAAATCTGGTCTCTGTCCAATCTTGCAAAAATCATATTTAATAACCTACTCACAGGAATTTATTCAAATAAGACTTGATGGAAAGCTCTAGATATCTATTACAAATTCCTAGTAGAACACTTCATCAAATTCTGCTCTTACAGAGCCTTAAAAGTATCATCTTATCAAAGTGTCCATTTTGACTGAGTTAAGCAAAGTACATGCTAAAATATCCATCATAAATCACATGCTTAACAAATGGTCATCAAATTTGCATTATAGAAACTAGACATCATCAGGTGTAACATGCAAAAAGTTTCATATCCAAATTCCAAGTAATCAATGAGTTCTATTGGTTTTAAACATGCATAAACTGCAGTTCTTCAATTATTGTCTTCACTACTTTTGATTGATTAATTTTGAAAATGCATGAAACTTCATCCAAATAATTTCATAATTTTTCTGTAGATTCTAGATGCATGCAAGATAACATGGTAAAAATTTCAGCGATAGATAATGATTCAATTAATTATAAGAGTTCCCACAAGCTCAGTTTTTACAATAGACAGATCCTGTTCATGCCTTACGGCTCAGTTCTCAAAATTGATTTTATTAAAATATCAAACATCATCAGAAAATTCCGAAATAAATCATGCATCTACTAGACATGTATGAGATCATCCTGTATAAATTTCATCATCAAATTCCAAGTAATTTGTTCTCTGAAAATTTGGAAATAAGGCATACAGATCATGTTTTCAGGTTCTAGCTTTAGATTTCTAACAATCTACTCTTAGAAAACCATCCTCAAACTAATACTACCCATGCATGCAAGAATTTAAACAAGAATGAACAAGAACAAATTTAGAAGACTCCCCACTCTGAGTTGGCTTGAGAAGATGGGGTTTGCCTTAAGCTTGCTCCTCCAAAATCCTACTCCCAGCTTGAGAACTTCTCCTTTTTTGCTCCTTTCACTCATTCCTTTCTTTCTTCTTACCCTTTTTTTTCTAAAATTTCCAGAGATCAAGAGTAGGAAGAAGGGGGTTTTATCCAGAGGGAGTGAGGGAAAGAGGGGGGAAAGGGGGGGCGGCCAATAGGGTAGGGGTAGGGGTGAGGTGGCTTAGGTGGTTTTGAGGAAAACCATGGTTTAGCTCATTGTTTTGAGATAAGGCTTGGGTTGAATTTCTTCGGTCTTGATCAAGCTCTAAATGAGAGATGAGAGGTTAGATTTGAGTTCATGCAAATAATATCCATTGTAGTATTATACAATTACATATTTGCATAGACACCGCACTCAAAACTAGTGTATGTACAAGTGTCAGTCCGTCTCATTCTCGCGCATTGTCAAGAACGCAACCACCCACTCGAACCTCCTTGCAAACATAAACGCACCTCACATCCATACACATATAATTAAAACAACCAATGCAATATATACATACATACGGACAATATATATATACAAAAGCAGTATATTATCCGAGGTATTACAGAAAGTGAGCTGACTTGGTCAAACGGTCCACAATAATCCAAATTGAGTCATTGCCCTTAACCCCGTGATGAAATTCATGTTGATGTTCTCCCACTTCCATTCTGGAATGGGCCATGGCTGTAACAAACCTCCCGGCCTCTGATTCTCTACTTTTATCTATTGGCAAGTCAGACATCTTACCACAAAGTCTGCCACATCCCTCTTCATACCAGACCACCAAAAGTGTTATTTGTTGTCCTTGTACATCTTTGTACCTCTAGAATGCAATGACGACAAGGTACTGTGGTCCTCCTGCAAGATACTCTCTCTCAAATATGCATTCTCCGGTACACACAACCTTCCTCACCCATCCATAGAACTCCATCTTGGACACGGAACTCTGATAACTTGCCTTTGGAAACCTGCTGCAACATCCTCTGAATCTCTGTATCTAATTTCTGACCCTTCGTAATCTGCTCTCTCAAAGAAGGTTGCAATCTCAATTGAACCAAAGATGCTCCCAAACCCTGTAGTACCACCTCGATACCTGCCTAATCAAACTCTACTGCCAACTCTCTCCGAGTAGTGATCAAACTCGACAAACTGCTCTTCCAACTAAGACCATCGGCCACCACATTCGCCTTGCCTGGATGATACTTTATCTTAGGATGAATGTCTTCCAACACTTCCAACCACCTTCTCTACCGAAGATTTAGATCCTTCTGCTGATAAATGTACTTCAGGCTCTTGTGGTCGGTATACATGTTGACCTTCTCTCCATATACATAATGCCTCCAATGCTTCAAGGCAAAGATAATAGCTGCCAATTCCAGATCATGCATCGGATAGTTCTTCTCATGTGGACGCAATTGCCTTGAACCATAAGCAATTACCTTCTCTTCTTGCATCAAGATGCACCCCAAACCTCTGAGATATGCATCACTGAAGATATCATAGTCCTTCCCAGCTTTTGGCAAAGCTAAGATAGGCGCAGTCGTCAACCTCTTCTTTAGCTCAAGGAAACTCGCCTCACACTTATCAGTCCAAGTGAATGCCACTTTCTTCCGAGTTAATCCTGTCAAAGGAATTGCGATCTGTGCATAGCCCTGAATGAATCTCCTGTAGTACCCAGCCAAACCCAAGAAACTCCTGACTTCCTTCACCGTCGTTGGCCTGGGCCAATACTTCACTACTTCAACCTTCTGAGGATCGGTGGCCACTCCTTCCTTAGAAAGGATATGACCAAGAAAAGCTACCTCAAACTTCCAAAACTCACACTTCGACAGCTTGGCATACAAGTTATGCTCCTGCAACTTCTTTAATACCTTTGCCAAATGCTTATAGTGCTCTTCCTCCGACTTCGAATACACCAAAATATCATCAATGAAAACCACCACAAAGGAATCAATAAATGGCCGTAAGATCTGATTCATCATGTCCATAAATACTGCCGACGCATTCGTCACTCCGAATGGCATTACCAAAAACTTATAGAGCCCATGATGAGTCCTGAAAGCTGTCTTGCTCACATCTTCCTCCTTAACTAGAACCTGATGATACCCTGATCGTAGATCAATCTTTGAAAATACAGATGCTCCCCAAAGCCTATCAAACGGATCATCAATCCGAGGAAGCAGATAATTGTTCTGAATAGTCACCCTGTTCAACTCCCGGTAGTCAATGCACATCCTCATTGGCCGATCCTTCTTCTTCACTAACAACACTGGTGCTCCCCATGGTGAAGAACTCGGCCTGATGAATTCCATACTCAGTAATTCCTTAATCTTCTTCTTAACTTCATCCTGCTCCATAGGGGCCATCCTGTATAGAGCCTTAGAAATCGGAGCACTTCCCAGCTGAACATTAATACAGAACTCAACATATCGCTGTGGCGGCAATCCCGGTAAATCTTCCAAGAATATCCTAGGAAAATCCCTGACAATTGGAATTCTTCTGACTTCATCTGGAATCATCAACTTAGATACCATTGCAGTCACTTTCGGGTCCTTCTTCTTCCCCTGAAAAGTCACTCTAGGACCTCCTGGTGCCTTCACCAATACCTCTTTCTTCTTGCATTCAACTGCGGACAGTTTGGTTTGATATGCCCTTCACGAACACACTGATAACAAGCCCGCGCCTTAAGTGGCTTGGTGCATGCTGATTGATAATGGCCTGCATCTATAGTTGAAACAAGTCACGCCTTGAATTGCGGGTGCCTTCTGCTCTGGTCTACTGAACTTGTCCTGCTTCACTGGGAACATCTTCCCACTCTGACTAGCTGTTGGCCTCTTGTTCCTATTCCAGGTCTCCTGCTTCTTCTAGAACTGATCCATATGTTCTTCTGTCATTGCTGCTCTCCTGACCAGCTTATCAAACCATCTGATGCCCAATGGTATCATCCGTGACCTCAAATTTGGCCTCAAGCCTTGCTCGAATTTCTTGGCCTTCTTCCCTCATCAACAATCAACTCCGATGCATACCTTGATAGCTGGGTGAACTTAGTCTCATATTCGCGCACAGACATGTTGTCTTGCTGCAGATTCAAGAATTCTGTTGCCTTCTTCTCCTGAATATCTAGAGGAAAGAAACGATCCTTGAACTACTCCTGAAAGGCCTCCCAAGTCACCTGTTTATCCCCAATTGTAATCTCTATTTTTGTAAAAATATATTTTCTGTGTATTTTCGGTATTTCAAATTTTTGTAAATTAGTTTTCTGCTTTCAAATTCTATTGTCAAAATGTATTGTTGGACCTTCTATTAAAATCTATTTTTTTGTCAATAATTTTATTTGTAATTAATTGTATTTGTAGTTATTTCAAATAAATTCTATATTGTAATGCAAATTATATTTTATTATAAATTATATTTCTATGGGTTACTCAATTTTTCCTAATGGATTTTAACCCAAGAACCCCACCCAATTCCTTATTGGACCTAAAACTTTATACCTGTTATATATTTTCCCCAATCCGTTAATCATCTCCTACCCGTTTACCCCCTAGCCATCACACCTAAACCCTAACCCCTATGTCCCTGTAAATATATATATATATATATATATATATATATATATATATATATATATATATATATATATATATATACATACACCCATGTATATATTTTTCCTATTCATCTCTACCAGCCATTTCCCTTCTCTCTCGCTCATCTCTCTCCCTGTGCTTCCTTCCGAGATGCCAACCCCTTTCCTATCTCCACCCTGCAGGCGACCCTCCCTGTAGCACCTAGCTGACGCCAGCCCCGTCCCGGAGTTCTCCTCCTCCTCCTCTTGCTCTTCCCAGAAGCCAGCGAATGCACCTCCCTGCCTACCAGTCACGATCCCAGCACCAGTCGACCACCGCCCCGTCGTCTACCCTACTTCCTATCGCGCCGCCAGCAACCGCAATGCCATGCAGTAGCTGCGATGCCCTACAGCAAAGCAGTTCCTGCTCTGTGCTCCCTGTGCACCTCTCCCTGTCGTAGCCCCCCACCTCGCCTCAACGTCGACGCCAGTGCCGACCCCGCTGCATCGCCCTATGCTCCTCTTCGACAACAGCAATGCCAGCCCCTCGCTCCTGATGCACCTCTACGACAGCACAGCACCCTGTGCCACCCTCCTGCATTGCCAGTGAGCCACCACACCAGTGACAATAGAGGCTGCAGCACCAGTCCCCCCAACACGCCAGCACAAGCAGTCGCTCCCCGGTGCTTTCCTCCTCCGCCTTGCCACCAGCCAGCCACCGCAAACCAGTTGCCGGCCGTCATCGAAGTCAACAACCCGATCGTCGATTCCCCTATGGATGATCACACTAGTGAGTTGCTCACTTTGAACGTAGGCCGTCCGATCACCATCGAGATTGGGTTCAGATCGCCATCATCATCTGCTCCAAGCATCTGATCAGATCCTGGGCGTCCGTTTGATCTGAACTTGATCACCTTGATCTGGACCATCCGATCTTACTGAGCTTCATCATGATCTTGATCTTCGATCTCACCCGTCCGATTGTGTTCATGATCTCGATCATCTTCATCTTGTTCACGATCGGTTGTTCATCTTATTTGTGATCATCTCGTTCATGAGTTGTTTGTTGAGTTCGTGTCACAAAATCCGTTCTCGTTATTCTTGCTCTTTATCTCGTTTCATCGTCGTCTCTCAGGCAAGTAACTTGTATTTTTTTCATTGTGTAATACAAGTACTAAATACCACTTGTAGTGTAGCTGTATTCTAGAGACAATTGTTGTGCAAAACCCCTGTTGTATCTTGTCTCTATCTTGTTGACCCGCCTGTAGTTACCTTATTACACACATGACATGAAATAACTTAAGGATGACCACTTATTGTATACATGCATGTTATTCGTGTGATATCATGTGTTCGATGTGTTCGAAATTATTGTAGACTTGTTAAATACCCTATACCATATTGCTTGGACATCTAGTATACCATATTTTACGTTTGTTATGATTTGGATGAATTTCATATGATCTATGTGGATTTTATGGATAAAGAAGATTTCTACTTTTTGTTGTACCCCGTTTTCATTCAGTATTTTAGACCCTATTAAGATCAGTATATAAAAATTATTTGTAAATATGAATTATAAAGATTTCTGTCTACTTTCCAGAATTTCTGACAAATCTCAGTTTTGATTTATGAGCTGCGAGTTATGACTATTTTACTACAGATGTGTTTAAAATTCTAGATCCAGTCTTATATGAATTCTGTATGGTAATTTTTTTTCTACTGATGCTAAAAATAATATTTTGACCCAATATTTTGCTGGTTACAACTAGAATTGTTTGGGATTAATCCCTAATTTTTATGAATTTAATTGATAACTTTTATAAACCATTTTTTTGCTTGTGAACAATTACTATACTTACAGCTTACAAAATTTTCATACTGTTCAGTAGAGAAACATAATTTCGACCTAATTCTATTTTCTATCTGTAAAAACTTTGTGAATATGAAATATAGCCTATTGTATCTATTTTATCACCCTTCTGATAGACCTGGATTTCAATTTATATATGCGAGATATTGCTATTTTAGTACTGCTGTGTTTATGCTTCCAGATTTACAAAATTGCTGTGTCTTGCTGCTTTCTGATTTTAATTGAGTATACTATCTATGTTGGATAATTATGAAACTTTATTTTCTATTACTAAATGTACTAGGAAATATCCCAAATTTTTCTTGAATTTAATTAGTATGCTTTTATGCTATTTTTCTGTCAATGAATACAAACTTCTGATTTCTGGCTGAACACATTTTCTGGATACAAATCTGTTTTGAGTCCTGTTGTTGTGAAATACCATATGAATTATATATATTTACTGGATTCGGTCAAGAATCTATTTTCCAGATTTCCTGAAGGATTCTGGTTTGCATGTTTGTAGCAACGGAAATTCCAGATTTAGTGCAGTACTGTCTTGCTGTCCCGAACTAGAATTTTCGTTGTTCTACCCTTTTATGATATGTTTTGCACCTGTACATGTTTATTTTGCAAATCTGAACCTGTTACTTGTTCATGCCATGTTATTCTTACCCTATTTTGTGACACATACATTCTTGTTTGATAATAATAATAAGTAACCAAGCCGAGGTTATGAGAAAGATCTAGTAGTGGAAAATATAGAAATGTGTACTTGGAAGGGGGCCCGTATTTCCCATCTGATTATCTGATATCTGTTTTCTGTGATATGATTACCTGACATGTGATTCTGATTATCTAATTTATGACTACATACTTACTTATGAGAAGGTGTACTCAGAAGGGGACCCGTATTTTCCACATGTTACCCAACTACATACTTCCTACGGGAAAGTGTACTTGGAGTGGACTTAGTCCTACCTGATGCATGATTACCTGTTACGTGATACCTGTACCTGTTTACCTGATAACTAAGTACACGGCCCTATAGACTCGACTCCGAAATCTAAATGCAAACTTGTTTGAATGTAGCAACCATGTGGTAAAAGTTTGGGACACATGAAGTGCTACCTAGATAGTAATAATACAAGACTTGATATAACTTGACACTTGCTACGTGCTTACCTGTTACTTGACACCTATTTACCTATTTACATATCTGCATGATACTTGATACCTGATACATGTTACATGTACCCTGTTAGCACATTATGATATTTGATTCTGTTTATGATTTATGCTAGTTGTTCTATTTTGTTATCATGTCTATTCTATGCTATGTTGTTTATTCTTTTCCCATGTACTTGTGCCTGCACTACAAGCGGTCCGTAACTTGCATTGACAGGCATTTTGTTTTATTTTCCTCTTCCTGTAATTTATTAAATTGCAGATCATGGAGATCAGGAGCCTGATGGAGTCGGTGAACTGAGATACTAGTTGCTGGAGTTTTGCTATTATTATTACTTCATGTTTCTTATTTGAATAATTGTATATGTTACTTGGATTATCTTGTATTGGGCAATGTGATCCAGAATTATTGACTTTTTCAGATCTGGTTTATTTGAAATTTATTAAGTTTCGTTTCAAGTAAATTTTTATTGGTATATTGATTCATATATGCATGCGTGGTTGATTTCTCTTGCTTCCTACTCTAATTATTCCTGTGAAATGTTGTAAAGATCCTGACAGCTTATGGATGATAAAAATCATTCGCTGGACTTAGTCATGTATCTGTATTCCGTATTCTCTTTTTGGAAAGTGGGTCTGATAAGGTTTTTAGTGGTATCAAAGCCAAGTTTGGCTAATGTATTAGTTTGACTGATATATTAGACAAGCTTGGCTCGATCTGGGATCAGCACAACAACAGTACACAGACCATGCATACATGAATGAATTATAATCAATATTGATTTGGACACTAGTCTTATTCCATTTGTTTTGATCCTTTCTTATTCAATCCCTTAATTCCTTGATTCCTTGTTTCTTCCGTCTTTTTCAGTCATCCTCTTTGATTAACCTCTTGTTGGGTATGAGTTCATTCTTTTCGTACTCTTACCCCTTTGATTATGGTGTCATCTATTCTTTTCTTCCTGCTTGGTTCTTCGGTCGACATCGCTGGTTCTACTTCGGCTTGTCAGCGACTTAGATCATCACCAGAAGATGGAGTGTCATCGTTGCTCCAAGATGTGCATGCAAAGTCTCAGGATCTCAGGAAGTGTTCACAATCTGAAGTTGCTAGGAGTTCGAACTTCATGCTAGAGGGATGCTGTTCGAACTTCATGCAGATTGCCGGAGCTAATGGATGCTATTAGCAGAGTTTTTCCCGATCAAAGCGGCGCAGCGGAAGCATGTGGGCCCATAACCCACAGGTTCGAGAATTCTCTTTTTGTTTCTCTTTTCCTGCATTGTTTTCTTCTTTCCATCCCTTGTACTCATCCTCATCTGTTGACTCATTGGCTGGTCCAACTCTTTCTTGTCCCTCCTTACTTCGATTCCAGCTCTATCTATTTTTTCATCTCTTTGCTTTGTTATTTTGCAAGTCATGTGGTGTTTCTTGTTCAATTTGATACCGGTTACTTCTTTCTTTATTCCTTTTTGCCATCATACACCAATTCATTATTTGATTCAATTCTTCCCTGTTCATTCTCTCTTTTGATTTCTACCTACTCCCTATCTTGCTTTGTAACTTTCCTTTTGATGTTGTTTATTTTCTTTCATGCATACCATTTGACATCGTTGTTATCCACTTCCTTATTTTTCTGGTGTTGCCTCCACTCTGTTCCTTTTCCACTAATTCTTTGTTTTGTTATCCCCTAAATTTGCTTTTGCCTTTTCCTATGTACCGCCTAAGCAAATTTCGAGAACAAAATTTTGTTGTACGGTGGGTAGGATTTGTAACTCCTGTTTTCGTAAATACATATTTTCTATAACACCCCGAATTCCAAATAAGACTGAATTCGAAGTTCCACATGATCTTAATACCACTCTTCGTACAATTTTATAAGGAAATAAAAACTTTTCTTACATCAGAGTTACAATTTAAACAGCGGAAGCAAAATTACAATAATTACATGAATGAAATAAAATAACACTTGAATAATTCTTTAAGCATCATTACCTCCTTAGTCTTCTTCATTCACTTTATCCTGCATAAAAACTGTGGGCATATCAGTTCATTCAACTAACGCAAGGATATAATATATGAATTTCTCTTACTTAGAAAGTGCACACTTGTCACAAAACAAAGCTACGGGGACTATCCTATTGATGTCGTGTGTGAATATGCACTTAGTCCTTAATGCAATTATTTATGTTACATGACACTAATGCGCACTTGTTCGGATTCTATGTATCCCATACTACATAGGTCCGAGGGCAGTCCTTAATCGTTCTTCATCTTGTAGGTTTCAATCCCTCGCCATGACTTAAACTACTACGGTAACTACCGATATTAAGTTCAAATCATACTTTCAATTTTCTTTTACCCAAATCTCATTTCAAACTCTTTATTAAAGCCTTTAGAATAAATATTCATTTTTCTTTATTTAATCAATAACCCAATAAGACAATTTGTATTAAAATCTTCTTGAAATAGTCTTAAATCTCACTTATAAATAGGCCAAGAGTTATAGGAAAATTCTCATGAAGTCTAGACATTATTGGAATTTTTCTAGTATTTTTCCTCAATTTTATTTCAATTTAAAACTCTTGAATATAAATAAACTTTTAAAAAAATCAAATGTTTTTGATAAAACCCAAGGTCCGGTTTCGAACCCATAACCAACAGCCACGCCAGCGCTGCAGTGACAGCACTGTGGCGCCATCGAAGACCACAGAGTCCAAGGCACCAAGGTGATATGAAATGAGTTAAATTCTATATGGGTCAATTCTCGTGCCACTTGGATTTTAAAAAAAATAAAAATAAAAAGGGCACTGCCCAGTTTCGAACCCGCAACCAAAGACCAACCCAGCACTACAATAGCGCTCTAATGTGCACTCGAAGACCAGTAGGTCCAAGTGACTCACCCGTTATAAAATTGAGTTTGGTTGCTAATGATTCAACTATCTGTTTAGTACTAATTTTTCATAATTCCAAATCTTTCCTAGTTCTTTTTCTTCTCTTTTTTGTTTCAAAATTTCCAGATTGTAACCAATAAGGATTAACAGTAAAACAGTATTTTTATAATAATTATTTGACTTGAAAACATGAATTCTTAGTTCTATTTTGTGTTCTATGTCTATAATTTCGACATTGAGAACAAATCACATTTTCACATAAATTACAATTAAGATTTCCATGAAAGACTACTTTTTCTCTTTATTTTTTACTTGTTGTTATTCTACAATAATTTTTTAAAAAACACAATCTTCCCTTTCCACATTAATATCATATTAATTTAGACAATAAAGTTTCAAGGGTGCATTTAATCAACTAGTCATCTCATAGACACAATTTTGTCAATTTAGCATGGCTCAAACATATTTTTCATGTCAACATGATAAATTCTAGCATAGAAATCACAATTTTATCAACTAGCATTCAATTTACCAAGCAATCACTTTATCTACAATTTGTCTCTATATAAACAAACATGGGGCCAATCTAATTAGTTTTTCTTAGCAATTTTATCAATCCAAACACTAGCATGATGTCTAATGTAGAAGCATGAGAAATCACCCACCTATTTGGCGAAAAACAAATAGAAAGCTCCTAGAAATCACCTAGAATGCACGAATGGATTATTCTCCTCATAGATTGTGCAACAAAAAGTCTCCTCCTCCATGTGCTAGGTGGAACCCGAGCCCTCTCTTCTTGCTCGTAGGTGTAGGCCGGCCTCCTCTTGAATGAAAACACACACAAACTCTCTCAATCGTTTACTCACCGTAAACTCTCAATCTTTTCTCACATCAATTCTTTTCTTTCTTTCTTTCTTTATTAAAATTTTCTAATGTACTACATGAGAAGAATGAGGGGGGTATTTATACTTTTTGAAAAAACAAAATAGATGGCTAGGATTGATCTAAATGGTTAAGGATAGAAGGCTATGATGTATTAGGGTGTTGTAGCAACCACCCATGAACACATAACCATCCAATCCACAGCTCCACTCTCTCCAGCTCTCTTGCTCCCATCCGGCCACACTCCCCATGCACACTAGAAACATGCTAGTGCAATGCACGTGTCTCCCATAGTACCCCCTATTAATTGTTCTACAAGATTAATTAATTAATTGACTACCAATTTAGTCTACACTACATGTTATGACAATTAAAAGATAAATTAACTAGTGGGCTCAAAATTTGTGGGTCTTAGACCCATGGGTTATTAATAAAATAATTAATTAATCAGGGTGGGCTAGATTAGACAATTAGGCATAGGCTTTTAAAAGAAATAAAGAGAAGGAAAAAATAATTATTTGTTCATGTTATAAAATAAATAATTTTCTAGGAAAAATGCACATGAATTTGTACGTGTAACATCCGTAAAATCAACAATTTCTCAATTAATTATAAATGAAAAAGTAGGATGTCACATTCTGTGTATTTTCGGTATTTTAAATTTTTGTAAATTTGTTTTCCGCTTTCAAATTCTTTTGTTAAAATGTATTGTTGGATCTCCTATTAAAATCTGTTTTTTATCAATAATTTTATTTGTAATTAATTGTATTTGTAGTTGATATGGCTAAAAATGGGGTTAAATCGGAACCGTCCAGATTGGGCATGAATCTTGAAGCTCAGGGGTAAAACGGTAATTTCACATACAAATGGGTCCGAAACGGGTACTGGGTCTCCTTCTCACAGATCCAATAACCCACAAACGGATCCACTCCGACTGGGTACGAGTCCCGACCCAAGACAAACCCAAACCAGCAAGAGGAAAATCAGGGTCACTGATTTGACCGAATCAACGGGCCTGATTTGCTCTCACCTGGAATCAGGGGTCAGTTTCCTAAACAGATTGGGAGGATTTTACTCCTGACAGTTACACAGGAAATCAGGTCCCTAATCACTCCCATGGCGACTATAAATACCTCCCACCTACCACTGTGACCAGGTAATCACTCTTTTTCCAGCTTTAGCTCTTTCTTAATCACCACTGGTTACTGACAAGAGCATCGGAGGGTGCGTCGCCGGGATCAACCCCGGTGTATCGCACTTCCTTGCAGGTTAGCGGCAGGAATCAACAGGAGCGGATTCACTATTCAGGTTTTTTTTCGAACTCACAAATCTCATCTGTTTACCCCCACACCAGATTCAGCGGTAACAGATTGACGCCTTCTGTGGGAAAACCACATGAATAGCCTTCACCTCTTCCTCGTCGACTAGCCCTACTCCAACCATGCCTCCTAAAAAGTTCAGGTCTAGGGGGTCCAACCGCGGACCCAATCCCGCTGAACAGCCAGAGGAAGTCCCCGTCCATCCTGCTCCACAGCCCGAACAACTTCCTCCCCCGGTCCAACAGAGCCAGCCTCCTCTTCCGAACCAACAACCCCCAAATGGTCCTGATGGTCAGAACCAGCGGAGGCAGAAGCAGCCTCTCCTCCCAGACCATGTCTCAATTCACAATGCCTCCTCGGACTCTATGGCTTCCCATAACCCCCGAGCCTCCGATCTCCGCAACACCGTCCTGAATCGCCCAAAAGATGAGGACCTTCGCAACCATCTAGATGAGAGGCGGGCTCGAGAGGGAGCCTCCCGCTAGCATCAAGGTGAGCGATCTCCTCATCGCCGGGATGGTAGGAGGTCTCCGGACCGAAGGGGCCGGGGGGAATCTCCCGAGCGTCGAAGGAGGAGGCCACATTCCCCCACTGATCGACATCATCCGAGGAACGATGAGGCACCTATCACTCGTGCCGAGTTCCTACAATTCCTGGAGACTGTGTTGCAGGCCCTCAACCTTCGCCCCACCAACCATAATGCCCAGAGGGTTCCAACACCCCCATGGGTTCCAAGTCCTCGCCACCGATCCAGAAGTCCTCTCCCGGCTCCCAGTCACCAGCAACACCATCATAGTCCTCGCCGATCCCAGGACTATCGACGCCGTAGTACCCGCTCCCTTTCCTATGAAGAAGAGTCCAGGGGATCGTTTGATTACCAACGGAGGGACGATGCCCTCTACCGTTGTCTCCACGAGATGGAGAGGCGCATCGGTCGCATGGACAAAGAGGAGGAGTCGAGAGCAGGGACCGTCCGCCTTAGCAGACCCCCCTTCTCTTGGACAATCATGGAGGCTCCCATCCCGAGGGGTTTCAAACCTCCGTAGTTTGAAACGTACTCAGGGGAGTCAGACCCTGTTGATCACGTCGAAAGCTTCAAGACCTTAATGCTGATCCATCAAGCTTCCGACGCCATGCTCTGCAAGACCTTTCCCACTACTCTCAAGGGGTCGGCACGGGAATGGTACTCCAGGCTCGCTCCCTCGTCCATCTTCTCGTTCGAGCAGTTCGAAAAGCTCTTCATAACTCACTTTGGGCAAACGGAGAAGACTAGCCTCTCCCTACTCCACCTCCGACAGGAGAGGGGAGAAAAGTTGAGGGACTACGTGAGGAGATTTACCGCGGAGGTCAGGTCGATCGCCTCCCTCGACCAGTCAGTGGCGACCGTCGCGTTCCAGTCGAACGTCCTCAACTCCAACCTCCGGTCGTCCCTCGCCAAGAAGCCCCCGCACAACTTCGCCGATCTTCTCCTAAGATGCGAGAAGTACATTCGGGCGGAGGAGGCCGAGTGCCTCCCGAATTTCGGAGGATCCGCCTCCGGATCGAAGAGGAAGATGACAGAGGAGGAGGGGTCCAAAAAGCTACAGAAGGTCAACAGCGGTCAGCGCCGTCCTCCCCCCAGATTCGAGAAGTTCACTCCTCTCACCACCAATGTCTCCACCATCCTGATGGAAGTGGAGAAGGAAGGGGTGATACCGCCTGCTCCGAGGATGAACACCCTGGCCAAGAGGAGGAACAAAGAGAAATGGTGCCGTTACCACCGGGACCACGGCACGACACCAACGACTGCCGGGCGTTGAAAAATGAGATAGAGGCCCTCATCCAGAGGGGGCAGTTGGCCAAATTTGTGAAGGTAAACAATCAGGGGGAATGCGCCACTCCTCCGCCTCGGGGGGCTAACAAGCGCTCCGAGCGGCGCAATGAGACCCCCGAGTTCGAGGAAGAACGAGTTCTGCACCTCATCCACGGAGGCCCCATGGAGGGCCCCTCCAACTCCTCTCGGAAGGCCTTCTTCCGAGAGGTCAACTCAGTTCACAGCATCCCTCCCCCCAAAGGCCTCGGCATCCCAGTGACTTTCTCTGATGAAGACCTCGAGGGAGTCCGAACTCCCCACTGCGACGCACTTGTCATCGACCTTCGCATGGCGAACTTCAAAGTGCAGAGGGTCCTGGTGGACAACGGGAGCTCGGTGAACATCCTCTTCCTCTCGGCCTTCCGAGGGCTGCAGCTGTCCCGGGATCGCCTCAAACCGGCCGGCTACACGCTCCACGGGTTCACGGGGGTACCAGTAACTGTCGAAGGGGTTATTACCCTGGACGTAACTACTGGGAAGACAACTACCACCCGGACCGAGCCGATGGACTTTATGGTCGTCGATGTCCCGGCTGCATATAATGTCATCTTAGGCAGACCCGGCCTAGCTGCCCTGGAAGCTGTTCCTTCAGCGTACCTCCTTAAATTGAAGTTCCCCACCCGGTCGGGAGTGGGAGAAGTCAGGGGCAGCCAAGAGACGGCTCAGAAGTGCTATATGACTTTCACTGGGGGTCCGGTGCTCTCCCTCGAGACTCTAGAAATCCCCAAGCCGAATGTTCGACCCACGTCCGAGCCGGCGGACGAATTGGAAGAAGTACTCTTCTCGGACGAGCACCCGAGTCGAAAGTTCCTTATCAGCAAGTCCTTGCCGACTGCCCTTTGCTCCGACTTGGTGCAGTGCATCCGGGAGAACCACGACCTATTTGCTTGGTCCGCCGCGGATATGCACGGGATTTCCGAGGACCTTCTAGTGCACCGCCTCAGCGTCGAACCGGAGTGCAGACCGGTTCAGCAGAAGAGGCGTAAGTTCGCCCCCGAGCGACAACAAGCCATCAAGGAGGAGGTGGACAAGCACTTAAGAGCTCGGTTCATACAGGAGGTGAACTATCCCGAGTGGCTCTCCAATGTGGTCATGGTTAAGAAGTCCAATGGTTCTTGGAGGATATGCATCGACTTCACCGACCTGAATAAGGCGTGTCTGAAGGATCCATTCCCTCTCCCAAATATCGACACCCTCATCGATGCTACCTCGGGCCATGAGCTCCTCAGCTTCATGGATGCCTTCTCCGGCTATAATCAGATCCGAATGTTTCCCCCGGACATTCCGAAGACTTCGTTCATTACCGACCAGGGCCTTTACTGCTATAGAGTCATGCCGTTCGGATTGAAGAACGCTGGAGCCACCTACCAGCGCCTCGTCAACAAAGTCTTCCAAAGCCAAATAGGCCGCAACATGGAAGTATACGTCGACGACATGCTCGTGAAGAGCATCTGAGGTACCGACCACGTGGCCGACCTCCAGGAGGCATTCGGCGTATTGAGAAGGCACAACATGAGGCTTAATCCGAACAAGTGTGCGTTCGGGGTCTCGTCGGGAAAGTTCCTCGGCTTCATGGTGAGCCAGCGAGGGATCGAAGCAAATCCCGAGAAAATCAAGGCCATACTGGACATGGCCCCGCCCCGAAACGTCAAGAAAGTGCAGAAGCTTACGGGTCGCCTCGTCGCTATTGGCCGGTTCCTTTCGAAGTCTGGGGAAATGTGCCTCCCCTTCTTCAAGGCTCTCAGGGGGGGCTAAGGGTTTCGAATGGGGCCAACCGCAATAGGAGTCGTTCGACCAACTGAAGACCTACTTGGTGAACCTTCCTCTGCTCAGCAAACCCGTTCCAGGGGAAACCCTCTTCATCTACTTAGCTGCTTCCGAGCAGACCTTAAGTGCGGTTTTGGTGAGGGAAGAAGACCGGGCTCAGAGGCCCATCTACTATGTGAGCAAGGTGCTTCGGGATGCCGAGCTCCGCTATTCGAAGATAGAAAAGATGGCCTACGCCCTGATCATGGCGGCAAGGAAGCTCCGTCCATACTTTCAGTCCCACTCGGTTGTGGTCCTCACCGACCAACCGCTGAAGCAGATCCTCCACAAGCCCGAAACCTCAGGCCGGCTTATGAAGTGGTCCATAGAGCTGAGCCAACACGACATCTCCTACCAGCCTCGGACTGCAATCAAAGCTCAGGCCCTCGCCGACTTCATCCTTGAGTCCACCATTCCCGAGGTCAGCCATGTCCCGAACGGACCCCCCATTTGGACGGTTTTCGTGGACGGATCCTCCTGCAATGAGGGTAGCGGTGCCGGTATCATCCTGAACGGCCCTGATGACTTCGTCCTCCAGTATGCCCTCTGCATGAATTTCAAGGCCTCAAACAACGAGGCGGAGTATAAGGCACTAATTGCGGGCCTCGGACTTGCCCGAAGTCCCGGGGCACAGTGCCTCCGAATCCATAGTGACTCTCAGCTGGTTGTGAACCAAGTCTTGGGCGAGTACGAGGCGCGAGACGAACGAATGGCGAAGTACCTCGCCAAGGTCTGAACCCTCATGAGCCGGTTTGAAGAGGCACTCATACAACGAGTCCCTCGAGAGGAGAATTCATAAGCCGACGCCCTCTCCAAGTTGGCCTCATCCTCCCTCCAGGGTCTCGAGCAGACCATCTTGATCGAGGTCCTCATGAAACCGAGCATAGAAGGTGAGGCCCTCGACTCATTGGAGTCATTGCCGGTCCTACTGCAAGATAATTGGATGACCCTTAGTGGAATTCCTAAGAGACGGACTCCTCCCTGAGGACCCGAAGGAAGCGCGCCGAATAAGAACCAGGGCCGAGCGGTATGTCCTGGTCGAGGGAATCTTGTACAAGCGCTCATTCTCGCAAATTGACGGCCGGCCATACTTGAGGTGCCTTTCCCCGGAATAGGCCAACTATGCCTTACGGGAGCTCCACGAAGGCATCGGTGGAGCGCATTCAGGGTCTAGGTCCTTGGCTCGGAAAGTTCTGAATTACGGATACTTCTGGCCGACTCTCCTCCAAGACACCGAGCGACACGTTCGGCAATGTGCCTCTTGTCAGAGACATTCCAACATTCGTTGCCTCCCCCAAGCCAACCTCGCCTCCCTATCAAGTCCTATCCCCTTCGCAATGTGGGGGATGGATTTACTAGGGTCTTTCCTTCCAGCTCCGGGCCAGTTCAAGTTCTTGGTCGTAGCCATCGACTACTTCTCGAAGTGGATTGAGGCCGAGCCCCTCGCCACTATAACCGAGAACAAGGTCCTTCAATTCTTCTGGAAGAACATCATCTGCAGATTCGGCATCCCCTGTGTCCTCGTAACGGACAACGGGACTCAGTTCACTGGTGCTGCATTCCGAGCTCTGTGTGAAGACCTTGCCATCCAAGAGTGCTTCTCTTCCGTCTCCCACCCTCAGTCGAACGGACAGGCAGAGAACGCTAACCGGCAAATCCTCTCTGGTATCAAGAAGAGATTGGACAAATGTTCCAAAGGCCTATGGGTCGACCAACTCCCCAATGTGCTGTGGAACTATCCCACCAACAAACGGACCCCCACCGGAGAGTCCCCGTTCAACCTCACCTATGGCTCCGAGACAGTGATACCTCTCAAAGTCGGTATTCCTTCTCCTCGCCTCGCAGCCTACAACGAGGAACAGAATGCCAGAGACCTCCGGGCGAACATAGACCTGGTGGACGAGCTGAGGAAAAGAGCATCAATACGCCAGCAGAACTACCGGAGGACGGTCGAACTGGCATATAACAAGAAAGTCCGACCCACCGATCTCAAGGAGGGGGAATTGGTCCTCAGAAAGCTAGCCATCTCCTTCCCCAATCAGAGGAGCAAATTAGCTCTGAACTGGGAAGGACCCTACAAGATCACAAAGGTAGTTCGGCCCGGAGCTTATCGTCTGGAAGATCTAGAGGGCAGAGAGATTCCGAGGACCTGGAATGCCGAACACCTCCTAAAATACCAAGAAAGCGCCATGGCGCCTCTCTAAGTATCACGAGGTGTCGAACCATTCCTCTCCTCTAACTTGTAATTCATTTCTTAAGTTGTCATATGTAAAAACGGCTCGCCGTCAATTATCAATAAAGAATGATTTTTTCGTATTTATAAAGTTGCTTGTATCTCTCTGTCCTTATTCTTTAATTCAACCAATGGTTCGGAGTTCAATGTCCGGCTCGACTTTACTTCCCCGGCTCATCCTTAGGCGAGCTAGAAGTAGATCGCCGTTCGGAACTGCTCCTACAACCGTTGAACTACACCGATGGTTCGGAGTCCAACACTCGGCTCGACTCTACTTCCCTAGCTCGCCCTTAGGCGAGCCAGAAGTAGATCGCCGTTCGGAACTGCTCCCACAACCGTTGAACCCTAACGATGGTTCCGGAGTCCAACACTTGGTTCGATTCTACTCCACAAGCTCGCTTCTCAGCGAGCTAGGAGTGGGTCGCCATTCGGAACTGCTCCCACAACCGTTGAACTACACCGATGGTTCGGAGTCCAACACTCGGCTCGACTTTACTTCCCTAGCTCGCCCTTAGGCGAGCCAGAAGTAGATTGCCGTTCGGAACTGCTCCCACAATCGTTGAACTCTAACGATGGTTCCGGAGTCCAACACTTGGTTCGATTCTACTCCACAAGCTCGCTTCTCAGCGGGCTAGGAGTGGGTCGCCATTCGGAATTGTTTCCACAACCGTTGAACTCTAACGATGGTTCCGGAGTCCAACACTTGGTTCGATTCTACTCCACAAACTCGCTTCTCAGCGGGTTAGGAGTGGGTCGCCATTCGGAATTGCTCCCACGACCGTCGAACTCTCAAGAGGATCAGCAAGCCCACCCTTGGGTAAGGCTCGACTCGCCTCGCAACTTCGCGATAAGAGGAGACAGAAGCACCGCTCAGCACCTCAGGCCGAACGCTCTTGTCGCCGAACCGCGGACGAGCGAGAGGTATGCTCGGAGCGCACCACGTCACTCGAACTCTTAGGCCTCCGGTCGGCTGACCGAGCAAGTGCCCATCCGAGCGTCCAAACGGAGAAAACTCACTTTCTCCTCAACTTTCGTGTAAGATCTCGATCAGACGGCCCAGATCTTGCCAGCGCCGCTAAATGACAAGATAGCATTTTCTTGGGAACTGATCCCATCTTGAGATTCGTGCCATCATCCAACGGTTCAGATCGCGCTACGAACACAGTCAGAACCGAAACAACCGCGCAGAACTACAAAGGACGTGCTAGTTCATGAAAGAAATATTATTAATAATCGGGACACAGTTCAAAGCAACTTTTCCATACAACGAGGTCACAAAGCCTTAAAGAACAATGGTTACAATGCCGACCCACTACACTTGGTTTTTAAAAAGAAAAATCATCAAACGTCCCATTCGGTCGTCAGTCTAGCTACTTCGGCCGCCAGTTCCTCTTCCTCCGTCCGAAGCCCCGCCTCTACAGTCTGCAGGTGACAGATCTCAGAGAGCAGATCATCCCTTTTGGCTACTATCTTTGCCAGATTGTGCCGAACGCACTGGATCCGAAGGGCATTGCTGAAGGCGGTCGGCGAGTCTCCGTCCTCCCCCGTAGGGGCCATCTCGGCGATCCTGCTCTCCATATGCCGGATCTCGGCGTCCCGCTGACCCAGGATGAGCTGAAGGTGGCTCCACTCGCTCTCGGCTCGGCGTAGTCCCAACTCGACTTCATAAAGCCGCTTTCTGCATTTGGCCGAGCACATCTCCGTCTCCCCCGAGCCAGCGTCGGTTCGAGCTTGATTATCCGAGCAATTGGGGTCGGCGTCTTGAGCTACCACCACGAGCTGAAAAGAGGAAGAGATGAACAACAAAATTTCAAAACGTTGCCGAAGTCCAACACTTCAACAATTTTCAAAACAAACTTTCAGACTTTTATTCAGATATAGTAACTCTACATACAACAGGACCGACCCTACAACAGTGTTTTACAATAGCCAGAAGAAACATAAGACGACGTGTTTAGTGCCTCTTCGGAAGGGGTATGCTTCGGTTTAAGGAAATGCGGGGACGGCGAGGCCTGACCTCCGAGCTCGATTCTAAACCAGCGAAGCAAGATCCCCCTTCGCCGCTAACCCCAACCGTGGTGCCGATCGAGGCACCGCTAGACGAGACAGCTACACTACTCTGAGCGTCAGCAGGACTCCGCCTAGCCGCGGGCAAACGAGTCGCAAGTTCGTAGAAGGTAATCCCTCTCTCGCTCTCTTCGCGAGTACACGACGTACTACGAACGTTGGCCCGCTTCGGCAGAGGCTTGAGGACGCGACCTCTTCCTCCAACTCGATAATCCTATCCCTCAGAGCGTCATCCTTCGCCGACATTTTCAAACGAGGAGGTCTTGACGAGCCCGAAACATTGGCGCTATCGGTTGCGAGTCGTCGATAATGGGTGACCTCGATCCCCCTGTCTATCGTAATCCTCCTAAGCTTGTCGACCTCGGCCAACAGTTTTTGGCGCTCGGATGACACCTTCTCCAACTCAGAAGTTAGCTTCTCTTCCTCCGCCGAACGTTCTTTCTCCGCTAACTCCAAGTGTCGGATCTCGGCCAAGAGCTCGTTATTCTTTTGCTCGGTGAGGGAGAGCTCCCTACGAAGTCGCCCGGTCTCACCTTCGGGACAAGGAGCTTGGGGTTGCTTCCGCAGTTGCTTCAACTCGCGACAATACCCTCTCACAGCTACCTTTGTCTCCTCCAGCTTCAAGAACATGTAAAACTGCCTCTCTCGGCTACTGGAAAGCTCTCGCTTCGTTTTAGTCAGCTCCTTACGAAGGTATGCAACCTCCGTGATCGGACCAAACTTCACCTGAAAAGCAGAGATAAATCCGAGGCCCAACACTTGGAGAATTTTACGCCTAATCAAACACAAAATCCGGAGACTAACACTTGAATAAATTTTGGCCAAACAAAGAGTGTTTTCATTCAAAACTCAAAAAAGCTTTACAAGAGCGGTGGCCAGTCCGCAGTTAGGCTTACAAAAAAAACAACAAAAGACTAAAAGATGCAACCAAGTCAGGGGTCGACCTTTTTGTCGTTCGGGTCTGTCGACCCCTCGGCCTTGTCCTCGCCCTCGACCTCATCCTCGTCCTTGCTCTCGCTCTCCTCCTCAGAGTCGTCCTCCTCCTCACCCTCGGCCTCAGTCTCACCCGGGCCTTCGACACCGTCAGTCTGTCCCTCGGGGTCGAGCATCCCCTGGGGAAGCTCCTCCTCCCCTTCCACGGGGTCGTAGAAGCGGTAGGAGGACGTGTCGAACCCCGGATTCCGAGCAGCGACATGAAGTAGGGCTCGGCCGTACGCGTCCTCCATGTTCTTGAACATGTGATGCTCGGCCTCATCCTGGACGGCCTTCTTCGCCTTCGCCACCTTAGACCGGTGCCTGGCCATGATCTTCTCGGCCCTCTTCCGAGCCCTCTCCGCCTCCGACCAAGCATTGGCCAACTCCTCCTTCAGCTCGGCATTCTCCTTCTCCGAGACCTCGAGCTTGGCTGCTGCGTCCTTCGACCGCTGAACAGCGTTGGCCAGCTGCGCCTCCAACCCCGCCACTTCGGCTCCACGCTTTGCCGAGAGGAGTAGCTCAGCATCGAGCAGCTTCACTGCTTTCGCGTGCTCCGACCTCTCCCGGTCGTACTGCGCCGTCATCTCTTGTTCTTTGCTCGCGAACTCCTCGAGCAAGAAGTTAAAGTGGCAGAGGGTCTGAAAAGAGAACAAATCGTCAGGGTCCGAACCTAAAAACTTAGAAAATTTCAGAAAGAATGCTTCAATAAGAACATGTTCGGCCTACTCACCGACATCGTGTTCCAAGCGATTTGCATCGTCGCATCCCCGACTTGACCAGACTTAAGGGCCGCTCGGTCCTTCGGGGTTGGCAGGTGCTTCACCACCTGCATGTAAATGTTGCCGTCACCTAAAAAGCCGTCGACTTTCATCACTTGCCAGTCGGGGACGAAGATCTGCTTGTGCCCCTCGGTCAGAATCTTCTCCGCATCGGCAGTGAGGGGTGGAACTTGGAGGGATAACACCTTGCTCATGTCGAACGCGCCGCTCAACGAGCCGGGAGCATCCCCCTTCGCCGTTGGAGTCGGCGCATCTGAAACAGGAGGATCGGAGACCGCGGCCTTCTCCTGCTCGGGACCAGCCTCCGGAACGACGACCTTCTGCATGTCAGCGGTCTTCGGGACCGAAGGTATCTTCTGCGCTCGGCCGCCCTGAGGCCCTGTCGAGGGTCTCTTCTTTCTCGTCTCCTGCTCCTTCGCCTTGGCCTTCGCCATCAATGCCCTATAGTCCATCTTAGAAGACTCTGCACAAGCCGAATGAAAACACTTAGATAAAATTTTCAAGAAATTCATGCAAAGAGCAAAAATACCAGAAGCGTACTAGGGTCGATCGGACTGAGACCCCCCCCGGAACAAAGCTTCCTTGGTAATGTCTTTCCAACTTAGCATCGGCAGAGCGAGGAGCTTTTTGAGGACTTCCGCCTCCTCGTCACTCAGTACCGGCTCCTTCTTCGCTCGCTTGGGTAGGCCATCCCTCAACCAAGCTATCGGAATCGCCCAGGGTTCAGGAGCTCGGACAATGAAATACTTCTTCTTCCAATGCTTGATCGAGTCCGGGTTCTCGATCAACTTCACGCCCGTCCGCGGCGAAAGGTAGAACCTCTGCTCGTTCCTGTTCGGCTGGCAAGGGCGGTAGAGGCTCCGAAGGAGAAATATGTTCGGCTCGGCACCGATCTCTTGACACCGGAGAACAAATGCCAAGACATGCCTCCAAGTGTTCGGCATCAGCTGGGCAGGGCACAAACCGTACCAAATAAGAACCTCGACGATGAATGGATGGAGCGGAAAACGGAGCCCGACGGCCAAGGAGTCAAGGGGAAATACGCACGTGTCAGCCGAAGATGATGTGCAGGCTCGGAAATCCGGTCCAGGGAGAAGTAGCCCGTACTCGACAGGGATCTGGAATCCGGTCCGGATCCGATGCAGATCAGCCTCCGTGAGAGACGAAATGGTGTGGTCCACCTCGGACAACTCTCTCGGCTCATTCTCCTCTACCGACTTGGCAGTGCCCTGTGTCACCTTCTCCAACATCTCTTCGGAATAGCTCCGAACACCCCCCACACTCGACAGAACGATCGGCTGCCGACCTAACTCCCCTGCCGTCTTCGGCTGCTCAATGATTGTGACCACTCCCTTACCCTTCTGAGACTTCGCCACAACCTCCTGGAGCGGCTCGGCTACTTCGCCACTCTTACTCGGCCGAACAACGGTCTGCTCGGTCGGCTCTATCACCTCCTTTCCTTTACCCGCTCGGCCGACGACTCGGTCCGAGGCGGGGGTCTCATCCGAAGAAGTAATCTTAACCATTTTTCTAAAAAGAAAGAAGAGAAACTAACCTTGAAGTGACTGCAACGGTCAGAAAAGTTCGCCGGAGCAAAGAAACACCTAGCCGCGACAGCCAACAGCACCACCCGGGAGCTAAAAACTTCGATGGTGAATAGTAAAAACTTGATAGAGAAAGTAAAAGTGAAGAATGAGATTTGGGGTGGGGGAGTGAAGATTTATAGTAAAAAGAAAAGTCACTTGGGCTTCCTAACGTAAGGGCGCGACTTTTGGGCCGCCCTCGAAACGTCGCGAAGGCCCAAAACGACTTTGTCTTTTCACCAAGTCAAGTAGCTCGGCACAACAGGATCTAAATCCGAACAACGTGCGATCCGAACCCAGCAGCAAAGGGTCCGGTCGGCTAACCGAGGAAGTGTCCATCCAAGCGTCAAAACGGAGAAAATTCACTTTCTCCTCAACTTTCGTGTAAGATCTCGATCAGACGGCCCAGATCTTGCCAGCGACGCTAAACGACAAGATAGCATTTTCTTATAAACTGGGTCCGTCTCGAGATTCGCGCCACCATCCAATGGTTCAGGTCGCGCCACATTGCCCGGTCGAAGCACTTCGGACCCAGACGCTCCACCTCTATCTGAAGAAGCCGGGGAAAATTTGGATTAAAAGTTTGAAGGCACCGCCCTCGGCGAGCCCCACGTCTCGGTCGGTTCCCCTCTCACCCTTGAGCAACTCGAAACCACGAATCGTTCAAGGGTTGAAGAGAAACCACCGTCTCGCGGGACCCGGTTAAAAAGCAGATCGGCACACCTCCCATCTCTAACTCCTTCGGGCTAACAACCATCAGAAGCCATCAGCCCGGAAGGAAGACAGAGATCGGAAGAGACCAATCCTTCCGAAGCAACTTGGCCCTCGTCTCCGGACTTCGGTTGTCACCTCTTCTGCCCTGATCTCCTCCGACCCTGTAACCCCTGTTTTCCCAGAAAGGTATTTTTTTTTCGATATTTTCAGTATTTAAAATTTTTGCAAATTATATTTTCCCGGTTTTCAATTTCTTTTATCAAAATGCATTTTTTGAATCTTCTATTGTAAAATCTGTTTTCAACCAATAATTTTATTTGTTATTTTAATTAATTATTTATTTTATTTTATTCATCTATTCAAACCCAATTCCCTATTTAAACTCATACCCATTTCCTAATCTAACCCATATCCAAAACCCATTTCTCAACAGCCCAAACCCGATAGCATCTCCCACCCGTAATCCAACTCAGCATGCAACCCTAACCTATTTCTCCTTATATATATATACCCCATCTTACTCGTTCATATACTTTGTCTTCTTCGTTATCAAAACCCACGCGCCGCCCCAACCTTCGTCTCTGTGTCCCTCTCTCGAACCCCAGGCAGCACGCCTCCCTCTCCCGTTCTCTTCGCCTTCCCGTCGCGCGCCACAGTCGCGCAACACTCCACCGCTCACCACTTTCCTGCCGCGCGCTCCACGCATCCCCTGTTCTCGATAGCGCCGCCTCAGCCCCTGCGCGACCCCCTTATCGCCTGCAGTCCCCCTAGCCGCTGCTCATCCGCCGTCAGCCGCCGTGCACTGTCGGATGCAAGCCAGGGCTTGGTAATGAAGGTTTTGGGTTTGATCATGTCTTGATCATCTTGTGATCCTGGCCGTTGATCTGCATTTGATCTTCTGATTGATCTCATCAGATTAGGATCTGATCTCATGGATCAGATCTGGACCATCCGTCATCATCACATCTTGGAGTTGGATCTTGTGAATATTAGCCGTCCGTTGGATCTTGATTATCCCCTTGGATTATGGACCGTGGATCTTATCTCATCATATTGGAGTTCTTGTTCACTTTGATTGATGGGCCGTCCGATCGTGCCCGTGATCGATTGCTCTTTGGATTCGTGATCTTGTCCTTGGTTTGTTGCTGTTGAGATCGTGCCCGGGAATCCGTTCCCGTTATTCTCTTCTTTTGGTTGGATTCGTCGGCTTCATCCAGGTAAGTAACTTGTACTTAAATTTCTTAGGTTGATACAAGTAGAAAGTTCACACATAGGATAGGTTGAGACTAGAGACGGACAAAGATCATATTTTTAATTGTGGGTTTCGTCTCTAATGTTCAAAACAGGCCATAGACGACTTAGGACATGAAGTTTGATAGGATTGTGCCTTAGGATTAACCCAAACGCGATTTGATCGCGTATGTACCATATTGTATATCCGATGTTTGTTTGAACATCCATATGAGAAATACTAGATTTTTACATGTTAGATACCCTCCATTATGACTTTTGGACAGTGGGTAGACAGTGTTTTGAATTTGGAAGAATTTTGATGATTTTTGAGGATGTTATGACGCTTTGAAGATTAGTTGAGAAATCTGGAAATTTGGATTGAACTGGATTGATTGCTGTTTTTACCTGAATTAGAGTCCGAATCTCAACATGACTATTTCTGAGTAATTTGTAGATAATTGAATCTAATTTCTAATCCCACTAATTTCACCCTGTTTGAAGTTCGTATGAATTAGTTATGATTATTTTAGTGACTGTATGTCGGTAGTTCCCAGATTTATTTCGGGGTAGATTTTATCACCAATTTATTTTCAAGATCCAAGTTAGACATAATTTCATGCTACAAGATTTTGTCCAGTGTTTCAATATGATGTTTGGTAGTTCTCTGATTTTTGTGGTAATTAAAAGATGAGTTTTGAGTGATGCCTTACATTCTTTTCTATAGATTGCTTTTGCTGTAAACTGCGTGTGATTGTATGTTGAATGCCGTGTTTACCTTATTTCTAATTACTTTATGGATATTTCATGTGAGATTTGAAAGTTGGGTAATTTTGTCTACTTTCATCCCGTTTTGGCGGAAGTGGATTTTGATGCGCTGTGTGCAAGATATGCATGATTTTGTACAGCGGTGTTGAAGAATTCCAGATCCATCAAAACTGTGTTATGTGTTACTTTCTATTTTGAAAACATATTTATACTTTCTGGAAAAATATGAAAATTGATATTTTGAGACTATACATATAGGGGATTACCCCAGATTTTTTTTGTGGATTTAAATGATGACTTTACCTACTGTTTTCATGTGGTTTAAGTTATTCCCCTGTTTTCTGACTGTACATGAAAACTGTGTTGAATTGTATTTTGAGTCGAAATGTTGTGAAATAGCATATAGATTATTATAACCGTTAGAAGCGTGTGGAAGTCTAGTTTTCAGATCTTTCGACGGATTATAAATTGCATGCATGTAGATCTGTGGATCACTGTTTTTGTACAGACTGGTCTTGCTGTCCTGATTATAAACGTATACCATTTTGCTCGTATTTGTGAATGTTTGCACCTATACTTGCTGACCTAGTTCCCTGAGATTTAAACCTGATCATGAACTGTTAGTTTGACATTATTTAGCACACTCTCATGCATGTTGATGATATTAATAACTAAAAGTAATCAAGCCGGGGTTTAAGGGAAGATCGAGTAGTGGATAATATGGAAACGTGTACTTGGAAGGGAACTAGTGTTCCATACTGATACTGTTACTGTTTACTGACCCTGTCTACATTGCTTCTTCTGTAAGAAGGTGTAGAGTAGAAGAGGACCTCTTGGTTCTGACTGTTACTGTTACTGCTTCTGTTACTGATACCTGAGTACACTGCCCCATCATGGTCCCCTATGATATCTTACTAAGCGAAACTATTTGTTGTAGCAACCATGTAGTATGGGATGCATGAAGTACTACCTAGCTAGTAATACACACAAGACTGAAAGAACATAAACTGAAACTGTTAGACTGACACTGTGAGACTGATACTGTTAGACTGAGACTGATATACTGTTACTGTTAAACTGAGACCGATATACTGTTACTGTTAGACTGAGACTGTTATACTAGGACTGTTATACTGATGCACTGAATATACTGCTAGTGATACTGATATACTGTTAACCTGATTCACTGAGATACTGAGATACTGTTATTAAAGACTGTTAGTTGCTTTATGACACTGCCTTAGACATAAAACAACTGTACTGTTAGGATACCATGCTAGATATTACTGTTGATGCATTATGACCTGTTATTAGTTAGTTTCCCCATGTGCTTGTATCCTACTCTATTTGTGACCCGGACTTGCCATTGACGGGTACTATGTTTTCTCTTTTCCTTTTTCTTGCATTCGTTGAATTGCAGATTTTGGAGGACAGGATTCCTGAAGGTATTGGCGAGATGAAGTTCTATTCGGCTGAAGCTTTGCTATCTATATTTATTTCCTGTTGCTCATTTTGAATATTGTATCTGTTACTTGTATTCTTGTATTTGGGCAATATGACCCAGGATTATTTGTGTTATTCAGATCATGACTATCTGAGATTAATACATTTTATTTCAAGTATTCTTGTTGGTATTTGGTTCATATGTGCATGTGGTTGATTTTTCTGGTTTCCGACTCTGATTTTACTGAGATATGTTGTAAAGAATTCCTGAACAGCTTAAGGATGATATTAATCATTCGCTGGGCTTTTGTTACGTGCTCGTATTCCGTATTTTTGGGAAGCGGGGCGTGACAGACCCTGACATCCGCATCGGGACCGTCAGAATCGGGAGAAGATCATGGCGGAAGGATGACCACCCATCCTTCCGAAGCACGTTGTCCCCCGGGTCCGGACTTCGGTCGTCAACTCTTCCGCCCTTATCTCCCCTGACCCTGACACCCACGTCGGGGCCGTCAGAATCAGGAGAAGACAACGGCGGAAGGATGACCACCCATCCTTCCGAAGTTCCTTATACCCCGGGTCCGGACTCCGGTCATCACCCCTTCTGCCCTGATCTCCTCCGACCCTGACATCCGCATCGGGACCGTCAGAATCGGGAGAAGATCACGGCGGAAGAGTGACCACCCGTCCGACGACCTCAAGGTGAGGATTTTTCAAAAGAAGACAGGCATCCGCCTTGACTCCGGTCGTCACCTCTTCTGCTCTGATCTCCCCCGACCCTGACATCCGCTTCGGGGCCGTCAGAGTCAGGAGGAGACCATGGCCGAAGAGCAACCACCCAAGGCAGACACCTCCGAGGGCTAAAACTCAACATTGTTGTGACTGAAACTACAAGGGGAGGGGGGTATTTATAGCCTCCCCTCCAAGAACCAGCCATTATGACCCTCGGGAGCTGAAATGCCACGCATTAATTGGAGGGCGTCATTCTTAATGACCCCGGGAAGTTGGAACGCCGCACAAATCCTGGGGCGCCATTAATGCTCTTGGGAACTGAACCGTCTCGAGATTCGTTCCATCATTCAACGGCCCCGATCGCGCTACCACGCTCGGATTGCCGAACCCTTAGACATCCAGTCGGCCAACCGAGCAAGTGCCCATCCGAGCGTCAAAACGGAGAAAACTCACTTTCTCCTCAACTTTCGTGTAAGATCTCGATCAGACGGCCCAGATCTTGCCAGTAACGCTAAACGACAAGATAGCATTTTCTTGGGAATGGAGCCCGTCTCGAGATTCGCGCCACCATCCGATGGCTCAGAGTGCGCCACGTCGCCCGGACAACTGAGCCCTCAGATCCCCGGTCGGCCAACCGAGCAAGCGTCCATCCGGTGGCCCAGAGCTTCGCTCGACCAAATCGAACCCTCAGACCTCCGATCGGTCAACCGAGCAAGCGTCCATCCGGTGGCCCAGAGCTTCACTCGACCAACCGAACCCTCAGATCCCAGGTCGGCCAACCGAGCAAGTGCCCATCCGAGCGTCAAAACGGAGAAAAAATCAGCTGAACGATCACGACCGTTGGATCTTCTAGAAATTCGTGTTCCTGATGATGAACGGTCCAGATCTTGCCACGTGCACTAAACGACAAGATGGCGTTCTCTTGGGAAATGCGCCCGTCTCGAGATTCGCATCACCATCCGACGGCTCAGTTAGTGCCACGTCGCTCGGACGGCCGAACCCTTACACCTCCGGTCGGCCAACCGAGCAAGTGCCCATCCGAGCGTCAAAAGCGAGAAAATGAATGCCGAGCGGCTACAACCGTCAGATCTCTCAGAAATTCGCGCTCGCCCAAGATCAACGGTCCAGATCCGGCCACGCCATAAATCAGTATTTAAAAATTAATTTTTATTTATTTAAATCGTTTTATTTATTTAAAAATTGCGAAAAATTGCAAAAAATTTGGAAAAATTAACCAAAAATTATAGAAAATAATTAAAAATTTGGGGGGATATTTTTTGAGCCCCTGAACGAACAATCATTGCCTAAAATGTACTGTTAAGGCCCCTGAACGATTGGTTAACACCTCGCAAAATTAGATAAATAATCCGAAAAATAGATAAAAACCGTCGAATATTCAAACAAGGCTTCAGAACAGCATATGGCTTCAAAAAATTACCTCAGTACCCCCTTTGAGATTCAAAATCCTCCATTCAGACTCCGATACAACTCCACTAGCCACTGAAACAGTTAAACTACTCCTCAAAGGCTGATCACGCTCAGTCTTTAGGAGTGGGGGGCTCGTGATATGGCTAAAAATAGGGTTAAATCAGAACCGTCCAGATTGGGCACGAATCTTGAAGCTCAGGGGTAAAACGGTAATTTCACATACAAATGGGTCCGAAACGGGTACTGGGTCTCCTTCTCACAGATTCAATAACCCACAAATGGATCCACTCCGACTGGGTACGGGTCCCGACCCAAGACAAACCCAAACCAGCAAGAGGAAAATCAGGGTCACTGATTTGACCGAATCAACGGGCCTGATTTGCTCTCACCGGGAATCAGAGGTCAGTTTTCTAAACATATTGGGAGGATTTTACTCCTGACAGTTACACAGGAAATCAGGTCCCTAATCACTCCCATGGCGACTATAAATACCTCCCACCTACCACTGTGACCAGGTAATCACTCTTTTTCCAGCTTTAGCTCTTTCTTAATCACCACTGGTTACTGACAAGAGCATCGGAGGGTGCATCACCGGGATCAACCCCGGTGTATCTCACTTCCTTGCAGGTTAGCGGCAGGAATCAACAGGAGCAGATTCGCTATTCAGGTTTTTCCCCGAACTCACAAATCTCATCTGTTTACCCCCACACCAGATTCAGCGGTAACAGTAGTTATTTCAAATAAATTCTATTTTATAATGCAAATTTCATTTAATTATAAATTATATTTTTATTGGTTACTCTATTTTTCCTAATGGATTTTAACCCTAGAAACCCACCCAATTCCTTATTGGACTTAAAACTTTATACCCGTTATATAATTTCCCCAACCGGTTAATCATCTCCTACCCGTTACCCTAACCCTACCTATTTACCCCCCAGTCGTCACACCTAAACCCTAATCCCTATGTCCATGTATATATATATATATATATATATATATATATATATATATATATATATACCCATGTATATATTTTTCCTATTCATCTCTACCAGCCATTTCCCTTCTCTCTCGCACATCTCTCTCCTTGTGCTTCCTCCCGAGATGCCATCCCCTCTCCCTGCTCCCCTATCCTTTCTCCACCCTACTGGCGACCCCTCCTGCAGCATCTAGCCAATGCCAGCCCCCTCCCGGAGTTCTCTTCCTCCTCTTGCTCTTCCCCGAAGCCGGCGACTGCACCTCCCTGCCTATCAATCGCGATGCAAGCACCAGTTGACCACCGCCCCGTCATCTACTCTACTTCCTGTCATACCGCCAACAGCCGCGATTCCCTGCAGCAGCGCACCTCCTGCTCTGTGCTCCCTGTGTGCCTCTCACTGTCGCGACCCCCCACCTCACCTCGACGTCGATGCCAGTGTCGACCTCGCTGCATCGTCCTATGCTCCCCTCCGACAATAGCAGCGCTAGCCCCTCCAGACACACCTCTGCAGCAACACAGCACCCTGTGTCACCCTCTTGCATCGCCAGCGAGCCACCACACCATCGACAGCAGTGGCCGCAGCACCAGTCCCCCCGACATGCTAGTAGCAAGCAGCCGCTCCCCGATGCTTTCCTCCTCTGCCTTGCCTCCAGCTAGCCACCGCGAACCAGTCGCCGGCCATCGTCGAAGTCAGCAACCTGATCGTCGAGTCCCCTGTGGGTGATCATAATAGTGATTTGCTCACTTTGAACGTGGGCCATCCGATCACCATCGTGATTGGGTTCAGATTGCCATCATTATCTTCTCCAAGCATCAGTTCAGATCCTAGGCGTCCGTTTGATCTGAACTTGATCACCTTGACTTGGACCGTCTGATCTTGTTGATCTTGATCTTCGATCACGATTGTCTGATTCTGTTCATGATCTCGATCATCTTCATCTTGTTCGCGATCGGTTGTTCATCTTGTTCGTGATCCTCTCGTTCGTGATCATCTCTTTTGTGAGTCGTTCGTTGAGTTCGTGCCTGGGAATGGGTTCCCGTTATTTTTTCTCTTTGCATTGTTTCATCATCGTCTCCCAGGCAAGTAACTTGTATTCTTTTCTTTGTGTAATACAAGTACTAAATAGCATCTGTAGTGTAGTTATGTTCTAGAGACAATTTTTGTGCAAAACCCCTATTGTATCTTGTCTCTATTGTGTTGACCCATCTGTAGTTGCCTCATTACACACATGACATAAAATAACTTAGGGATGACCACTTCTTGTTATATACATGCATGTTGTTCGTGTGATATCGTGTGTTTGATGTGTTCGATGTAGTATAACTTTTTGTAGACTTGATAAATACCCTATACCATGATGCTTGGACATCTAGTATATCATATTTCATGTTTGTTATGATTTGGATGAGTTTCATATGATCTATGTGGATTTTATGCATAAAGAAGATTTCTGCTTTTGTTGTACCCTGTTTTCATTCAGTATTTTAGATCCTATTAAGGTTAGTATATGAAAATTATTTGTCAATATGAATTATAGAAAATTCTGTCTACATTCCAAAATTTCTGACAGATCTCAGTTTCGATTTATGAGTTGCGAGTTATGACTATTTTACTACAGATGTGTTTAAAATTCCAGATCCAGTCTTATATGAATTCTGTATGGTAAATTATTTTTCTACTGATGCTAAAGATAATATTTTGACCCAATATTTTGCTCGTTACAACTAGACTTGATTGGGATTAACACCTAAGTTTTAGAGATTTAATTGATAACTTTTATAAACCATTTTGTGCTTGTGAACAATTACTATACTTACAGAATTTTCATGCTGTTCAGTAAAGAAACATTATTTCGACCTGATTTTATTTGCTGTCTATAAAAACTTTGTGAATATGAAATGTAGCCTACTGTATCTATTTTATCACCATTTTTTCGGATCTGGATTTCAATTTATATTTTTTGAGATATTGCGGTTTTAGTACTGCTGTGTTTATGCTTTCAGATTTACAAAACTACTGTGTCTTGCTGCTTTCTGATTTTAATTGAGTATACTATCTATGTTGAAAAATTATGAACTTTATTTTTTATTACTAAACATACTAGGAAATACCCCAGATTTTTCTTGGATTTAATTAGTAAGTTTTTATACTGTTTTCCTGTCAATGAATACAAACTTCTGATTTCTGGCTGAATACGTTTTCTGGATACAAATCTGTTTTGAGTCCTGTTGTTGTGAAATACCATATGACATATATATTTATTGAATTCGGTCAAGAATCTATTTTTCAGATTTTCTTACGGATCCAGATTTGCATGTTTGTAGCAACAGAAATTCCAGATTTAGTGCAATACCGTCTTGCTGTCCTGAACTAGAATTTTTGTTGTTTTACCTTTTTTGAGATGTTTTGCACCTGTACATGTTTATCTTGAAAATCTGAACCTATTACCTGTTCATGACAAGTTATTCTTACTTTGTTTTGTGACACATACATGCCTGTTTGATAATAATAATAAGTAACCAAGCCGGGGTTAAGGGAAAGATCTAGTAGTGGAAAATATAGAAATGTGTACTTGGAAGGGGGCCCGTGTTTCCCACCTAATTATCTGATATCTGTTACCTGTGATATGGTTACGTGACATGTGATTCTGATTATCTGATTCCTGACTACATACTTCCTTATGAGAGGGTATACTCAGAAGGGGATCTGTGTTTCCCACCTCTTACCCAACTACATACTTCCTACGGGAAGGTGTACCTGGAGGGGACGTGGTCCTACCTGATGCATGATTACCTGTTATATGATACTTTTACCTGTACCTGTTTACCTGATACCTGAGTACACGGCCCTATAGACTCCACTACGAAATCTAAACGGAAACTTGTTTGAATGTAGCAACCACGTGCTAAAAGTTTGGAACGCATGAAGTGCTACCTAGATAGTAATAATATAAGACTTGACATAACTTGACACCTGCTACATGCTTACCTGTTACTTGACACCTGTTTACTTTTTTACCTACCTACATGATACTTGATACCTGATACATGTTACCTGTACCCTGTTAGCACATTATGTTATTTGATTCTATTCATGATTTTTGCTAGTTGCGCTATTTTGTTATTATGTCTATTCCATGCTATGTTGTTTATTATTTTCCCATGTACTTGTACTTGCACTACAAGCGGCTCGTAACTTGCATTGACGGAAGTTTTGTTTTCTTTTTCTCTTCCTGCAATTTATTAAATTGCAGATCATGGAGATCAGCAGCCTGATGGAGTAAGTGATCTGAAATACTAGTTGCTGGAGTTTTGCTATTATTATTACCTCCTGTTGCTTATTTGAATAAATGTATTTGTTACTTGGATTATTTTGTATTGGGCAATGTGACCCAGAATTATTGACTTATTCAGATCTGGTTTCTTTAAAATTTATTAAGTTTTGTTTCAAGTAAATTTCTGTTGGTATATTGATTCATATATACATGCATGGTTGACTTCTCTTGCTTCCTACTCTGATTATTCCTGTGAAATGTTGTAAAGATCCTGACAACTTATGGATGATAAAAATCATTCGCTGGACTTAGTCACGTATCGATATTTTGTATTCTCTTTTTGGGAAGCGGGGCATGACACCAAAAGTCTTCTTCACTGACTGCCACCAGACGCCAGCATCCTTCTCTAACTGCATTGTAGCCATTTTTACCTTATTGGCTGTTGGGGTTTCCAAAACTTAGAAGATCATCTCCATTTGTCGAACCCAATCATCAGCCTCATTTGGATCAGACTGGCCCTAAAAAATGGACAGCTTCATCCGTTTGAAGGAATAAACCTGCTTAATTGGATCAACATTAACAAGCACTGGTCCAGCCCTTTGATTCTGATTCTGATTCTGTGGTATGTTGGCTGCCATGAACGTGTTCAAGGTCTGATACACCCTGGCAATTTCCGTCTCAAGATCAAGTCCATCCCCATGGGAACCCTCAGCCCCATCACCATTTCCACCATTCTTGTTCATGGGTCTTGCCATTATACTGAATACTGCAAAATGAGGAAAAAAGTTAGAGCATCACAACACAATTCATATTTGCATCAATACCTTATGGCAAAAGTCTCAATCATACCCCAAACCATATCATCTTGTTTTAATTCTATATGATACTCACACTCTAATGTCCACACCTAGGTACTCACAATCTAATGTCCACCTAGGTTTATTCTTATACCATGTTTATCATTACTGCTGAAGCATGCTCTAATACCAATCTCTGTAGCGCCCTAAATTTCAAATATAATAAACTCAGAAATACGTGGCACATTTCCTAGTATCTACCTGAATGTAATAGTAAATATAGCCAAACACAGAAAACTTTTTAACTTTTATTACATTAATTCTTTACATAACACAACGGAAATTTTAACACCTTGAATTACATTTTCTTTCTTTTACAACACATTATTTTATAATTTGCATAAGCCATATTATCATTCTACCATATGCATCCAAATCCCAAGCTATAGGTACCTACATGTAAAACATGAGACTAGAGATAACCATAACCCCCAAAACTACAAGGGTCAGGCATAATGGTGTGGGTGACATCAAAAGAAATGCAACATAAATGAAACATAAAGAATAAAGTCATAATCAACACATACCAACAGTAGTAACGAATAGAATATGAAATAACAATAAATAAAGTATGAAAACATCTGAAACAAGACTAAGTGTCAAGCGTAGAAAAACAGAAAAACATCAAGCACAATACAAGTCAAGAAAACACAAATGCGGTATGATGACTCTCTAATGCAGACTTTCGGATTCTATGCATTCCATACTATATAAGTTCGGTGCAAGCCCTTTTAGTTCTCCACTTTATAGGTTAAATCCCTCGTTATGCAACTAATTCTACTACGATGATAGAAACAAGATCTAGATTACTCCGCGAACAGGCCTGACAACCCTCGACGCGCAAGCATCATGTAAGCATAGCTAAAAAATTGGAGAATCACATTCTTGCCGTGTATCCCAAGAATAGGCCTTCTGACCCCCGACGTGCAGATACACAGTACATCCAGTGAATAGACCCACCGACCCTCGACACGCAAATGCACCGTATGTTCCGAGAATAGGCCAGCCAACCCTCGACACGCGAACATACCAACTGTCCTCTCGGGACACAACAACACACAGTCTTGGAACGCATCCGTTGGACTAACCCCAGTACATATACTTACATTTCCTAAGTTCTATCACATCTCAACTAGTGTATGTCCATAGATTTATTATTATTAATTAAAACACAATTTTCTCCTCTCTAGAGTTGGTGTACCCTGCCGAACTTAATTCCAACAAAATAACCCCAAGATCCAAACTGGTCAAAATCCACAAAATCTCATCTACCGGTTTACAGGAATCCCACTCAACCTCTAGAGACTCACAATTCAAATATCAACACAAACCCGTTCATTAAAACTCTTAATTTCATCATCAAAATGTTCATATCAAGAAAACTCCTTTAAATCAAACAAATCCAAATTTATCCAAATACTTCACAAATTTACAGAAATTAAATCTAAAACTAAATCTCTCTAAACAACCGAGTTTTAAATTTTCAAGTTGTAGAAAAATTACGAAACATCAATTCCTTCGAATATATATATATATATATATATATAGGGTTTTTCTCCATTGAAAACGAGTCTGTTTTCAATGGGTTGGAAAACACCAATCTCAACCGTCCGATCAAGCGTGATCTTGATCAGCGGCTGTGATGAAGATCCGCTAAGGATCTCCCACTAACGCTGAGAAAAGTGGAGGGGTAATTTCGTCACTAAAAATGTTTGGGACTTAGCATTTTTTTGGCGTGGAGTTTTTTTTTGTCGAAAAATTCACTTAGGCCGTTGTTTCCAACAACGGCTTAGGTTGTTTTTTTTATAAAAAAAATATACCTTGGCCGTTGTTTCCAACAACGACCTAGGTATGTACAAGTGTTTTTCCAAACACTTGTACATACTCAGATCTTCATCTCCCTCACTTCGTCACAAACACTATCTCTCTTTCTCTCGAGCTCCCGAAACCCATCCCCAAACCCTAGTTCACTCTCCCAACCCCTTTGGCATCGATTTCTTTGCCTTTTCGATCTCCGCCACTTGTGGAAAGCTCCCTATCTCTCTCTTCCTCTCCCGAATACAGCAAACCCTAACTTCACATCCAAATTCCCAAATCATCTAAACCCTAGCACAAATTGTCTTCCTTTGTCTACAACAGCGTGCAGCGGCTTCTCACATCTTTGCCAACTCTCTCTCTCTCTCTCTCTTTGGACCAGGTATTTTCTTAATCCCAATTTACTATAATGAACTCTTTGAATTTATTAATTTTTTTTCCAATTTTGGAGTTGGGTTTTTTGGTATTATGCATAGTAGTGTAGTCTATAATTTAGAGAGTATATAATTAGCTCTGATCATGTATGTTGTATACATTTTGTTGACATTTTCGTAGATGTAATGGTAGTTGTAGTGGTGGAATATAGGAGATGAAAAAAAACGAGATGAAAAAATTCAATTTGTACGAGTAGGTCGGACTCGCAACGTAGAAGGTAACAAAACTTGTAGAGGCAATTTCTGTCTCACGATTTGTGAGATACGTCCGTTTATCATTTCAATTCAATACAACGGATATAAAGTGATACACGGCCGTATCTTTCAAACCGAGAGTCAAAACTCACCTCTGCAAGTTCCGGCGGCTCGTGTTTGGTGTGCCAGAGTTGACGCCCAAATTTAGGAAATAAGTTTATCATTTTTGTTGTTTTGACGCATATATAAGAAAACCTTTAATCTACCTCGGAACTTGTGGAATACGTTATGAGGTGAAAATAGCTTAAACGAAGTCCAAATAAAACGAAACTTTGTGAGTAGGTTGGTCTCGCCACTCACAAGTCATACCAACCTGTACATCCGAGTTCCGACCCGCGGTTTGCGAGATACGTCTATGTATCGCTTTCCGCTCAGTTTTCAATAGTGAAAACGATACACGGCCGTATCTTTCAAACCGTGGTTCGGAACTCCCATGTACTAGTTGCGTTGGCTTATGTGCGGGGAGCCCGACCCAAAGTCCAATTTTTGGATTTTTTGCATCTCGTTTATGTTGTTTTTATGCGTATATGAAAATACTTCAATATACCTCGAATTTTTTTTAGTACGGTCGGAATACAAAAATGCTTAAACGAAGTCGAAAATATTCACAACGGTGCACGTAGATTCGTCTAACCATTCACAATGCAACGGAACTTGTATTTGCGAGTTCCAACCCACGGTTTGCGAGATACGTCAATGTATCACTTCCCGCTCTATTTTAAAGAGTAAAAGTGATACACGGGCGTATATTTCAAACCGTGGGTCGGAACTCACTTCTACAAGTTGCGTTGGCTTGTATTTGGTGTGCCCTAGTTGACGGTAAAATTTAGGAATTTTTGCATCTCGTTTGTGTTGTTTTGACGCGTATAAGCGAACTCTTGAAATTTTTTCATCTCGTTGGTTTGTATTTGCTAATTTTCGGCGAGTAATTAGTTTTATATATGCAAACTATGTTACAGAAAAATGGTCAAAACGAGAGGAACCGGAAGGAGAAGGACATCCCAGGAAGCACGAAGGGAACATTCCATAGAGAATGTGAGAACTAATAATTTGTATTGTCCCTAATTTTGTATTTAGTGATATTTATTTTAGACTAATAATAATTATGTTTTTTGGTTCGTGTAGGTTGGTGCATTCTCTTCGATGACAGGACGTCGTGGTCCAGGACCAATAAATCCCGGCAAACTGACCTTGCAAGATCGCCACAGATCCACGGAAGTGTGGGGTGGGACGACGCGTAGGTGTAATTTCTGCACCTACGAGACCATGAAGGTGCATCCATGTATTTTCGAGCACCTTGTAGCGGCTGGTTTCTATGGAATCAGCATGATGGGAAATGTTAAACTTGACCGAGCACTTCTCTCGGCACTCGGGGAGCACTGGAGGCCAGAGTCGCACACGTTCCATCTACCGGTCGGAGAGATGACGGTGTCGCTACAGGATATAGCGATGATATTCGGTCTTCCAATAGATGGGTTAGTCGTGACGGGTAATATTAACTTTGATAAAATAGAGATGTGCAACGAACTGCTCAGTACAGAGTTTGATGAGTCGGCTGCGGAAGATGATGCCATTTTCCAAGGAAAATCAATCTGACTATCTTGGTTGAAGGGAAGTTTGATGGGATGCTGACCAACGAATCGCCCGACGACTATGTACAGTCTTACACCAGAGCCTACATTCTAACGGTGATTGGAGGGGTTCTATTGCCTAACTCATCGGGCGATACGGTGCACCTCATGTACCTACGATTGCTCGCCGACCTAAGTTTAGCTGGCCGGTACAGCTGGGGAAGCTGCCTGTTGGCAACGTTATACAGGGCGTAGTGTCATGTAGCGCTAGAATCATCAGAAATGACTGGACCGATGGTTTTGTTACAGATTTGGTCCTGGGAGCGATTGCACTTGGGTCGTCCCCTCATTAGGAGACCGGCGGCTGGTTGGATGGCCCAACCAGAAGATCTTGCTATGTTAGCACCCTTAGAGGTATATTAGGCTGGTAGTCAGAGTTACAAAGACAACCCCAAGGGTGTAATAACGTACTACAGAGACGAGCTCGACCAACTACGTGAAGAGTTCGTGATTTGGGCACCGTATACACTCGAGCGTGTGGGAAGACTACCACCAATGTGCACCACCAGGTCGCAGTTGTGGCTGACGACGGCTCCCCTCATCAACTTCGGTATAGTGGAGCATCTGCGACCGGAAAGAGTCCTTCGTCAGTTCGATCTTCAACAAGATAGTCCCCCAAGCTGCGCAAACCTATACGATCATGAGTTACACGCCGTTAAGGGTACCGGCCACATGCCTACTCATGATTCGGCAGATTACCATCGTGTTCACGTTGCAGAATGGAACGAGCAACGGTTTGAACTTGTACTCGTCAATGTTCCAGAGTACGATGGAAGAGTGCAAGGAAAGTACATGACTTGGTTCCGACAATATACACGTTTGTACATCTCTCCCGATACAGTACTATCTGCTGGTATTCAAAGAGAAATTGAGGAGAGGGAGATTGAACCATTACCCGCATATTCCAGTTCACAACCCATGCTCCAACCGAAGGCCACAGCTATACGTACAGTGGTAACTTCAATCTTCATATTTATTTTAATGTTCGTTATACATGAAGTTCATGAATTCTTTAAATTATTGAATTTGTGTAATTATTTTTGTTGGTTTTTTCTGATTTAGATTGATAACACGATGGACATGGCAAAAGAATGCACGGAGGTACTAAAAAATAATGCGGGCACGGCTATGAAGAGTTTCGCTCAGAGGATGCTCTCTTCATGCCATAGCAATATGGATGTTTTGGGAGAGGCCGACCGTTTGGATCGAGCATTACACGGACTGAGGAGCCAACGTAAAAGTGTGTGGGGGTATATATGAGTTTTGCTCAGTTGAAAACGGATCCGTTTTCAACGGGTTGGAAAACACCAATCTCCACTGTCGATCTGATCTTGATCTTGATCAGCGGATCAGATCGAGATCCGCTAAGTCTCCCACTAACGTTCCCAAAAGAGGAGGGATATTTTCATCATTTCACGCCAAAAAATGTTTGGGACTTAACGTTTTTTTGGCGTGGAGTTTTTTTTGTCGAAAAATTCACTTAGGCCGTTGTTGGAAACAACGCAACAACGGCCTAGGTTGTTTGAATTTTATTTTTTGAAAAAAATTGTACTTAGGCCGTTGTCTATAACAACGGTCTAGGTTGTTTTTTAAAAAAATAAATTCAACTTAGGCTGTTGTATGGAACAACGGCTTAACTATGTACAAGTGTTTTTCCAAACACTTGTACATACTCAGATCTTCATCTCCCTCACAACTCTCTCTCGCTAGTTGAGTTCAATAAACCCAATTCCCCAACCGGAGCTGTCTCTCTATCGAATTGAAAACCCTAAATCTCTCTTGATCATTGCTTTTCACCGAATCTCCCCCTATTCTCAGTCTCTAGACCTCTTCCTTTGGAGATCCCAATTACAAACAAACCCTAACCCATACAAAATCTATCCAATCCTAAAACCCTAATCTCCCTAAATTAGCCAAACCCTACTCCCCTTCCTTTCTTTACAGCAGCAACTTTGCGGCCTCCCGAACACCGATAGTGTTGAAGGTACTAATTTGTTACCACTTGAGTAGTTAACTAGGCTAATTCATTGGAAATTTTTTACCCATGTTTCAGTGTACAATTGCAATATTATGCGTAGGTTTTAATAGAGTAGGTAATTCTAGTTTGATTGGGGAAGTAGATGGTGTATTAGTTGTTGTTGTTTGTTGTTCAATGTTAGTAATAGCGCACAAAGCAGAAAAAAATTTATGCAACTTTGCGAGTACATCGGACACGCCATACACAACCCAATGCAATTCGTAGAAGTGTGTTCGGATTCACGGTTTGCAGCGTACAGCCGTGTATCGCTTTCAATTCATTCCCGTGAGTGAAAGCGATATATCGGTATATTTTTCAATCCGTGAATCGAAATTGACCTCTACAAATTTGGTTGGCTCATCTGTTTTGCTGCCTTCCAACTTCGAAAGTTTGGAAATTTTTTGATCTCGTTTGTGCGGATTTGTACCGTATATCAAACAACAGCCTCAGTTCAAGAATGAGGGGAATGCGAGCGAGACACGGCCTTATTTTGCAAATTGTGGATCGGAACTTACTTGTAGAAGTTCTGTTACCTTATGCGCGACAAGCCGGAGACAATAGAAGAGTTTTGTATTTATATGATGTCGTTTTCGACGTGTTGTGACTTATTTTGCTTAGTATGTATATATATCGCAGTCGTTTGTTAACAAGCTGTGTTATATATAATGTGTTATTAATTGACCAATAATATATTTTTACTGCAGATGAACAATGATACGGAGAGTTCTGCTGCCGGCGATAATTTTGTGCAGGTAGAATCAATCACTGATTCCATGCCGATAGTCGAAGACCATCTGAAACCAAAGTTAGGTATGACATTCCCCACTTTAGTTGATTCCGAGAAATTTTATTCTTTATATGCTCGTTGTGGGGATTTTGCAATGCATAAGGGTGGGAATAAATTAAAGGAGGGAATGGAAGTAGATAAGTTATATATTTGTAATAAAGCTGGGTCGTCGCCGGGTCAACATAGTGATGGTAGACGTGGAACAACCAGTAGAACGGGTTGCAAGGCTTGCGTTCGTATAAAATTGAACAAAATAAGTAATACGTGGGTGGTGTATTCATTTCACGAAGAACAAAATCACGAATTCACCTCACCCGGTAGAAGACACCTTTTGCCCCGGAACAGGTCCGTGTCAAATACGGACAAAAGGATTATAGATCAAATGAACCAAGCTAATATCCAAACATGTCGACAAATGCTCTTCTTCGAAAGTGCTAGTGGTGGTCATGATCAAGTAGGATTCACAGAAAAAAATGTTAGAAATTTAGTTAGAGATTTGCAAGAAGCATTGAAAGGACACGATTCTACAATGCTAATTGATTTTTTCGAATCTAAGAAACAGACGGATCCTTCATTTTTTATGAGATTCAAGTCGATCCCGAAGGGCGGTTGTCACATTGTATGTGGGTAGATGGTATTTATAGGATGAATTACGAAGAATTTGGCGATGTAGTTTGCTTTGATGCCACGTACAATACGAACTGTTATGAAATGTTATTTGTTCCGTTTGTTGGAGTGAATCAACATTGGCAATCGACTTTCATAGGAGGTGGGTTCATTCCAAATGAGACGACCTCTTCGTTTGAATGGTTCTTTGAAAAGTAGTTAGGGGTTATGAATCGTGCTCCATCCAGTATTGTCACCGATCAAGACCGTGGGATCGCCGCCGCAGTTAAGAAAGTTTTCTCCCAGACTCGGCATCGTTTTTGTATTTGGTACATTCTGGATAAGTGACCTCAGGAGGTTCATCTTGGTTTCGATGTCGAAAAGTTTAGGAATTTCTTGAAGAATGTAATCTACAATTTCGAATATATACATGAATTTTTAGAAAAGTAGAATATTTTGATTTCGCAATACGGATTAGAGAGTAACAAATGGTTGAACGATATATTCGATATCCGTGAAAGTTGGGCACCCATCTATGCTAAAGGTTCTTTTTGGGCAGGCAGTTGAGTAGCCAACGAGTTGAGTCTGCACATTTTGCTCTGAAGCATCATACAGAAAAAAAATATTCCCTGCATGAATTTTCCGTCATCTTTGACCATTTTTTGGGAAGGCAAAGACACGATGAATTGAAAGAAAATCATCGTAACTGTGAGAAGAGACCGAAGTTAAAGAGCAAATGGGCTTTGGAGGCACAAATAGCAAAACCATATACTTTGAAAATATTTTACAAATTCCAAGATGAAGTCACAAAAAGCTTCATATACAATGTGACATTTGTTGTCGATCTTGAGACACCGGATAGTTCAACCTTCCATGTGTTACTCTGTGGAGAATCAGAACCGGCTCGCCTTCTTCAGTTATCCAAAATCAATGGAATTATTACATGTGCATGTCACTTGTTCGAATTTGTTGCCATTCCTTGCAGGCATATTTTAGTTGTACTTCGTTTCTCCCATTATACATCCCTTCCGGATGTATATATTAAAAGAAGATGGACTAGGGATGTGATGAGAAGAAGTTACACATCAGTTCCAACTGAACCCAATACCGAGAATTTTGCTTCTCGATATTGTGAGTTGAGCTACCATGCAAAACAAATTGTCGATCTCGGTTGTTCCTCTAATGAGAGTTACAAATACTTGTTGGAGAATTTGCAGAAGATCATTGATGGGGTTTCTCGGCTACAACCCGAATTAGGTGAACAACCAGAACAGGCCTCACAACCACATGATAGTGTCGAACCTGGAGGTAGTTCACAACTGCATGGTAGTGCACAACCTCATGATCAAGGGAGTGGACACATACCTACACGCATTAGTGACCCACAGCAGTGCACGACAAAGGGAAGGCCTCGCGCCAAAAGATTGAGGCCGATTAGAGAGCAACTCCGCATAAAAAAACCGAGAAGGTGCCGAAGATGCGGCATTGTCCAAATGAATCATGATTCAAGAAATTGTCCAACTTTATTTGAGGGGTATGACTCGTAATTTTTATGTATGTTACTCGTTTAAATTTATTATACTTTATTTGTGGCAAATGAGTTTCTTACTAACTAAACCTAATCTTTCAATGAAGGCAAGAAGTAATTCCTTCCGAAGAAGACAGTTCTGAGTCGAGATATGACGATCCACTGTAAATTGTAATTTTTAAAATGTAATTTTTCGGTATATTTATAACTCTTTATGCAACTTGGTTAATTATCTTTGATTGGTAACTGTAAATGTAATTCTCGACACTTAAGTGTCGTTTGTTTGTGTCGTTTGTTAATATTGTTGTTGTATGCAAATGTTGGTTTGTAACTCAATTATATCAGCTGTAGCTGTACCTGTATTTGTAAATATATATATATATTTTTAAACCAACGGCCTCAGTTATTTCATGAATTTGGTTTTTTATTCAATATAACTAGTTCAAAAAGAGCAAAAAATCACAGAGCAAAACAATATGTACATGACAACGGCCTAAGATAACTTCAAAAAAAGTGGTGATTTGGGGGGTGCTCTCTGACTTGGAGAAGAGAAAAGGAGCAACAAGTCAGAGAGCAACCCCATTTCTTATATATACCTTAGGCCGTTGTTGAAGACAACGGCCTAAGTTATAGTCAAAAAGTTGTGATTTTGGGGGTGCTCTCTGACTTGTTGAAGACAAAAGGAGCAACAAGTCAGAGAGCAATCCCATTTCTTATAAATACCTTAGACCGTTGTAGGAGACAACGGACTACGTTATAGTCAAAAAGTGGTGATTTTTGGGGTGCTCTCTGACTTGGAGAAGACAAAAGGAGCAACAAGTCAGAGAGCAATCCCATTTCTTATAAATACCTTAGGCCGTTGTTGGAGACAACGACCCAAGTTATAGTCAAAAAGTTGCTCTCTGACTTGGAGAAGACAAAAGGAGCAACAAGTCAGAGAGCAACCCCATTTCTTATAAATACCTTAGGCTGTTGTTGGAGACAACGGCCTAGGTTATAGTCAAAAAGTTGTGATTTTGGGGGTGCTCTCTGACTTGGAGAAGACAAAAGGAGCAACAAGTCAGAGAGCAACCTCATTTCTTATAAATACCTTAAGCCGTTATTGGAGACAACGGCATAAGTTGTAGCTTAATACTTGAAAAGAGGAAAAAGTCATGGAGGACCCCTTTAATTCAATGCCTTAAGCCGTTGTTTGTAACAACGGACTACATATGGTGTTTTTGGTGTTTTTATAATTTTCTCTTTACTCTTTACGTATAGTCTTTGTGGAAATTTATACCAAAGACAGATGATCTACACTTGTATATCTTTCTGCTATATTTTTTTAAGTGCCGATTACTACCACCTTTCAAACCAATATATAATCATGGTGGTTAAATATGTAAAAAAAATATGATAAAAAATAATTCATAATCATCCATTTTGGGTGAAATTTTTTACAAAAAATAAAATAAATTTTATCTGTCTTTACGAACAGTCTCTCTGGAACTCTACACGAAAGACAGATGATTTACACGTATATATTGTTTATAATTTTTTATTACGTTACAATTTTTCCGGCCTATGTAAACAATATAAAATTATAAAGGTAATATGTTTAGAAATTATTCAAAAATATATAAAGGAGTACGTTTACATGTATAAGGTTAGGGTTAAGGTTAGGGTTAGGAGTTTTTTGTTATATGGGTTTACATGTGGGGATGTACATATGGTTTTTCCCATATATAGGCTACATGTGGGGATCTACATGTGGTTATGTACTTTAGGTATTCTCCATATTGAAGTGTCTGCAATAATAGTAGGCGGGTATTGAATTCTGCTTGTTTAGCTTGGTGCTTTTTCCTATTTAGGTGTATGTTGAAAGTCTGCTGGCATGAGATTTTGTTGAGCTTAACAACAATGAAGAAACTAGGAAAACAACAACATTGTTGAGTCCTAATGGCAGAACATGAAAAGTTGGGTTAATTAGAGTAGGGCAGAATCATGTGTGCATTGGTGGAGAGAAGTGGAGAGAATTCACAGGTTCTAATAAACTAGAAGTAGGATATATGTTAGTGTTCCATTACAAAGGGAATATGTTCAGCTGGGTATTGATTTTTCCTACATTATATTTGTGATCATTTCTAATAATACCACTGGTCAAAATTCTGGTAGGTCTTATGTCTGTTAAATTCAATATGTTTGTGATCTTTTTTAGTATGATATATATATATTTGATTATGCTAATACAATACCCACATATCCAAAAAATATACACCGGGTTGGTTTACAAGTATAAGGTCAAGGTTAAGGTTAGGGTTGTGCTAACCCTACGATAACCCTAACCCTAACCCTTAACCCTACTCTGCTAACCTTCCAATAACCCTAACCCTACATTAACCCTAACCCTAACCTACAAATCATGTTTTATTGATTTTTATTGGTTATATACAGAATATCTATAAACTTTTTTGTGGAAACTTATTACCTGTCTGCTCCCAACAATCACAAATTAATGATAAACCAAACTAGATCTTACCGCAAATGTCTTTTTTGCAATAACCTTAACCCTACAATAACCCTAACCAAACCCCTGACCCCCGCTAACCCTAATCCTACCCATAACCCCTGTTAACACTAATTACCAAACTGAATACCCTAACCCTAGCCAAGTCGAGAACACCCCAATTTATCTCTTTTTGGCCTAGGGTCCAAGGCCGTTGTTGCAGACAACGGCCTAGGTTAAATACCATAGGCCGTTGTCTCCAAAAACGGCCTAGGTTTTAGCTTAATACTTTTAAAATGCAAAAAGTCATAAAGGACCCCTTTATATGAATGCCTTAAGCCGTTGTCTTCAATAACGGCCTAGGTATGAAATTTTTGGAATTTATACGATATTCTCTTTACTCTTTATGCACAGTCTCTGTGGAAATTTATACAAAAGATAGATAATCTACACTTGTATATCGTATAGGTATATTTGTTTATTTTTCCATTACTTCCACCTTTCAAAGTGACTCGAAGAACTGTACACAATTACTTTACGATGAGATTCCACATGCAAAATTTCCACAGAAGCAACAATTGGCGGTAGTGCTTGAGAGTAATCTTTGAACTTTTTTGGAATACTCGTCACATTGGTTTAACATGTGGTCAAATATACTTGTGGTTTTCTGTTACGGTTTCCCAATACATGATGGTCCCTATTTAGACCGTTTTTTTCCCAAAAAATAGTCAGATCCAGTTCTTGATGGCCAAGTAGTTTGATCTGATTACTCTCCGCTCAAACAACGAACCGAATCTTTTTAATTTTTGATTTCTTCTTGTCCATCATAATTATTGGATATTTCTGATATTCGAAGATGGGTTTTTGTATTTTAGGAGGGTTTTTTTCGGAAGAGTGCAAAAAATGGGAAAACTACATGTGGTGATGTACATGTGATTTTTTCGATTTTGGTCTTAAACTACATGTGGGGATGTACATATGGTTTTTCCCATATATTGGGTGCATGTGGGGGGGTACATGTTGTGATGTAGTTTAGGTTTTTCCCATATTGAAGTGTCTCCAATAATTATCCTTATCCTTCTTCATCTCTAACTGCACCTTCCTTTCTGTCTCTATTAACAGAAGATCTGCACCACTTTGTTCATAATATCTCTAATGTACATGTGAGAATCTCAAAAAAAAGGTCTGCTCTTTCATTATACATGTGGTTTTTTCCAAGTATGGTCCACATGTGGGGAGCTACATGTGGTTTTTCCTTTACATGTGGGGTTTTACCTTATTGGTTTTTTCCATAATGAACTTGTTCTACTACATGTGATCACACCTCTTCTTCCCAATCTCGTGGGATTCTTCCCAGTTGCATGTATGGAAAATGTCTTCAGGAACGTCTTCATTATAAACAACGTACAAGGATTTTGTAGATTACATATTATTATTCAAAAAAATAATAATATATAAACAAAAAAAACAAAAAATATAATATATTCGTTAGTTACGTGGCTAGAAATGGAATTGAATAAAAAATATAAACAAAAAAACATAGATATGAACGTCTATTTTGTAGAGTTCAGAAGACAATGCACGTAAAGAGTGGAGAGACACATGTGATTAATGATAGAACATAAATATCTATAAACTCTTTACTGAAAACTTATTACCTATCTACTCCCAACTATAAATAATCCTATCCTAACCCCTACAATAACCCAAACCAAACCACTAACCCCCGCTAACCCTAACCCTACCCTTAACCCCCGTTAGCACTAACCCTAACCCTAACCCTAACGAATGAAATAGTTTTGTTTTTTTATATTTTCTAGGTTGTTCTGTACATATTAAAACATCGTGATTATGTAGTGGTTAGTTAGGTGTAGTCAAACTAAAAAATAAAAAAAATAAAAATTGTTATACAAGCCAAGTTCTCATCTATCTTTTGTATAAAGTTCCACAAATATTGTTCGTAAAGAGTCAAGAGAAAATTGAAAAAAGCCTACAACCAATTAATTTTTGGCCTACTTCCTAGGCCGTTGTCGGAGACAACGGCCTAGGGTATAAACATTATATTGGGGGGGCTCTCTGACCAGTTGCTATTTTTAAATACCAACAAGCCGAGAGCATCCCAAATTGTCTGTCTTTTTGGCGTACAACCTAAGACATTGTCTCCAACAACGGCCTTGGGTATAAAGATTAAAGTGGAGCTGCTCTCTGACTTTAGGCTATTTTTAAAGTTGACAAGTCAGAGAGCAAGACAAATTTTTTATATTTTTCTCCTACGACTTAGGCCGTTGTCTCCAACAACAGCCTTGGGTATAAACAATAAAGTGGAGCTGCTCACTGACTTGTTGCTATTTTTGAAGCCAACAAGTCAGAGAGCAAGACAAAATTTCTATATTTTTCTCCTACAACTTAGGCTGTTGTCTCCAACAACGGCCTTGGGTATAAACAATAAAGTGGAGCTACTCTCTGACTTGTTGCTATTTTTGAAGCCAACAAGTCGGAGAGCAAGACAAAATTTCTATATTTTTCTCCTACAACTTAGGCCGTTGTCTCCAACAACGGCCTTGGGTATAAACAATAAAGTGGAGCTGCTCTCTGACTTATTGCTATTTTTGAAGCCAACAAGTCAGAGAGCAAGACAAATTTTCTATATTTTTCTCCTACAACTTAGGCCGTTGTCTCCAACAACGGCCTTGGGTATAAACAATAAAGTGGAGCTGCTCTCTGACTTATTGCTATTTTTGAAGCCAACAAGTCAGAGAGCAAGACAAATTTTCTATATTTTTCTCCTACAACTTAGGCCGTTGTCTCCAACAATAGCCTTGGGTATAAACAATAAAGTGGAGCTGCTCTCTGACTTGTTGCTATTTTTGAAGCCAACAAGTCAGAGAGCAAGACAAATTTTTTATATTTTTCTCCTACAACTTAGGCCATTGTCTCCAACAACGGCCTTGAGTATAAACAATAAAGTGGAGCTGCTCTCTGACTTGTTGCTATTTTTGAAGCCAACAAGTCAGAGAGCAAGACAAATTTTCTATATTTTTCTCCTACAACTTAGGCCGTTGTCTCCAACAACGGCCTTTGGTATAAACAATAAAGTGGAGCTGCTCTTTGACTTGTTGGTATTTTTAAAGCCAACAAGTCAGAGAGCAAGACAAATCCTCCAACCTTAGTCCTATTACCTAGGCCGTTGTTTGGGACAACGGCTTAGGTTTAAAAAAAAAAAAATTAATCTACATTTATACAAAGCAGCTGAAGCTGCTACACTTGAAAATATCACCAAATTCCAAACACTTTGCGATCACCTACACTCTCCGAATAAATTCATATATACAACTGCCAAAATTACCAACCATAATTGACTATTAGAAATTAATAATAACAACATCAACTACACTTAAACTTACGAAACCACATTTTCCACTAGTTTAGTTACAACAGGATAAAACCCACAAAATAAATAAACAAAAATTACAACCTCCAAAATGTATTGGCTAAGTACCGGGCGTGAAATGCTGTGGTGCGCGCCTCTTCCGAGCAGGGTTTCGGCGCCGCATCGTGGTTGGCAAGTCGGGGATTTGTTCAGATCCTCCCCCTTCTTGTTGTACGTCTCTGAAAACCCTCTCCCCATTCTCTTCATCCTGCGCTTGTTCGTGAGATGGATGTGAAGTTGAAGCTTGTTGTTCTCTGATCTCACGTTCCCGTTGCCCCATCAATGCAGCTGGCCTACCCCTCACACTTTTACGTCGGCCCCTCGGTCCGTGTAATGCTCGATCCAAACGGTCAGCCTCTCCCAAAACATCCATATTGCTACGGCATGAAGAGAGCATCCTCTGAGCGAAACTCTTTAGAGCCGTGCCCGCATTACTTTTTAGTACCTTCGCGCATTCTTTTTCCATGTCCATCGTGTTATCAATCTAAATCAGAAAAAACCAACAAAAATAATTACACAAATTCAATAATTTAAAGAATTCATGAACTTCACGTATAATGAACATTAAAATAAATATGAAGATTGAAGTTACTGCTGTACGTATAGCTGTGGCCTTCGGTTGGAACATGGGTTGTGAACTGGAATATGCGGGTAAAGGTTCAATCTCCCTTTCTTCAATTTCTCGTTGAATACCAGCAGGTAGTACTGTATCGGGAGAGATATACAAACGTGTATATTGTCGAAACCAAGTCATGTACTTTCCTTGCACTCTTCCATCGTACTATGGAACATTGACGAGTACAAGCTCAAACCGTCGCTCGTTCCATTCTGCAACGTGAACACGATGGTAATCTGCCCAATCATGTGTAGGCATGCGGCCGGTACCCCTAACGGCGTGTAACTCATGATCGTATAGGTTTGCGCAGCTTGGGGGACTATCTTGTTGAAGATCGAACTGATGAAGGACTCTCTCCGGTCGCGGATGCTCCACTATACCGAAGTTGATGAGGGGAGCCGTCGTTAGCCACAACTGCAACCCGGTGGTGCACATTGGCGGTAGTCTTCCCACATGCTCGGGTGTATACGGCTCCCAAATCACGAACTCTTCACGTAGTTGGTCGAGCTTATCTCTGTAGTACATTATTACACCCTTGGAATTGTCTTTGTAACTCCGACTACCAGCCCAATATACCCCCAAGGGTGCTAACAAAACAGGATCTTCTGGTTGGGCCATCCAACCGGCCGTCGGTCTCCTAATGTGGGGACGACCCAAGTGCAGTCACTCCCAGGACCAAATCTGTAACAAAATCATCGGTCCGGTCATTTCCGATGATTCTAGCGCTACATGACACAATGACCTGTATAGCGTTGCCAACGTGCAGCTTCCTCAGCTGTACCGGCCAGCTAAGCCTAGGTCGACGAGCAATCGTAGGTACATGAGGTGCACCGTATCGCCCGATGAGTTAGGCAATAGAACCCCTTCGATCACCGTTAGAATGTAGGCTCTGGTGTAGGATTGTACATAGTCGTCGGGCGATTCGTTGGTCAGCGTCCCATCAAAACGTCCCTTCAACCAAGATAGTCGGATTGATTATCCTTGGAAAATGGCATCATCTTCCGCAGCCGACTCATCAAACTCTGTACCGAGCAGTTCGTTGCACATCTCTATTTTATCAAAGTTAATATTACCCGTCACTACCAACACATCTATTGGAAGACCGGATATTATCGCTATATCCTGTAGCGACACCGTCATCTCTCCGACCGGTAGATGGAACGTGTGCGACTCTAGCCTCCAGCGCTCCACGAGTGCCGAGAGAAGTGCTCGGTCGAGTTTAACATTCCCCATCATACTGATTCCATAGAAACCGGCCGCTACAAGGCGCTCGACAATACGTGGATGCACCTTCATGGTCTTGTGGGTGCAGAAATTACACCTACGCGTCATCCCACCCCACACTTCCGTGGATCTGTGGCGATCTTGCAAGGTTAGTTCGCCAGGATTTATTGGTCCTGGACCACGACGTCATGTCATCGAAGAGGATGCACCAACCTACACGAACCAAAAAACATAATTATTATTAGTCTAAAATAAATATAACTAAATACAAAATTAGGGACAATACAAATTATTAGTTCTCACATTCTCTGTGGAATGTTCCCCCCGTGCTTCCTGGGATGTCCTTTCCCTTCCGGTTTTCCTCGTTCTGGCCATTTTTCTGTAACAAAGTTTGCATATATGAAACTAATTACTCGCCGAAAATTAGCAAACACAAACCAACGAGATGAAAAAATTTCAAGAGTTCGCTTATATGCGTCAAAACAACACAAACGAGATGCAAAAATTCCTAAATTTCGCCGTCAATTAGGGCACACTAAACACAAGCCAACACAACTTGTAGAAGTGAGTTCCAACCCACAGTTTAAAATATACGCCCGTGTATCACTTTCACTCTTTAAAATAGAGCGGAAAGTGATACATTGACGTATCTCGCAAACCGTGGGTCGGAACTCGCAAATACAAGTTCCGTTGTGTTGTGAATGGTTAGACGAACCTACGTGCACCATTTCGAATTTTTTCGACTTCGTTTAAGCATTTTTGTATTGCGACCGTACTAAAAAAAATTCGAGGTATATTGAAGTATTTTCATATACGCGTAAAAACAATATAAACGAGATGCAAAAAATCTAAAAATTGGACTTTGGGTCGGGCTCCCCGCACACAAGCCAACGCAACTAGTACATGGGAGTTCCGAACCAAGGTTTGAAAGATACGGCCGTTATCGTTTTCACCATTGAAAACTGAGCGGAAAGTGATACATAGACGTATCTCGCAAACCGCGGGTCGGAACTTGCATGTACAGGTTGGTATGACTTGTGAGTGGGGAGACCAACCTACTCGCAAAGTTTCGTTTTATTTGGACTTCGTTTAAGCTATTTTCACCTCATAACGTATTCCACAAATTCCGAGATGGATTAAAGGTTTTTTTATATACGCTTCAAAACAACAAAAATGATAAACTTATTTCCTAAATTTGGGCGTCAACTCTGACACACCAAACACGGGCCGCCGGAACTTGCAGAGGTGAGTTTTGACTCTCGGTTTGAAAGATATGGCCGTGTATCACTTTATATCCGTTGTATTGAATTGAAATGATAAACAGACGTATCTCACAAATTGTGAGACGGAAATCGCCTCTACAAGTTCTGTTACCTTCTAAGCGGCGAGTCTGACCTACTCGTACAAATTGAATTTTTTCATCTTGTTTTCTTTCATCTCCTATATTCCACCACTACAACTACCACTACATCTACGAAAATGTCAACAAAATGTATACAACATACATGATCAGAGCTAATTATATACTCTCTAAATTATAGACTACACTACTATGCATAATACCAAAAAACCCAACTTCAAAATTGGAAAAAAAATTAATGAATTCAAAAAATTCATTATAGTAAATTAGGATTAAGAAAATACCTGGTCCAAAGAGAAAGAGTTGGCAAAGATGTGAGAAGCCGCTGCACGCTGTTGTAGACAAAGGAAGACAATTTATGCTAAGGTTTAGATGATTTGGGAATTTGGATATGAAGTTAGGGTTTGCTGTATTCGGGAGAGAAAGAGAGAGATAGGAAGCTTTCCACAAGGGGCGGAGATTGAGAAGGCAAAGAAATTGATGCCAAAGGGGTTGGGAGAGTGAACTAGGGTTTGGGGATGGGTTTCGGGAGCTCGAGAGAAAGAGATATAGTGTTTGTGATGAAGTGAGAGAGATGAAGATCTGAGTATGTACAAGTGTTTGGAAAAAAACTTGTACAAACCTAGGCCGTTGTTGGAAACAACGACTAAGGTATGTTTTTTTTATAAAAAAAATAAGCTAAGCAGTTGTTTCCAACAACGGCCTAAGTGAATTTTTCGACAAAAAAAAACTCCACGCCAAAAAAATGCTAAGTCCCAAACGTTTTTGGCGTGAAGTGATGAAATTACCCCTCCGCTTTTCTCAGCGTTAGTGGGAGATCCTTAGCAGATCTTCATCACAGCCGCTGATCAAGATCACTCTTGATCGGACGGTTGAGATTGGTGTTTTCCAACCCAATGAAAACGGATCCGTTTTCAATGGAGCAAAACCCTATATATATATAACTTTTTAAAGTCGTAGAAACACAATTTAAATTGTAATATAATGAAAATATAACTCTCTGTAAGATACAGTAATCTGTAGCAAAAACTTCATCTAAAATAGTAGATCAATATTCTATATGTTCGTAGAAATAAGCGTTCAAGAAAAATGACGAAAAACTCAACAAAATACTCAACACAGTAGCTATCGGTCGACTGTCAAAACAGTTCAAATGACAGCGGTTGACCGACATGCTAAAATTCCAAAACTTCGCAATTGATAGTCGACCGTCGATCCCAGTGTTGTTCTTGGGTGGTCGACTGGCATGTCCAAAACAGCCCACTTTAGTTTCCGTGCACTTCCAATCTGATACATGGTTTAATCTTTGTCAAATCATAAATTTGTAAAATGAAATTCCTGAGATGATCAAATACAACTTGTTCAATATAGTGGAGTTTATAAAACAAATCAAATCTCTCGTCAAATTCACAAAAGGGCAATTTTGACAAAATTTTCATTATCAGTATTAGTAAATATATGTATATATGTATGGTGTGTTTATGCATCAGAAAACATCAAAAAAATCATCGTATGTAAGTAGTATATTGTTCAATTAAATCTCAATGTCCATATAAATCAAGATCCAATCGAAAACATCACAAAACACAAAAAAACCAATTTCGGCCTGCACCAAGTCAGACACGAAATAACCCTTCAAAACTCGATCTTTTGATTCCAAAAACCTTTTACAACTTGTGATACACATATACAAGTTAATTGTATTGCTTCTGCCTTGATTATATACATCTACAACATCATTAGTCAAGTTCTTCTCCATCAAAATTCTCAAACAGTATGTATATATATGATTAATAGTAAAATACTCATCTTTATTCAAATTTGTGCATCTCCATCATATAATCTTGATATATATACAATCAAGCAGCAAAAATAATAAAGAAACAGCATACCCATAATTTCTATTAGGTTCTTAACAATCTCAAGTCATCTATATAGGGATTCTAATCATAACATTCATAGAAAGTCCACTTTTAATCATCCATCCATCAATACATTCATTATATCATTATACAATCATCTAACATGCATTCTCCTTGACAAATTATCATATACAACATGCATAGAACAATAAGAAAATAAATATATATCACTCACCTTATTGAAGAATCAACCGAAATAATAAGAGAATAAGAAAAGTCCTTTCTTTTGCAAAAAATCCAAGATCCTCGCTTCGAAACTCCAAGAAAATAAATAATAAAATAGTCTCTTTTTTTTTTTGCAAAGGAGGGGGATGGCTATAGGGGTTTTACTGAAATTCTGGAGTTTTAGGGTTTTGAGAAGATTTTCCAAAATATTCATTTAGAATATATCTTTACATATATAAATCTTTACACTAGAAAATTAGATGAACCAATTCAATTGAGATTTAAAAATCAAAAATGACCACCCAGAAAACAATTTTGTAATTTTGCCATCCAAGTGGCAATTTTGCAAAAAGACCCTTCTTTAACAAATTTGTGAAATAAACCAAATCTATTATAATAAAGAGTAAACTCTATACCTCTGAGTTGGCCAGCCATCATGCTCAACCCAGAAAAATAGAAATTTTGGAGTTTTTACTCCAAATGGTAATTTTGCACAAAAGCCCCTCTTTTTGTAATATTTACAAATATGCCAAATAAATATCAGAAAAATCTAGAAAATTTATAAATAATACCTAATAATAAATATTAGGTTTTTCCAAAAATAATTTCTGATTTTGAACTTCTCAAGAAAATATTTGCATGTGTTTTGCATGTGTAAAAAGATAAATTTCAGAAAAATATTTATTAAATCACCAAAAATTATTTTAATTCATTTATTAATCTCAAAAAAATTATTTAAAAATATAGGGTGTTACACTTTGCTCTTTTTTTGCAGGGAATAAGGCTGAATGAGTTAGGAATATGTTATTGGATATTTCAATAAAGAGTTATGTCAGTTGGGACAAATTCAATAATGATTATTAGTCTGCTATGTTAATAAGGTTAGGGCTTTATACCTATCAATAATGATAATCGGTCCGCAATATCAGTAGGGACAAATTCACTCTACAATGGTAAATAGAGGAATGTTAAGCTTAAACAAGCTAAATTAAATTCTCTTTATGTCAAGGGGTATGTTGAGTTACTTTATATACGCTCTAAAGACAACTTAGCAGATGCCCTTACAAAATGGTGATTTGGACAACTAACACTCAAAACAAGTGTGGAAATGGGTTTGAAGATCCATTAAGCTCGAGTTAAAATACTTAATAAGATTAATGCAATTACTCTAATCAAACTAGTGAGTAACATAGTTTTTGAAATGTTTCAATAGTCTAGAAAAGTTAGATCAAGTATTTAATTACGATTTGTCATTCCAAACTTGATGATTTATTATAATTTTATATAATATTTGGTTGCTAGTTATTCAAAAATAAAGCAAGAAAATTATGGTGAGATATGTTTCGTGATATTTATTTTTTTCTTACCATCATTCCAAACTTGATGACATGTTTCATGAAAAGATAGTTTGTAGTTATTCCAAACTTGATAATTGTTAGGTGCAGTTATTCCAAACTTGATGATTGTATTTCTTCGAATAGATTCATTGATGATTTTAAGTATTTTAAATAAGAAACAATGTATGGTTCTAAGAGAGTTAGAAACTATAAGATTCACATGCTAATTAATTTGAAATGTGTTATGAATGCTCTGTTATTTGATATCCTTGCTACTATAACCAAGATTAGTACTAAGTTCTTTTGAGCTGTGCGATACTTTTTAGGAAGCAACATGAATGTGAAATTCTTAAATTGTGTTTGCCCTTTAATTATACAGAAGATAGCATTGATTTGAGAGATTTGAAAGAGATGTTCAACTTCAACCCCAGCTTCGATGATTTACTCGTTGAGGACATGGAGGTGTAAAATTATTGGATGACCATAAGTTTTATAGAATTTATTCCAGAGATTGAATAAAAAGTTTGTTTAAAGGGATAAAGTTCATTATTTGAGTTTTGGTTAACTTTTAGTTTTTGAACGACCTTTTGGTGTGAGAACTATTTGCCTCAAACACTTGTTTTGATGTTTTTGATTAGTTGAATTTTCATTGCTTGGTTATTTCACTTTTCTTTACTTTATTTATGACGGATTTAATTTATCCACAATTATGATATAGTCAATTTATTATTTGAACAGTATTGTTGTTTATACATGTACATATATTTTGTTAATCATTTATTCCAAACTTGATTGAATGATGTGTGCATTATGTATGGTTCTTGTGAATAGGTTTAGTATAGGCATAACTTTGCATTCCAAACTTGATGTAGTAGCTCAACTTATATCTATTCCTGATTGTAGATAGTTTATGAATGTTAAAATGGTTGCAAAATTATATGAGAATATAGGAGGAGATTGTTGATCTATAGGTATAAATTTATATATTCCCACATAATTGTATAATAAAGTTGTATGGAGACACGGACTGTATACATGTCTATCGCCATGAATGTCGGATCATTGGGTAGTGGGCCGAATAGTGGGTTCACCTGCTATGAGGCAACTTGCTCAATAAGTCGGTATTGTGTTCTATATGCCGCACCGAAGCAATATACTACATATCTCAAATATCTAAGATATTAAGCAAAATAATAGCTGACATTATTTGTTCTTGAAGTAAATCCTAATTTTGTATTCTAGATCTAAATAATATCTATATTTCACTTTCCATTGCATGAGGTTTAAAAGGAGGGCCATTTCTTTATTTATTTTGGACAATAACAACTTAAAGCATGGAAATTAAATATAGAAAAGCCGACAGCACTACCTATATACTGGCTGCGAGTATTTGCATGCTGAGCTCTTGTGTAATGATTACTAACACCAAATTGAATCCATCTAATTTTGCATGCTCAGTCACCACTAACCCTTTCCAATTTTTTAAACCTGTCATGTTGGATATCTTAGTTTAAACAAACTTGTATGCCATCTAATTGGAGCCATAACCCCACTAAGTTCTGAGCCACCTCACTGTAGAAGAACAATGGCCCCTAGCTCCATCATTACCAAAATCTAAGTGGCTGTAATGAGTACGTTTGAAATCAGACAAACAACTAGTGTTTTGTTGATGCATCAGCTCATGTATAGACTGACAAGCATTTTGCTCTTGAGCTTAGGAGTTTGGTTTAGTGTTAAATTAAGCGCGATAATCTACTGATTATTTATGGGAAATCTAGTTGTAATGATGAAGATCTTCCAAATAGAGACATGGGGATCTACTCCGCTCGTATCAAAATGAAAAGTATAGGCAACCTCCTTGCAGTTTCTTTGCCTTCTTTTTAAACCAACTAAACTATCATTGCTTAATTGTTTAAAATTGGATTTAGCACTAAATTTACATTCATTTCTTTAATGTACGTAAACCTTTCATACATATTCTTGAGTTCTGGTTTAACTTGTTATAGATAATTAAATCTGTTCTTAGTGCAAATTTGTAATCTCTAATATTATAATGGGAGAGTTGGGGTTGTCATTTGTCAACATACAAATCCGTACGTTGCACGTGAAACTCCAACTCTTCCATTAATTACAACAAAAACAAACAAATAAAACAAATTCCACATACTTAAAACGTGCAACACACGTGCAACGCACGTGCAAAACAATTTTATAATAATTTTTTAACACTAAACATATACATATGTTGCACGTAACATTCAAAATCTACTTATAAAAAAGTGCATTGCACGTACAAATGTAGCTTTTCCCTCAAAATATTTTTTCCAATTACGTGCAACGCACGTCCAACTCCAAAACTATTTCTTAACACATATATCACACGTAAAAATCCTCCAACTTGTCAGGAATTATGAGGATCTTGTTGAGTCTTTGACACAATCAACATAAACTACCAAACAACACTAAATCACACCAAACACACAAAGCACACAGGAGTTGTCCCGGTTGGGGCTTTCGCCTTAATCTGGGGGAGGAATAACCGAGATATTATTCAACTAGATAAGATACAAGAATAATGCAATTCTCACCACGACCTTCTCTCAAGCCTAATGGAACTTGATGCTGCTTACAATGGAGAACTCTCTCAACCTCTCAGATGAAGTACTCTCTTCTTCTATTCGGTACTCAATAGAATCATCATGGATCTATGAGTCGTTACAATTGTTTATATAGATTTAGAGACAAACCCTAAGTTAATATCTTGTTACAATAACCATTGGATAGTACATAAGAAATAACTCTACGATAGGAGCCACACGATCCAACTTGAAGAGCAGGTTGGGCTTTTCCCGAATCACCTATACTCAAGCCTGAAACCCATCAGCGCCACTGTCGGTCGACCTACCCCCAAGGTACGGTCGACCGCAACCTTCTGAATTTCACCCGAGAGCGAACCGGTCGACCGCGCAGTCGACTGTCGTCTCGCTGCAGTAGGGCAGTCGATCGACCCCTAGGTACAGTCTACCGCAACCCTTCTGGTGCCTTCTGCTGACTGTTTCTTGCCTCCACTCTGTTTTCAATCGTCTTTGTCTCTCCATCGTCTTATCGTTTACTTATTCAACATCGTATGCAAGACATAAACTCAACAATTTCCACATTGGATTTCATACGCATGAATCTATACCTGTGTGATTTAAAACTCTTCTAGACCTTTCTTCTCCACTTTGTAAACAACATGTTTCTATGGCTTCTCCTGCTAGTTGAACAAACCTCTACCTATCTTCCTGCAGTTGTATGCCCCCCTTTAGGGCAAACCCATGTAGATATACTCATGGAGGTGCCACCCTCCACACGAACTCCACCTACATCAAGGCTTTCTCCACCTTCCAACGGTATTCGAACGTTGCAGTCTCACGTCGGTAATTCCAGTGAAGGCTTACTAGATAATGCTTTAGGAACAATGGGCTTCCATACACTCGGCCGAGTTTTTCTGCTCCTACAAAGCTGGTAGAGGTTGTGCTGATCCTGCCCAATCCCCCTCTTACCCTTCATTACCTTACGACGACTATCTCAAACTGTCAAAACTCTACATCGAGTTGTTTACCTGCAGCCACACGCATCAAGAGTACCCAAAGATATAAGATTCTTCTATATCGAAGGAATATGCATGACCTCTTCTAGTATGAACCCTTTACCATCTGGCATCTTCAATTCAACTGTTCTCTCACCCACTACTTCACAAGTCTCACCACTCCCCGTTCTCACATTACGGCCTGTTGATGACTTGTAAGTAAAAAATATCTTCTTCTCGGAGCAAATATGAGAAGAACTTTCCGAATCAAGATACCAACTTAAATCCACATCTAAAGAACTTAAAATACGAAGACAACAATCAATATTATTACTAGACTCATTTGCGCTGACTATATGGGCTTGTTCCCCTTCTTTAGTAGCACTCTTCTGACTCAACCACTTGTGACAGTCTCTCTTGTAATGCCCAACTCCTCTACAGTAATAACAACGAATCTTACCTTTGTGTACTGCATTCCTTCCAATTGAAGTATCACCATTGACCGCAAAATACCCTAAAGAAATACACCCTCCTTTATGAGTCTCCTTTCTTAGTTCATCTTCCTTCAGACCCTTAATTACCCCGGCTACAGTAAGTATCTCCTTGTGTAACACCCCGAATCCTAAATATAACTGAATTCGAGAGTTCTACAGGATCTTTTCGTCTCATTCGGTACAATTTTACAAGGAATTGAAAACTTTCCAATTTACATCAGAGTTACAAGAGATTTTACACTTTATATTTTGCAGCAGAAGCATATACATCAATAATTCACATGTAATGACAGTAAAAGCAATTATAATTTTATACAATAGTTGCAGCAATAAATAACGATCTTCGAGCATTGGCTTTCCTTTAACCTTTATCAAACCAATTATCCTGCATATAAAACTATGGGTACGTCAGTTTATTCATGGCTATCCTCTCTATATCAGAAACAGTATAACGATTCTCATTTCTTAACAAATCACAATCTTGTTCACATATCAAATTAAAGGGGATACCCTATGGATATCGTGTTGTGATTGTGCACTTAGTCCTTAATACAATTATTTATATTATATTATATGACACTAATGCGCACTTGTTCGGATTCTATGCATCCCATACTACATAGGTCCGAGGGCAAGCCCTTAATCGTACTTCATCTTTGTAGGGTTCAATCCCTCGACATGATTTAATCTACTACTGTAACTACAGTAAGTATCCTAGATGATCTATGAGTACAAGAACGTGTACAGAAAACCTGGAGGGAAATTCCACGTCATGTCACGACGCATCGTGAAGACAGCCTGTGGCAATTCAGCCTCCTTCATGGCACACGATCTTCTTGCAGTCACCAAACATCCCACAAGCGTCGCCGCCGGGACGGTACCCTGGAGTAGTATCCACGTCATGTCACGATGCATCGTGAAGACAGCCTGTAAAATACTCTCACGCCGCCAATCCGGTGGCCCTCATACTTATGTTTTTCTCTTACTTTCATCATATCTCCACTAGGTGTCTAGTCCTTAGTTTTACTAGAATCATGAACAAAATCAAAGCTCTAGAGTTAGCATCTCCACTAAACCGGACTTAATCATTCGTTCAACATGACCAACCTTGGTCTTTCATTTCAATAATTCATTTCAATTTCTTTCCAATTGCCGGGGGAGACTTAGCTACTCTTTGGTTTCAATTCCAATTCACAATTACTAAAAATCTGAGCATTTCCAGCTCATGAGTTCTTTTTTTTTCATAATCACCATAGATTTTCTCTTTCATGTCCATAGTTCCACAATTATATGACTCTCATAAATTCGAATAAATGATTCACTTCATATTTAATTCATGCAAAGAAAAAAGAGAGTTTACTATCACAACCAATATTCAACATAAGATTCACAATCTTTCTTATAAAACAAAGTCATAGAATTTATGATGTATCGCAAAGTCATCTGGACAGTCGACTTAGAGCTCATCCAGTCGACTTGTTCAGTGAAACAAAGTCCTTCAGTAAACTGCTCGGAAGAGTCGACTGCTGCACATGGCCAGTCGGCTGTTCCGTAGCGTTCAAAATTCAAAATATCATCTACAGTGTAGTCGACTGTCAATCCGCCCAGTCGGCTGTTCAGCAGAGTTCAACTATGTAACCTTTCAAGTTCAGTACAGTCGACTGTTACATACATTCGGTCGACTGAACAGGTTAAACTTTCAAATTTAAGGAATTCTCTCTTTATTCTGTTCACACATCATTTTTGTCATACTACAATGTGCTCATGCCAACATAAACATGACATTCTTATGTGTTTATTAACATCACAATATAGTTTTCGATTAAAATGTAAATTCCACATAACTAGTGTTTTCTTTTCTCAAAAGAAAATGATAAACATATATTTTTCCTTTTACTCATCATTTACTCACGGGGATGAATACTAATCCCAAATTTAACATGCTAGAACATCAAGTTAATAATTCACATTAAAAATACGTCGTTTCATGAAAATCCGAACTGTATATATTTTCTTTCAATATACCAGTCGACTGTTCATACGACCGGTCGACTGTATAGGTCATTTCCAGTTCTCTAATTATTATTAGTCCTATTCCATAAGTTCATAATTTCTACACTATGGACAGCATGGAAGATATCAATTTAGCAATCATTCTATCACATCAGTTTGCACACACATACATAATTAAATCCTCGATCTTAACATGAATTCTAATTTAGAAGTCATGGGAAACATCCACCTCGTACCAGTCGACTTATTCACATGACCGGTCGACTGTACAGGTCAGTTCCGATCTTTTAAATTTCATTAATCATGTTCATTCATTCACATCTTTCATGCTAAATACAGCGCAACGCATTTTAGTATAATAATCACCATATCAATCCATATTTCACAAGCATGATAACAATCAAAATTGCCCTAGCATGATCACTACATTAGAAGTCCTGAGAAACACCCACTTTGTTGACGAAATAAACGAAATCCCGAAAAGCCTTCTAGTGATAATGTGACTTCTCCTCCTTGCTCTTTGCCACCCCGAGAATCCTTCTGCAGTGATGACCAGCCTCCAAGGTACACACACTCACAACTTTCTTAAAAATATCTTTCTCCTTCAATGGATCCTTAATAAAGAAGACAATGGAGGGGGGTATTTATACTACATCCTTGGTGAAATGGAGGGTTAGGATTTAGTAGATGGTTATGAGATGGAAGGCTAGGATGAGAGTAGGAGTTGTAATAACTACCCACAACAAAGTAACCACCCCTACACTATCTCCACCTCTTCCAAAAACCGGCCAAGGAGAAATAGTGTGCAATGCACACCATGTTGCATGCACGTGGTACTCTAGTCTCCATATAAAAACTTGTACATATACATTTATAAAAATAATCTTTTAAAAGTTGTTTGCCTTACAAGTTGTTATTAAGAGAATTAATTCATGGGCTTAAATTAATGGGCCAAAACATTAACTTTTACAAAATAAATAATTTAGATTTTGGGCTTAAGTTTATTTGAAACCAGGACCCTTTTTAAAAATAAATAATTTAGCAAACATATCTACATAGACATATACCCATCATTTATTATAAAGTTTCATAAAATGGTACGTGCACACTACGTGCAAAATAATGAAATAAATAACAAATTTTCATGAATGAAAATTAGGGCATTACACCTTGGCCAATTTCCCATGTAGCATGATAGTTATTATGTGATCATAAGAAGTTGGCAGTGAATAAATCAAGTTGAAAGCTTTATCCTTTTCACTAAGATCATCAGTGTTAATCGCCTTTAGTTCAGATAGTACTATATTGAACTCCATAATATGATCTTGAAGATGGGTACCTTCCTTCATTGAGAACCTAAACAGCTTCCTTTTCCAATACATCCGATATAGCAACGACAAACCCGAGTAGTCAGTTTTGAATCTCGCCCATAGACTTGCCGCACTTTTCTCCTCAAGGATATTACACTTGACTTCGTCCGCCAATTGCAACCAGATTAAACTCAAGGCCTTCAAACAAATCTCATCGCACTTCTCCTGCTGCATGTCGTTTGGCTTCTTCTCTTCTAGGGCAAGGTGTAAGTCCTTCTGAATCAAAACATCATACATGTCCACCTTCCATAGATTGAAGTTGATTTTACCGTCAAACTGCTTGATCTTCGTCTTTTGATCTACCATCTCCAAGGAACTCGAACAAACCCACGAATCATAATTGCTCTGATACCAATTATTAGGAAATTATGAGGATCTTGTTGAGTCTTTGACACAATCAACACAAACCACCAAGCAATACTAGATCACACCAAATACACAAAGCACACAGGAGTTGTCCCGGTTGGGGCTTTCACCTTAATCCGGGGGAGAAAGAACTGATATATTATTCAACTAGAGAAGATTCAAGAATATTGCAATTCTCACCACGACCCTCTCTCAAGCCTAATGGAACTTGATGTTGCTTACAATGGAGAATTCTCTCACCCTCTCAGATGAAGTACTCTCTTCTTCTATTCAGCACTCAATAGAATCATTATGGATCTATGAGCTGTTACAATTGTTCATATAGATTTAGATAAACCCTAAGTTAATATCTTGTTACAATAGCCGTTGGATAGTACATAAGAGATAACCCTACGATAGGAGCCACACGATCCAACTTGAAGAGCAAGTTGGGCTTTTTCCGAATCACCTAGACTCAAGCCCGAAACCCATCAGCGCCGCTGTCGATCGACCTACCCCCAAGGTATGGTCGACCGCAACCTTTTAAAGTCCACCCGAGAGCAAACCGGTCGACTGTCGTCTCGCTGCAGTAGGGCAGTCGCCCAACCCCTAGGTACAGTCGACCGCAACCTCTCTGTTGCATTCTGCTGACTGTTACTTGTCTCCACTTCATTTCCAGTCGCCTTTGCCTTTCCGTCGTCTTATCGTCTTCTTATTCAACATCGTATGCATGACATAAACCCATCACAACTCTTATCAAAATGTGCATCGCATGTGAAAAATACTAGTATTAGAAAATATAACTAGTTTGATACATGTGTGCAATATGGTTAAACTTGAAGATAAATTAAGTAGCTGTATACGTAATTTTGTTTGATGAAATAAGTAGACGTTTTTTTAACTACTAACCTTAATCACAATTATTTCATTCATCATGTTCAGGTATACTGGAAGAGATATTTAGTTTTGAATTTTTTTTAATACTTTTTAAAAATTTTGTGAAATGTTTTTAGTAACCTAGCTGCTTAGTTTATGAATTGCATCAAAAAGTAAAGACCGAGTTTAATCATTGTGAAAAAATAAAAAATAAAACTGACGGAAACTTGATCGAAAAATTTGTATTGGAAATAGAACCGAGGTGTACGGAGTTTCCAATGTCAATTCGGGGGTCTAAGAGCATTCACACTCGTACATGCTAAAAAATGGCAAAATGCATAAATAGAAAATGCATAAATAGACGAATTGTACTTCATTCACTACCATTTTCTATACCATTTTGTTTATTATCTTAGGTGGCATATTCTTATTGGAGAGTTTCCCTACCTACTCTCTTTTCCTAGTAAAGAAAAGAGTAATGCTAGAGCCACTACCAATTTCACTACATTTCTCTTCACTATCTTAGGTGGCACACTCCAATAGGTAGGAGATGATAGAGTAGGTGAGAGAACTCTTCAATAGGAGTATACCACCTAAGGTAGTGAAGGAAATGGTAGTGAAATTGGTAGTGGCTAAAGCATTACTCAAAGAAATTGGTAGTGAAATTTGAGTAATGCTTTAGCCACTACCAATTTCACTACCATTTCCTTCACAACCTTAGGTGGCATACTTCTATTGGAGAGTTCTCTCACCTACTCTATCATCTCCTACCTATTGGAGTGTGCCACCTAAGGTAGTAAAGAGAAATGTAGTGAAATTGGTAGTGGCTCTAGCATTACTCTTTTTCTTTAGAGTAATGCTAGAGCCACTACCAACTTCACTACATTTCTCTTCACTACCTTAGGTGGCACACTCCAATAGATAGGAGATGATAGAGTAGGTGAGAGAACTCTCCAATAGGAGTATGCCACCTAAGGTAGTGAAGGAAATGGTAGTGAAATTGGTAGTGGATGTACCATTAATAACATTTGGTTATTTTGTTGCAGTGTCGAAATGGCAAAAAATAGCAAAGTTGGAGAAAATTTGAATGGATGAAACATCTTCGGAACAAAAAAAACATATTTAAAAAATATTTTTTTTGTTGGACGAAACATCATGTTTTATCCGACGCTTTGCAAATGAGCAAAACTCTTAGACGAAACATGTTTCGTTCGGGATTTTTCGTTTGTTTTTTTCCCTTTAATTTAGGCATTATTTTAGGATAATTCCAACCGTCCAAATCAAAAATTCATAGAAAATCATATATAATCCAACCCATGGAATCCAAAAAAATACCCAAAAAAATTTTGCATAAAAGCCGTCCTTTCCCTTGGACGAAACATCATGTTTCGTGCGGAATTTTTTTTTGTTTTTGTTTTTAAATTTAGGTGTTATTTTTTATGTCAGCCCAACTGTCCCAATTAATACTCTATAGAAAATTATATACAATTCAATTCATAAAATCCAAAAAATGCCAAAAAAGTTTTGCAAAAAAAAAACTACATTTCCATGGATGAAACATGATGTTTCGTATGTGGGGATTTTTCTTTTCCGGGGTTTCTTAATTTTAAAAAAAAATTCATTGGACGATGTTTCGTCCGATGGATTAAAAATATTATAAAATATTTGGGACGAAACATTATGTTTCCTCCGTTATGATATTCATATTGCCAAATCTACCAATATAGTTATACTGTAGAAAAAAAATCAAAAAATGGCAATATAGCACACAACTAAATAGTTACAAATGCTATTAACATGGAAAAAAAATGAAAATATAGCATATACATTATGTTTCCTCCACTATGATATTCATATTGCCAAATCTACCAATATAGTTATACTGTAGAAAAAAAATCAAAAAATGGCAATATAGCATACAACTAAAGAGTTACAAATGCTATTAACATGGAAAAAAAAATGAAAATATAGCATATACGACTGTAAGTCGTGGATGCTCTAACATGTGTTGTATAAATCGAATATCATATCGTACTCCCAAATATGTATCAGAAGTTAAAATATCTAATCTAATATTATAATGGGAGAAAGCCTTACTGTCATTTGTAAATCTACCAACGCGTGCAACACACATGCATAACTATTATAAAGGAGATCTTAAGTTCAAGCCCAAACTATGTCTGAATTTTTAGTTTAAAAAAACCATATTTATTAAGACGTGCATCGCACGTGTAAATTACTAGTGAAATTGAAGTACAGAATCAACATGTATAATTCTGAAAGTTACCATCTTTTTGTTGACTCTTAGTTTGGTGTACACAAAACGTGCTCACTCATACTAATACGTTTGAATTTAGTGTGTTAGATTTTCAGGATCAAATAACATCAAAAGGAGATCTAAGAGAGATTTACAAATATACAAACAAGAAAAGCAATAAAGAATAATGGCAAACACAAGCAAAAGAGAAAGATATTCTAAAAGAGTTTTTGACTAATTGGTCCACAAGCAAAAGAGGAAGATATCAAGACATAAATTTTCCCTTCCATTTTCGTGAGATTATAATTGTATAAGATTGATTAAAGAGGGATTAGTTTATGGTAAGAAAACATGGTGAATTCGGAATAAACAGCGTGATACCGGTCGACCGCACTTCGTGACCGGTCGACCGCATCGCAGTCGACCGCAACTTTGAGTTGTTTGAGGAGCAGTTGACCTTTCACCTCTCTACTTTACGCCAGAGAGCTGAACGGTCGACCGCACCAAAATGACGGCCGACCGCACTTTGCGCTGTGTATATTCTTCGAAAGTATCGTTTCTATTTTTGATCGATACATTTCCCCGTCTAATAATATTGACGAATCTACTGTGTCTTCTCAACCTAATTACTTCTGAGAAAACTTCTGAACTAATCCTTCATTTAATCAATCCAAGTAGGAGCGTTTATTTGGTTGTATTCTTCAGTCAAGATCATTAACGATCTTGAGTTTTCTTTTCATTTTTTTTCCACTTCGGTGAGATTGATGGAACTTGGATTAGAAGTCCTGTGGGTATAATAGGTCTCTCGGCCTGAATCTGAGAATCACTGTGCTAGGGTTTTGAATATAGTGGAACACTTGTGGCGGAGAATTGCTACAAGTAGGTGGTCTGGACGTAGACCTGGGGGTCGAACCACATTATATCGCTGCGTCATCTATGTTTGCTTTTCTTGTCACTCTTGCATTTACTTTACTTTATATTTTTTTTAATTCCGCACGATCACTTTATTCACCCCCCAGGGTGAAAAACAGTGGTATCAGAGCGAGGTACTTATAAAAAGCTTAAAAGCTTAAGCAAAAGGTCCAATGATCGAAATCCCTCATCCCCAAAACTTGTACTCATCGGAGCCTTTCGTCTCCAATGGGACAAGTCTTACACGATCACCATTTTTTGATGGAAAATGCTATGACATCTGGAAAGTTCGTATGTCTCATTTTTTACAGATGCTCGGAGAAGAGGTATGGAATGTATGTATCAACAAAACAGAAATCCCAGTCAGCGATGGAGAAACGAAATTCACAAAGGCTGAGTTATCCCTCAAGACAGCAAATTCCAAAGCCATGATGGCTCTTTATGCAGGGTTGAACAATGAAGAGCTAATGCGATGCGCGCGTAACTGCAAAACAGTCTACGAGATCTAGAACAATATGCTGAAGCGGCATGAAGGAACCGCTTCCGAGGTAAAAGCTAAAGTGAATTTGTGTTTCTATAAATTTGATGTGTTTCGCATGTTGCCAGGAGAAAATGTCGACCAAATGCTCGACCGCTTCGATATCATTGCCCACGAGCTTGAGAGCTTGGTAAGGGGCTTGATGATGACCAAAAGGTCAGAAAGCTCATAAGCTGTCTCATGCCAGAGTGGGACGTTAAGGTTGCGGCAATGAGAGAGACTCTCGAAGAGAAGGGATTCGACTACTATACATTTCAAGGAAAGCTAAAGACATACGAGATGGAAATGTTGGAGACAAAAAGATAAAGACAAAATATCGGGATTGAACCAAAGACTGAGGAGAAAACCATTGCACTAAACACAGAAAAAGTCCGACCATCAAAAGCTGATTCAGATCATGAGGAGTCAGACGAGGACATAGCTCTATTAACACGACAATTTCATAAGTACCTCAAACACAAAAAATATGGTAGGTATCAAGAAGAAAGGAAAAAGGAGAAGGAGGATGTGTGCTACAAGTGCAAGAAGGCTGGATACTTCCGTGCAAACTGTCCTATTCAACAAGACAGAAACAGGGACCACTATCGCTTAAATCCAAGTCAGAAAAAGAAGGCACTAAAAGCAACTTGGCTAGACTCGGATTCAAGTGAGGAAGAGAAAGGTTACGACAACGTCGGCTTCATGGCTCTTGGGAGCGGTGAGGTGCAATCACCTTCTCAAGAAAAGTTAATCGAAAAACCAACTTATGATGAACTTGTAGATATGTGTAATGGTTTGTTAGACTATGCTAAGAAACTTAGTCGTGAACTTAGGCAATATAAAAAAAATCCAATGAAATACATGGTGCTTGCATAACAAAAAATCACAAACTGAAAAATAAGAATGCCCTAATTTTGGAAAAACTTGAGTCATGTCGAAAAGATCATGATGTTCTGCTAGAAGAAAATGAGATTTTAAAACAACAAATTTGTAAATCGCTAGCAAAACATGATCACTTAAGAGAGATTTAGGAGAAATCGGTTTATATTGCCAAAGCTCACAAATGATTTAGATGAATGTAAAAGAAAGTTCGATGAAGTAGTGGAAGGATGTAATGAAGCCCTTAAACAAAATAGGATTCTTGATGCCACACTAGATACTCTTCGTTGGAATACAAAAGACGATGAGATAATTAGAAAAAGACTGTGTAAAAAGGTAATTGAGCTTGGAAAGATTGTTGAAAAATACGAAGGGCCCAGTTACCTTATTACAAAAAATTCAAGATCCTATCATGATAATCGAGGACTTTGTTACGAAGAGCCAAGACATTATCAAAAATGTAAATCATCAAGTCATACACACTTGCATAAACTCCAATAAAATCATAAACCAATCCAAAGCTATGCAAGTGTGTATGACTCAAGACATAGTCGTATCACATGTCATTACTGCTGTAGATTAGGACATATTTCATATATCTGTTCACTAAAAAGGAATACTAATCTTGTGTGGATGAGAAATGATACAAATGCAGGTTCAAAACAAACTTGGGAACGCAAAATTATACCTACTAATCTTGATGTAGGTACTCAACGCATCAAGACTAAAGATCGGTGGTACCTTGATAGTGTATACTCAAATCACATGACTGGTGACAGCATACATTTTTCATCACTATCAAGGAAAAAGAGGAAGGACATCATCTTTGGAGATAATAGCACTGGTCAAACCTTTGGTAAAGGTAAAATCAACTTTGGTTCCTCATGCTCCATTGAGGATATTCTATTGGTAAGAGGTCTAAATCATAACTTAATTAGTATTAGCCAACTATGTGATAAAGGGTACACAGTAACACATGCACTGTACTAGATAACAATAAATCCTGTTTACTACTTGCTAATAGATGCAATAATGTATATGTCATAAATTCAAATAAATTAGCACAGGAGAGTATGAGAAGCTTTGTCGCACGAAATGAGGATGGATGGCTATGGCATCGAAGGCTTGGTCACACGGCCATGGACAATCTCAACAAACTTGTAAGCAAGGAGCTTGTGAGAGGAATTTCCAAAATCAAATTCGAAAAAGACAAACCGTGTGAGTCATGACAATTTGGTAAGCAAACTAAAAGTTCACACAAATCAAAGAAAGTCGTATCAACTTCTAAACCCCTTGAACTCTTACACATGGATCTTTTTGGTCCATCACGAACACGTAGTAATGGTGGTGCACGACATGCTTTTGTAATTGTTGATGATTATAGTAGATTTACTTGGATTACCTTTTTGCCACAAAAAGATGACACAATATATGTATTTCAAAAATTCTGTCGTAGAGTGAAAAATGAGAAAAGTCTCACCATTGTTACTATTCGTAGTGATCATGGTAGGGAATTTCAAAACGAACTCTTCACATCATTTTGTGACAAAAAGGGGATAAAACATTAGTTCGCATGTCCTCGCACTCCCCAACAAAATGGAGTTGTTGAAAGGAAGAATCGATCTCTTCAAGAAATGGCTCGTACCATGCTTAGTGAAAAAGATTTACCTAAATCATTTTGGACAGAGGCTGTCAATATAGCATGTTATACCATAAACCAAGTAATCAATAGAAAATATCGTGAGAAAACTCGTTTTGAACTATATTATGGCAAACTTCCCAACCTAAGCTACTATCGTGTCTTCGGATGCAAAATATTCATTTTAAATACCCTTGATAACTGGGGAAAGTTTGATCGTAAAAGGGATGAATGTATTTTCCTAGGATATTATCCCAGTAGCAAAACATATCGTGTATTCAACAAAAGAAGATGCACAATTTAAGAATCTGTTGATGTTATTTTTGATGATACTAACCCCTACTCCAAAGAAATATTACATGTTATTGATGATGATGAGACACGGGTTCGTATTTAAAAGAAACACCTTCCTATTGAAGAAGAACCACAAGCAAATGATCAAAATCAAGTGGTGCTTCAAGACAAAGATGAACCTAAAAACCAAATAAATGAGATTCCTACACAACAAATTGATGTCATGGAAGATGAAAATATACAACATCAAGGCTCCATAAGTGAGAGAGGTACCGCATGGAAAACCATGTCTAGTCATCCACCATCTCTTATACGAAGTGATATGTCAAAATGGGTAACTACTCGCACTCGAGCTCAAAATTTTATGTGTTTTACCGCTTTCGTTTCCATACTTGAACCTAAGAATATTAAGGAGGTCTTGCAAGATAATGATTGGATCATTGCATAAGAAGAACTTAATCAATTCGAATGGAATTAAGTATGGAGACTTGTTCCTCGACCTCACAATAGGACTATACTTGGCACTAAGTGGGTGTTTAGGAACAAGTTAGATGAATCTGGTTCAATCATTAGGAATAAGGCCCATCATGTTGCACAAGGTTATAATCAACAAGAGGGTGTAGATTTTGATGAAACTTTTGCACCAGTTGCTAGGCTTGAAGTCATTCGTATTTTACTTGCTTTTACTACATATATGGATTTTACCATTTTTCAAATGGATATTAAAAGTGCATTTTTAAATGGATTTATTTCGGAAGAAGTTTATATGGCACAACCACCGGGATTCACTGATCCCACACACCTAAACCATGTTTTTCGGCTTGATAAAGCTCTTTATGGTTTGAAGCAAGCCCCTCGTGCTTGGTATGAACGGCTGAGTTCGTTTCTTCTTCACATAGGCTTTTCTAAAGAAAAAGTAGACACTACACTATTTATAAAATATGTTTTTAAAGATATCTTAATCGTTCAAATTTATGTTGATGATATTATGTTTGGATTCACTAATGAAAATCTTTGCAAGGAGTTTTCAAAGCAAATGCAGGATGAGTTTGAAATGAGTATGATGGGAGAACGAACGTATTTCCTTGGACTTCAAAATACAACAAAGAAAGGATGACATATTTATAAACCAATCCAAGTACGCAAAAGAACTTGTCAAGAAGTTCGGACTTGAAAATGCTTTACAAAACTCCGATGGCCACTACCACTAAGCTATCCAAAGACGAATCTGGTAACAATATTGATATTTCTACTTACAGAGGTAGGATCGGTAATTTACTTTATATTACTGCATCCCGTCCTGATATTATGTTTAGTGTCTGTTTATGTGCACATTTTCAGTCGTGTCCCAAAGAATTATATTTGGTTGCCGTTAAGCGTATCATTCGATATCTCAAAGGCACACCAAATACTAGTCTTTGGTACCCGAAAAACAGAAAATTTTTTCTTGTAGGATACTCTGATGCAGATTATGCCGGGAGCTTGACAGATTTAAAGAGCACTAATGGTACATGTCACTTCTTGTAATATCCCGACCTGTTAAATAATAAATAATTTTTATTTATTTATTATTATTATTATTTATTATTATTATTTTATTATTTTATTTTATTTTTCGGAAATGAAATATTTTTGATGGGTATTACTTAATTTAATTATTAACCACTATCTGTATAAGTACCAGTCTGTATACATCTGTATTGTATCAAATTGGTAATGTAAACCTCCGAGCTGATAATAAAAATTTATTTTTATTATTATTTTCGGAATTTATTTATTTTTATGCAGATTGTGCGGTTTTACAAATGGAAATTATCAGTGCACTTATTGATCTATACATACGCGTATTGTATCGATTTCCTGCGTCTGTATAAATCATGTAGTATGTGTTTTGGACAAAAAAATATATTTTTGTCATGATTAATCTAAAATTGGATGGCTAAGATTAAGTGGTAGGATTAAACCTAGGGTTTGGATTAATTAGGGTTACATAAAAGATCTAGGGTTTACTTCTACTAGAAGTCTCCATTTCCACCTCACCCCTCCACCTCACCATGCCACCTCACCCCCTCACCCTCTAGGGTTTGGCCGGCCAACATCCCCAAGGGGCTATGTGCAAAATTGCCACGGTGATTTTGCACTACAACCCTTCTCCTTCATCCTATAAATACCCCCCTCCTCACCCCTTGCCTCATTTACCAAAATTTTAGAGAAAAAAGGGAAGAGAACAAAACCCTAGAGCTCTCTTGTAGGTTTGGAGCTTTCAAACAAAAGCCAGGAGGAAGGAGAAGGAGCATAAGCTAGTCCTTCCTATTTAAAAGTAAAAGGTGGGGATTTCTCTACTTGTTTTCTTAAGTATTTTTGTTCTCTTTTTCAAGTTGTAGTATGTGCATAATTATTTTGTATGTTGTTAGACAACTTGGACTAAAATCTAAGCATAAGTATGGTTGTAGGGATCAAAAGGATCCCACAAGAATATGGATAGTGAAACTTGATAAAATAACATAAAGATGTGATCTTTGATCCGTGTTATGGTTGTGTTGTCTTCATGGTTAACCTCTACTACTTGGACGAAAAATTAAGCATAAAAATGGTTGGAAAATCAATGGATGGCATATAAGGAAAGTTGGAAGAATGGAACTCACAAAAAAAAAACCCATAAAGATGAGACTTTGAACTTGTTATGTTTATGTTTGTTTCTTTGGTTACCTTGTTAAACACAAATTAAACAACTTGGACTAACTACTATGTGCATATAAGTTAGTAAAGTGAAAATGGTTACATACCCATTTTGGGGGTTGTAGGACTTTACATGCTAATTAAACGACAAGTTTTGGTTGTATGTGATTTTTCTATCTCTAATAAAGATCATGTCTTTACTAACTTTTAGTTCTTAAAAAGCAAGTTTTGTTGATGTAGGAAATTGTAGGTTGAAGATGAATAAGTTTTGTAACATAGAAGATTGTAGATTCAACGAGGGTTAATTTTTGCTTTATGTAGGAACTTGTAATTTGGTAAAACTAGTTCCTTATAATAAATGAGACTCGTAATCCCTAAATGGAAGTAGTTCTTGTAATATGTAGGTAAGTTTAGATAGTATCTTAGTTTTATCTACCATACTTGAGTTTTGTGTTCTATGTCAAAAAAAAAAAAAAGAACTATCATGCTTGAGTTATAGTAAAGAACTCATTCATGCCTATGTGACATTCTAGTAAACCTACCATGCCCATTCATGCCTATGTGACATTCTAGTAAACCTACCATGCTTGAGTTGTAGTAAAGAACCCATTCATGCATACGTGACATTCTAGTGAACCTACCATGTCTGAGTTGTAGCAAAAAACCCATTCATGCCTATTTGGCATTCTAGTAAACCTACCATGCCAAAGTTGTAGTAAAGAACCCATTCATGCCTATATGACATTCTAGTAAACCTACCATGCTTGAGCTGTAGTAAAGAACCCATTCATGCCTATGTGACATTCTAGTAAACCTACCATGCTTGAGTTGTAGTAAAGAACCCATTCATGCCTACGTGACATTCTAGTAAACCAATCATGCTTGAGTTGTAGTAAAGAACCCATTCATGCCTATGTGACATTCTAGTAAACCTACCATGCCAGAGTTGTAGTAAAGAACCCATTCATACCTATGTGACATTCTAGTAAACCTACTGTTACCGCTAAATTTGTGTGGGGGCAAACAGACAGTATTTGTGGATTCTTGGGGAAACTGAATAGTCAAACCTTAACTTCTTCCGTCGGATTTGGACCGCTGACTCCCGCCATTCACTGCAAAAAGTGTGAGACACCAGGGAGGATCCCGGCGACGCACCCTCCGACGCTCAAGTCAGTAATCAGGAAGATTATGAGAGAGCGTCAATTGGCAAAAGATTGATTACCTCTTAATGGTGGTGGATGGGGGGTATTTATAGCCGCCTTTGGGATCAGATTAGGAATTTAATCCCTAAAAATAGATTAGGAATGTAATCCCTAATTCCCAGTGAGAGGATAGATAAGAATCAGGGCCGTTGATTAGGATTATTCAGAAACCCTAATTCTATCCTGCTGGACTGGGTTCGCTACGGGTCGAAACCCACACCCAGTTGAGATGGGCCCATTCGCGGGCTATTGGGTTTCCCCAAGAGAAGACCCAGTACCCGTTTCAAACCCGCTTGTAGGTGAAATTACCATTTTACCCCCAGGCTTTAAGATTCGTGCCCGATTTGGACGGTTCCGATTTAACTCTATTTTTAGCCATATCACGAGCCCCTCACTCCCAAAGACTGAGTTTGATCAACCTTTGAGGAGTAGTTTTTCTATCTTGATGGCTTGCGGAGTTGCATCGGAGTCCAAATGGGAGGTGTCGAATCTTGAAGTGGGGCAGTACGGTGATTTTCCGAGTTGGTTGTGCGCTCTAAGTTGTTCTTGAGCCCTTCTGGTTTTCTGGCATTTTCCCTTAATTTTTATCTAATTTTCGAACCATTTATTTAATTTTGCAAAGTGTTGATTCGTTGTTCGGGGGTCTTAATTGGCTCTTCTAAGCAATAATTATTTACCCCGTGGCTCAAAAATATCTCCCCGAATTTATAATTATTTTTTAGAAACTTTAATTAATTTTCCGAAAATTTTAATCATTTTTTCGCAAATTTTAAATAAATAAATCGATTTTAATAAATAAAAATTAATTTTTAATACCGAATTATGACGTGGCAAGATCTGGGCCCTCCATCTTGTGTTGGCACGAATTTCTGGAAGATCAGACGTTCGGAGTCGCTCGGCGCCATTTTTCGCCATATGAGCAGCTCGGATGGCGAGTTGTTCGGACTCCGAGCTATGTAGTTCGGCGCTATTTTCTTCGTGTAAGTGGCTCGGATCGCTAGTAGCTCGGATTCCAATTTCTGAGGGACGTGGGGCGATCTGAGCCGTTCATTAGGTCGGGGTACTAATTTTGAGAAGATCTGATGGCTGTTATCGCTCGGCGACCGAGTGGTGTTGCTCGGCATTATTTTCTTCGTGTGAGCAGCTCGGATCGCTAGTCGCTCGGATTCCAATTTTCGAGGGACGTGGAGCGATCTGAGCCGTTAGATTGCTGTGCGGATCTCGAAGACTGGCTCAGATTTTGAGGAAACGCTATCTTTTCGTCTTGTGGGCGTGGCGAAATCTGAGCCGTTCATTGTCTTTTGACGCAATTTTCATGACAATCCGACGGTTGGGGTAGCTCGGTAGGATTTTTCTTCAAATGTCGAGGTCAGATTGCCACCCGCTCAGATTCCGAGCGTCGTTACTTTGATATATTTGTATTGTGAGTGGCTCAGAACTCTGGTTGATCAAACTGGTATCCGAGTTATTTTCTCAGCTCGGATCGTCTGTCACTAGGATTTTGGCTCCAAGGAACGTGGGGCGATCTAAGCCGTTGATCCTGGTGCGGATCTCGAGGGTAGGCTCAGTTCTCGAGAAAACACTATCTTGTCGTTTTGTGAGCGTGGCACGATCTGAGCCATCTGATCGAGATCTTGCACGAATTTTGGGGGGAAAGTCATTTTTCTCCAATTCGCAGCTCGGATTGGCAGTTGCTCGGTTTTCAAGCTTCGTCTATGTGTGATCAGCTCGAATCGCTTATTGCTCGGGCTTTGGTTCCGAGGGACGTGGAGCGATCTGGGCCATGGATCATGGTGCGGATCTCGAGGTAGGCTCAGTTCTCGAGAAAACACTATCTTGTCGTTTTGTGAGCATGGCACGATCTGAGCAGTCTGATCGAGATCTTGCACGAATTTTGGGGAGAAAGTCGTTTTTCTCCAATTCGCAGCTCGGATTGGTAGTTGTTCGGTCTTCGAGCTTCTTCTATGTGTGATCAGCTCGGATCGCTTGTCGCTTGGGCTTTGGTTCCGAGAGACGTGGAGCGATCTGGGCCATTAGATCATGGCGCAGATCTCTAGGTAGGCTCAGTTCTCGAGAAAACACTATCTTGTCGTTTTGTGAGCGTGGCACGATCTGAGCCGTCTGATCGAGATCTTGCATGAATTTTGGGGAGAAAGTTATTTTTCTCCAATTCGCAGCTCGGATTGGTAGTTGCTCGGTTTTCGACGGATCGTGGGCCGATCTGAGTGCCTCTTGGTTGCTAAGTAGAGTGCATCAACGACTTGGGGCTTGAGGTGCAGCCGAGCGGAGCGGCTCATGCCGAACCGTCGTTACTTCTTGTGAACCGTCGTTACTTCTTGTGAACGATCGCCGCTCTTTGCTACTTAGTCGTTTGGGCTTTTATAACGCCTTGAATGTGATGCATAGACTCCGACAAGTACGCATTAGAGAGTCCGCATATAGAAATTGTGTTTTCTTGACTTGGTTTTATGCATGTGGTTTCTTGTTTTCTACACTTGACACTTAGTTTAGTTTCACTTGTTGTTTGCATGTTTCCATGCTACGTCACATTTTATGTATTCTTGTTTGTTATATGTTGTTTAAGAATCCAGGCATAATGTTCATTTATGTTGTTTGCATTTATGTCACTCACACCATTTATGGCTGACCCCTTTAGTTTTGGGGGTTAGGGATCATCTCTAGCCTCATGTGTTACAGGTTGTTGCTTAGAGTTTGGAGGTTTGGATGTTTGAGATAGTTTTGGAGATAAGCTAATGTAATAGAGCTTTGTCTAATATTTGTAAAAGAAAGTGTTGTAAAGAAAGAAATTTGTAATTCAAGGTGTTTTGTATTCCGGTGTGCTTTGTAAACAATTAATGTAAATAAAAGTTTTAATTTTCCCTGTATTTGGTTGCTATGTTTACTATTACAATGAAGTTGATGCTGGGAATTATGCCACGTATTTTCTAAGATATTATATTAGAAATTCGGGGCGCTACAGAGATTGGTATCAGAGCATGCTTCAATTAGTAATTTTAAACATAGTACGGTGAATAAACTTAAAATGACATTTGATGTGTAAGAACCTAGGTGGACATTAGAAGTGTGAGTACACAAGTGGACATTAAATACAACCTAGGTGGACATTAGAAGTGTGAGTACCCTGGTGGACATCTGATGTGAGTGATTGATTGTTTGGTCATGAAGACCTGTAATGAGATTTAGGTTGTTTGTATGCTTAGACTTGAATGAAATCTCTTTATCGCAAGTGTATTGATTATTTTTGCATAAAGCAAATATTTTCTCACTAGCTATTTTTGACATCTTTTGCTCGCTTTATGTATTTGATATTTATTTATGTAAGGTATTACCCTTTCAACTTATATAATTTCTATTTTACTATATGTTTTGCTATCTTACCCACTGTATATAATTTCTGGATTATATGTTTTTCGCCAAAGTTAATTTTCATTTATTTATTTATTCCTAGTTATAAAATTTAATTATCTTCCGCTAGATTCTTTTAATTATTTGCTCTCTTGTATATTTTGTGCACCTCAATTTTGTGATCACTCTTGTATCCTATCACTTTTACTATTTTATATTTGTTTGTTTACTAAATAACTTTTGTGTAATTAACTTATTTTACTTTTATTCGGTTTCTTTTATTGTCAGCAATTGAATTTATTTTTAGTTTCTATATCTCCAACCGAGTTTATATTATTTCTATTCATTAGTGCAAACATTAAACTTTTACTAATCGTCTTGTTTTTCTTTTAAAACTGTTTCTTTGACTTTACTATTGGTTTTTACTTTTTTTCTTTTGTCCAAGTTATTATTTGGCAATTTTTGCTGTAATTCAATAGTGCATCCTTTAGCATTTCACAAGCTCATTTTTTATTTTGCGACTCTTACCCATTACTTTCTTGACGTCTTATTTACCTTGCTTTCATGTGCTTTTTCGTTACTCGTATATTTTGATATTACTTTTATATATTACATTAAAGTTTTGAATTACTACGTGTTAAGTTATTATTGCTACTTCTATTTCCTTTCATTATTGTTTTGCGATACTATAAATTTTGTTTTGCATATTTACTTTCATTTTATTATATATATTTGGATTTTTTTTCGATACTATATCTTCCATTATTTTGTATTGTCTTATTTATTTTGGAGCATTTAAACTTGATTGCAATATTTTACTCATATAAATATGATAAGTTTCTACACATTTAAATCTTTATTATTAATTATGTTTTTGCACCTTATATTCGATACCCTTATTATTACTTATAGTTGACCGCTTTTGTTATAATTTCTTTCCACTATTTAAAGGCTACTTATTAAATTTGTTGCTTCATACTTTTCGAATGTACTATGTGCACCCACTACTTATATTTTACTTAAATTTTATTATCATTACATTCTTGATTTCTACATGTACTTCCTACAAATTTCTATATATGTACCACATATTTCAACGTACTTACTATGCATATCCTTTTACATTTGTTTAATTCCTACATTATTGTATATTTTATGAAGTATTTATTGTGTAAATTTGCTACACTACATAGGTATTTTCTCATTTACATTTGTATTTGTGCTTAGGCATGTATTTCATTCCGTTTCTTCTTACTTTTATAAATTTCTTTCACTACTATTATTTTGTACTATTGTGATTTATAATCCATGCTTCTATTTTAATATTCCATCAGATGGCTTTCAACCCCATTTCTTACTTTTGCTACTATTTTTTTTATATCACGAATTTCAAAATGTATTTTCGTACTCAAATTAAGCAATCAATATCCAAATGCGTGTGGAGGATTGCATCATCTTGTTCATCGTTTTGTTGCAACAGGATGTCGAGATGGCAAACATGCAACTAGACGTCAGTGGAGGCAAATTGCAACTGGATATCGGGGGGGCAAAATGTGCAACCGAATATCCAGATGGCAACCTACAACCTGATGTCAGGAAGGCAAACACGCAACTTGATGTCGAGAAGGCAAGTCTACAGTTGGACATCAATGAGGCAAACCCACATTAAAGAATTTCTACTATAATAACCCCACCAGTGTTTTATGTGTATATTACTTATCCATGTCTTATTCTTTTGTACTGGTTCATACCATTTTATGAGATTTTCAAACATAAGCCATTACTGATTTGTTTTTCTCAATTTTCTTTAACCATTGTTACTCTATATTTCTTTAAATCCGTTTGATACACTCTCGTATCTTATCTTGCTCACTTGTATTATTTTTGGAATTTGGTCCTTCTGATTTCTTGGTACAATTTGTGCTCTCCTTCGCATTTCCTCTATTCATAACAATATTTTAATTTTCACTTAATTTTCATTTGATTCTCTAAATCTGTATACTACCCAAATTATTTTGTACGTCTTTATTTTATTCTTTCTTAATATTGTTCTTTTGGGATTTTTACTCCGTTATGTCTATTTTTTCAAGTATTATGTGTTTAACAAGTTTTTCTGATCGATCAATTCTTACGTTTGACTATTTCTTTTACTTATTGCTAATTGATATTTCAAGAATTTTACTTATATAATGAAACTAATGGTAAAGAAATATTTTCTTTATGACATTTTATCTATACAAATTATACTTTACGTTTCCATGTAATTTGAACTAGTATAGTTGATTTTACTCTACTTGTGTTTACAAAATTTTATGTTTGTGTTAAGATTGGATACATCAACTATATGTGGTCTAAGCTTTTGTTCTTCTAGGAGAATAGTCTTATTATTTTTTTTTTTGCGTTTTGGGATTTATTGTGCATTCTATTGGATTTCCGATCCTTTGCCAATTTTGTTTTCACCTTTTCTCTTTGAGATATAATTATATGTTATTTTTGTTTTTGCTTAGTAATTAAATCCAATTATAAAAATAATGATGGAGTAAATTTTCGAAACTATCTTATAAGTTTTGTATTTTTGTTTCTTGGCTTAGAAAAGTTCTGAGGACAGAACTTTTCTATGGGGGGAGTGATGTAATACCCCGCGAAATAAAATGATTTATTTTGCATTAGTAGTTAATATTAAATTTGTAAAGTTGACTATTTTGATTATTTTCTTGAAATTGCAATTTTGCACGTGCAACACACGTGCAAAGTTATGAATTTTAATTCTTAAAATGTTATGGTTAATAATTGACTTTTCCTTATTTATTTATGATACTTTAATTTTTAGATTTATTTAAATTAATTTGACTATTTTTACAAATTTGTCAATTTTACACGTGCAAATATTTTTGGTGCAAATATCCAATTTTATATTTTTAGTAAATTCTCCTACTTATAATGGAGTATATTCTAAATTTTCGGATTTTTCTGAGTAGAGAAACTATTTTTATAAATATCTCGAAAGAGAGGGGTTTTTATGTAAAAAGCCATTTGGATCTGAAATAAATTATGAAAATTCGTTTTTACTGATTTTTGAGCATTCCATTATTATCATTTAAATTAAAGTATATCTAAATTTTATTTGGAGTTGATTTGGTAAAGATTTATACAAATATGGTGTTTTTACAAATATGGAATTTATGTAGAATTTTGTGCAAATATTTTTCTGGAAAGTAAAAGTCAAATATTTTGATTGGAAAATATAATATGTATTATTAGATATTATTTCTGATTTTTTTGGATTTTTATGAATATTTTATGATATATTTGCAAATATTACAAAAGGGAGGGCTTTTGTGCAAAATCGCCACCCTGAGTTGTAAATCCAAAATTTTCTTATTGGCTAGGCTGTGCTGGATTGTTGGACAACTCAGTGATAAAAAGATTTGATTTGGTTTTGATTTAGTTAACCTATTTTAACTAAGAAAATGTTATATATGTAAAGTTGTATTTTGGAAGGATTCATTTGCAAAAGTATTTCTAAAACCCTAATTCCTTATTTCCGGTCTGTATAAAAGAGGGTGTGCAGCCGTCATTCGCTGCACAACATAAGTTTTATTATATTTTTATTTTTCTTGGTGATTGAAGAGGAGATCTTGGATTCTTTGCGAAGAGAGGATTCTTCATTTTGCTTCGTGATATTCGCTTGATCTCTCCAACTATGTGAGCGACATTGTTTTGTTTTATTTTGTTTTGCGTATGTTGTAAGTGAGTAGATATAATTGTTTGGTTGTTTTGTTTGTTCCCTTTGATTTGTGTATGTCATATGAGAATGATATGGATGTTTAGACTGATTTGGATGTTGAATATGTATGTTGGATGGATGAAAAATTGGATCTCCGAGAAGAATCCTAGATATTTGTATGAGAATGATTTTAGATTTGTTGAGAACCTAATATAAATGTTAGATTTTCGATGCGAACAGTCGACTGGTAACTATTAGCAGTCGACTGCTACTGCTTAGATTATATTTTCTTAAAATGTTGGATTATTGTTGATTTGATTGAGTTTAATAGATGTCACGCATTAATTAAATTAAAGATGAGATTTTTGGACTATTGGTGAGTTGGATAAAAACAACTTGACCATGTTGAGGATAAATTTAGTTTGTTTATGAATCAACTATAGAGAATAGTTGAGATTTAGTTGAGGAATTTTGTGAATGATTAATGGTTTAGAGGACCATGTTTTGAGAATTTGAGTTATGAGGATTTAAATTGGGGATTTGTGATTTTTGTTAAGGATGTTGTTTGGACTTTGATTTCTCAAATGCTAAGTTTAAATCTATTTATTTTGGTATTAATAAGATTTGGAAAATAATACAAAGTTATTTTTTGTTATATGACTGATTCCTAAAAACCCTAGTTTTGACATATGCACAACCTAAATTCTTCAGACTGTAGGCCGACAGTCGACTGGTACGACCTTTCAGTCGACTGATACGACCCAGCTGCTATGATCTTTAGTTTTCTTGAAATTGGGTTCTGGACAGTCGACTGACGATTTTTACAGTCGACTGGTACCACTCATATTATTTTTTTAAAGTTACTGTAGTTTTCACTCTGATAAGTCGACTTATGACTTTTATAAGTCAACTTATAACACTTAGAATATTTTCTTAAAGATTACTGGAATTTCTCTCTGGTAAGTCGACTTATGACTTTTTAAGTCGACTTATAATCTCTGGTAAGTCAACTTATGTCTTTAATAAGTCAACTTTTAACCCTTAGTTTATTTTCTTAAAATCATGGAATTTTCCTTCTGGACAGTCGACTTATGCTTTCTATAGTCGACTGGTATTGATGTATCCTTATATCATATCTATGAACGCTCTTTCAAATCATTGATCTCTGGGGTCGGGTATATTCTGCGGTATTGAGAGTCATTGATCTCCGGGGTAGGGTATATTCTGCGGTATTGAGAGTCACTGAAAGTGATTGATAGCCGGGTATCCGATCTGCGGTGTTGAGAGTGATTGATAGCCGGGTATCCGATCTGCGGTGTTGAATATTTTGATCTATAGCCACTTATACAGATTCGTTAAGTAACTAAATAACCTAAAAATGATAAGGACAGGCACTAGTGGTGATATAATGAACGGGAACATGGGTTATGGACCTTAGTATGATCCGCAGTGTTGAGAGTCATTGATCTCCGGGGTCGGGTATATTCTGCGGTATTGTGAGTCACTGAAAGTGATTAATAGCCGGGTATCCGGTCTACAGTGTTGAGAGTGATTGATAGCCGGGTATCCGATCTGCGGTGTTGAGAGTGATTGATCTCCGGGGTCGAGGCGACGCACATGTGGTATTCTTGTGATGAGGTGTCATTGCTCGTGGTGCGGGATTTATCTCCGGAATTATTGGGCATGGGCTAATACTCATAGTTTATCGTTATCTCGTAGTAGTCATCGTGTTAGGATTAGTTGCATAGCGGGGATTGAACCCTATAATGTGGAGACGTTAAGGGCTTGCACCGGACCTATGTAGAATGAGATGCATAGACTCCGACAAGTACGCATTAGAGAGTCCGCATATAGAAATTGTGTTTTCTTGACTTGGTTTTATGTATGTGGTTTTCTGTTTTCTACACTTGACACTTAGTTTAGTTTCACTTGTTGTTTACATGTTTCCATGCTACGTCACATTTTATGTATTCTTGTTTATTATATGTTGTTTAAGAATCCATGCTTAATGTTCATTTATGTTGTTTGCTTTTATGTCACTCACACCATTTATGGCTGACCCCTTTAGTTTTGGGGGTTAGGGATCATCTCTAGCCTCATGTGTTACAGGTTGTTGCTTAGAGTTTGGAGGTTTGGATGCTTGAGATAGTTTTGGAGATAAGCTAATGTAATAGAGCTTTGTCTAATATTTTTAAAAGAAAGTATTGTAAAGAAAGAAATTTGTAATTCAAGGTGTTTTGTATTCCGCTGTGCTTTGTAAACAATTAATGTAAATAAAAGTTTTAATTTTCCCTGTATTTGGTTGCTATGTTTACTATTACATTGAAGTTGATGCTGGAAATTGTGCCACGTATTTTCTAAGATATTATATTAGAACTTCGGGGTGCTACAGGTCGAGCAAGGGGAAGGAGGTCGCCAAGCCGATCGGGGTGATGACGATTGTTGAGCATCCGAAGACGGCTGGAGAATTGGGTCGGCACCCGTCTGTCTTATCTAGCGTTGGGGGTGTGCGGAGTTACCCTGAAGACTTGTTGGAGAAGGTGACGCAGGGCACGGCTCCGTCATACGAGGAGAATGATCCGAGAGACCCTTCTGAGGTGGATCAGATCTCCTCAATCTTGATCGAGGCGGACCTGCATCAGATCAGGAGTCAGTTTCGGATCCCCAAAGAATATGTTCTTCTACTCCCCGGCCCCGGTGTCCGAGCGTGCACATCTACTTCGGCCGATACTTGCGTCTTCCCGTATGACGCACTGAACACTGGGCTTCGACTGCGACTGCACCCTTTCGTAAATGAGGTGCTGCGGTGGTTCGGCCTGAGTCCCGCTCAGTTTATGCCGAATATGTGGCGACACGTGATCACCTTCGTCTTTCAGTGCCAAGAGATTGGTGTGCAGCCAGAGATGGTCATACTTCGGAGCCTCTACTGCATCTGCCAGATGAGCAAGATGGAGGAGAGGTACTATCTGTCACCGAGGAAGGGCATAAAACTGATCGAGAACCCGGACTCGATCAAGCACTGGAAAGAGAAGTACTTCCTCGTCCGTGCCCCCGAGCCGTGGGTCTTTCCGACGTAGTGGAAGATCGGAGTTCCGAAGCGGGCGAAGAAGGAGCCTGTGCTCACTAAAGAAGAGGAAGAGGTGGTGGAGAAGCTCCTCGGTCTTCCGACCCTTAGTTGGAAGGACATCACCGAGGAGGTCTTGTTTCGTGGGGGTCTTAGTCCGATCGACCCTAGTACGCTTTTCTCTTCTTTTCTTGCTTCAGCTTTATCTTTTGGTTAAAATTTTCTAACTCCTTTCACTCGGTTTTTTCAGAGGCCCCCGGTATGGATTACAAAGGACTGATGGCTAAGGCTCGTGCGGCGAAGGAGCAGGATTCGAGAAAGAGGAAGAGGACTGTGGCCGGGCCTCAGGGGGGTCGGGCCGCGAAGGTCCCTTCCGCACTATCGACCGTCATGGAGCTGGTGGCCGAGGTGCCTTCGGATGCGCCTGACCTCACTGCCTCAGAGACGCCCGCCAAAGCTCCTCCGAAGGCACCGGCTCAGGTTGACGCGCTCGGGTCGTCGAGCAGAGCGTTCAACGTGAGCACGGCCTTGGCTCTCGAGGTCCCCCTTTTCACCGCCGAGGCCGAGAAGATCCTTACTGAGGAGCACAAGTGCCTCTTCGTCCCCGACTAGCGGGTGATGAAGGTGGATGGGTTCCTCGGAGACGGGGGCATCTGCATGCAGGCAGTGAAGCACCTGCCGACCCCCAAAGACCGAGCCGCGCTGAAGGCGGGTACCGTTGGCGACGACACTATGCAGATCGCTCGGAACACCATGTCAGTGAGTATCAAAAACTTTTATAAAATTTTTCCAAGTTTTTTCGCTCAGGCCTAATAGCTTCTTGTGTTGCTTGCAGACCCTATGCCATTTCAACCACTTGCTCGAAGAGTTTGCGAGCAAGGAGAAGGAAATGACCGTGCTGAACGATCGGGAGCGGTCGGAGCGTGCCAAGGCGATCAAACTGCTCGAGGCCGAGCAGTTGCTTTCCGCTTCGTGCGCAGCCGAGGTGGCCGATCTTGAGGCGAAGCTCGCCAAGGCGCTGAAACACTCGGCTGTCGAGGCTGCCAAGGTCGAGGCTTTGGAAAAGGAGATGGCTCGTCTCGAAGAGGAGCTGTCCAAGGCATTAAGGGCGTCGGAGGAGGCTCTGAGCAGCCAGGGGTCGAAGGTGGCGGCTGCGGAGCAGGCGGTTCGGGATGAGGCCGAGGCCCATATGTTGACAAACATCTAGGAGGCATACGCCCGAGCGCTGAAGCACGTGGCCGCTCGCATCCCCAGGTTCGACAGTTCCTCCTACTACTTCTACGACCCCGTAGAGGGGGAGGAAGAACTGCCTCTGGCAGAGCTCGCCCCTAGGCAAGAGGGCACAGAGGCCGAGGACGAGGTGCGCGTCGAGGGCACGATAGTCACTGTGCCGAGCGATGACGCTTCGGAACAACATCACGAGGTCGACCCCAGACTTAGTCGCCTCTTCTCTCATTGTTTTTGTTTCTTTTGTTTCGTTTTTGTTGTAACGCCTAACTGCGGACTGGTCACCGCTTTTGTGTATATTTTGGATTTTTAATGAAATGACTTCCCCTTTTGAAATCTTGGCTGAAAGTTTGAAATTTTTTGACTTGCGTTCTTCTTGTTTTGAGATGTTGCTGTATTGAGGGTGGTGATACTATATTGAAATTTTGCTGAAGCGTTGTGAACACTTTGAGATTTTGCTAAGTGTTGATCGCTTTTCGTTCATGTTGAGAAATCAAGTGTTGTGAACTCAAGTGTTGTAATGCCTAACTCAAGTGTTGAAGACTCCCTTTGATATTCTTTCACTTTTCAGGTCGAGTCGAGTTCGGCAGCGGAGGTTTCTCGCCTTCGTACTGAATTGAAAACGGCAAAGCGGGCCCTCTCTCGCAACCGAGAGTGCTTCCTCAAAAGCGAGTTAGATCTAGAGGAGGTTAAGGAAATGGCGAGAGGGTATTTCTCTGAGTTGAAACAACTACGGAAGCGATCTTGCGAGATTCGTCTTGAAGGCGAGGTGGAGTTGCTCCGAAAGGTGCTGTTCGACGTTACTCGAGCAGAAGGTGATCTTGTGGCGGAAGTTCAAGATTTGAAGATAGCTGAGGAAGAACTTTTGGCGGAGGAAGACGAGTTAGCTTCGGCAGTGGGTAAATTGATGGCCGAGCGCGACAAGTTGACGGCGAAGGTTGACGAGTTGAGGAGGGTTACGGTCGACAGAAGTATCGAAGTGACCCACCTTCGTCGTATCATAGCCGATAGCTCTGGCACTGAAGTTTCTGCTCGGCTTCCTCGTTTTAAGATATCTGTGAAGGACGACTCTTTGAAGGATCGAATTGTCGAGCTCGAGGAGGAAGTCGCTCGACTCAAGCCTCAGCCGGTAAGAATCAACATTCGGAGCACATCGTGTATGCGCGAGGAGAGTGAGAGGGGAATCTCTTTTTATGAGCTCGCGACTCGTTCGCCTGTCATTAGGCGGAGCCCGGTCGATGCTCAAAGCGGGGTGGCTGCCTCGTCTAGTGGTGCTTTGGTTGGGGCCACGGTCAGAGGCAGCGCCGAAGAGGCGTCTCGGTCCGTTGGCGTACAGACGAGCTCTGAAGTTAGGAGACGCCGTCCCTGAGTGTCTTTGAACCGAAACATCCCCATTCCAAAGAAGCGTTGAATAAGTTGTAATTTTCTTTGAGTTTTTGTAGTGCCCCGTATTAGTAACTCGGTCTTATAATTTGGGTTCCTTTGTCGAACTTTTTAATGAAATAAATGCTCGTTTTCTTTCCGATGTTCGTGTGTTGGATGTGCAAGGTAGTTCGATTCGAAACGAGTCATAAGAACCAAACGTTGGCTCTTTTAAGCACTTTTTCTCCCATATCTAGTCTAGTTGTAGAAATTTCGCGCGCGTCGACGGTTGTGGGAGCAATTTCGAATGGTGAACCTCTTTTAGCTCGCTTAAGAGCGAGCTTGCGAAGCAGAGTCGAGCCAAGTGCTGGACTCCGAACTCGTCGTTTGAGTATGTTTCAACGGTTGTGGGAGCAATTCCGAATGGCGAACCACTTCTAGCTTGCTTAAGAGCGAGCTTGCGAAGCGGAGTCGAGCCAAGTGTTGGACTCCGAACTCATCGTTTGGGTATGTTTCAACGGTTGTGGAAGCAATTCCGAATGGTGAACCACTTCTAGCTCGCTTAAGAGCGAGCTTGCGAAGCGGAGTCAAGCCAAGTGTTGGACTCCGAACTCGTCGTCTGAGTATGTTTCAACGGTTGTGGGAGCAATTTCGAATGGCGAACCACTTCTAGCTCGCTTAAGAGCGAGCTTGCGAAGCGGAGTCGAGCCAAGTGTTGGACTCCGAACTCGTCGTTTGGGTATGTTTCAACGGTTGGGGGAGCAAATCCGAATGGCAAACCACTTCTAGCTCGCTAAAGAGCGAGCTTGCGAAGCGGAGTCGAGCCAAGTGTTGGACTCCGAACTCATCGTTTGGGTATAAAGAAGGTAAGAAAATAGAGAGATACAAGCAATTCATAAGTAAGATATGAAGGAAAATGTTCTTTATTGAAAACTAATAGTCGACTGCTTCTAAGTTGCGAGCCGTTATTACATTGGAGAAATAAAGAAGCAAAAATAAAATACAAGTAAAGGGAAAGGAACGGTTTGTTATCTGAAGGTACTTGGAGAGGCGTTCATGCGCTCTCTTGGTACTTCAAGAGATGGTCAGCATTCCATATTCTGGGAATCTCTCTTCCTTCAAGATCTTCTAGACGGTATGTCCCCGGGCGAACCACTTTGGTGATCTTGTAGGGTCCTTCCCAATTTGGGACTAGCTTGTTCTTCTGACTGGGGAATGATATAACTAACTTTCTAAGGACCAAGCCCCCTTCTTTGAGGTTGGTGGGACGGACCCTCTTGTGGTAGGCCAGCTCGATCCTCCTTCGGTAGCTTTGTTGGCAAATCGAGGCTCTTTCACGGAGCTCATCAATCAGATCCAAATTCGCCCGAAGCTCCCTGGCATTCTGCTCTTCTTCATAGGCAATGAGGCGAGGAGAAGGTACACCGTCTTCAAAGGGGATCACAGCCTCGGACCCATAGGTGAGATTAAATGGCGACTCTCCTGTAGGGGTTCGTTTCGTAGTGCGGTAATTCCACAGTACGTTAGGGAGCTGATCAACCCATATGCCTTTAGCGGACTTATCCAGCCTCTTCTTAATACCGGAGAGGATTTGTCGGTTGGCATTTTCTACTTGACCATTTGACTGCAGGTGGGAGATGGAGGAGAAGTGTTGTAGGATGGCGTGGTCTTCATATAGAGCTCGGAATGCGGTCCCTGTAAATTGTGTTCCATTGTCGGTTATGAGGACCCGAGGGACACCGAACCTGCAGATGATGCTCTTCCAGAAGAACTGAAGGACTTTGTTCTCGGTGATTGTAGCCAAGGGCTCGGCCTCTATCCACTTCGAGAAGTAGTCGAATGCCACGACTAAAAATTTAAGTTGGCCGGGAGCTGGGGGAAACGGTCCTAGTAAATCCATTCCCCACATTGCAAAAGGGATCGGACTTGATAAGGAGATGAGCTGAGCTTGGGGCAGGCAACGAATGTTGGAATGCTTTTGATAAGTGCTGCATTGCCGAACGTGTCATTCGACATCTTGGAGGAGGGTAGGCCAGAAGTACCCATAATTCAACACCTTTCGGACAAGTGATCTGGACCCTGAATGTGCTCCGCCTATGCCTTCGTGAAGCTCTTGTAAGGCATACGTGGCTTGTTCCGGGGATCTGCCATCAACTTGCATGAAGGAGTGTTTGTACAAGATCCCCCCAACGAGGGTGTACTGCTTTGCTCTGGTTCTGACTCGACGAGCTTCCTTAGGGTCTTCGGGGAGGAGCCCATCCCTTAGAAATTCTACCAGGGGTTTCATCTAATTATCTTGAAGTTAAACCGGCAGTGACTCCATTGAGTCGGAAGTTTCTTCTTCTATGCTCGGCCTCTGGAGCACTTCAATCAAGACGGTCTGCTCGAGACCTTGGAGGGTGGAAGAGGCTAACTTGGAGAGGGCATCTGCTTGGGCATTTGCCTCCCTGGGGATTCACCGAATAAGTGCCTCTTCGAATAGAGCCATGAGATTTTAGACCTTGGCTAGATACTTAGCCATTCGGTCATTTCGCGCTTCATACTCACCCAAGACTTGATTCACGACCAGCTGAGAGTCACTAAATATGTGGAGGCATTGTGCCCTGCTTTCGGGCCATTCCGAGACCGGCTATAAGGGCTTCATACTCCGCTTCATTGTTGGAGGCCTTGAAGTTGATGCGGAGGGAGTATTGAAGAACGAAGTCATCTGGGCCTGCCAGAATGACCCCGGCTCCGCTCCCTTCGGTGCAAGAGGATCCATCCACATATACCGTCCAAATAGGAGGTTCGTTTGCCGCTTGACTGACCTCGGAAATGGTGCTCTCAACTATGAATTCAGCTAAGGCCTGAGCTTTGATTGCGGTCCGAGGCTGGTATGATATATCATGCTGGCTCAGCTCGATCGACCACTTTCTGAGACGGCCCGAGGTCTCTGGCTTGTGCAGAACTTGCTTCAGCGGTTGGTCGGTAAGAACGATCACCGAGTGAGACTGGAAATATGGGCAAAGCTTCCTAGATGCCATAAACAAGGCGTATGCCATCTTCTCTAGCCTTGGATAACGAAGCTCGGCATCCCGAAGTACCTTGCTTACGTAGTAGATGGGCTTCTGAGCCTTGTCTTCCTCCCTCACCAGGACAGCGCTGAGGGTTTGTTCGGAGCCAGCTAAGTAGAGGTAGAGTGTTTCCCCGGGGATAGGCTTGCTGAGGAGAGGGGGATTGACTAGATAGGCTTTAAGCTGATCGAACGACTCCTGCTGTTATTGACCCCATTCGAAGCCCTTAGCCCCCCTGAGAGCCTTGAAGAAGGGAAGACACTTCTCCCCTGACTTGGAAAGGAAGCGCCCTATAGCTGCGAGGTGTTCGGTTAGCTTCTGAACTTCTTTCACATTTTTGGGAGGAGCCATATCCAGTATGACTTTGATATTCTCGGGGTTGGCTTCGATTCCTCTTTGGCTGACCATGAAGCCTAAGAATTTTCCCGACGAGACTCTGAACGCACATTGTTCGGATTGAGCCTCATATCGTGCTTCCTGAGTACATCGAACGCCTCTTGCAGATCGGCCACATGATCGGCCCCGTGGATGCTCTTCACAAGCATATCGTCAACATATATTGACCTCCTGTATGAACCGAGCCTTAAGGAGCTTGTCCACCTCTTCTTTTATATCTTGTTGGCGCTCGGGAGCAAATTTGCGCCTCTTCTGTTGAACCGGTTTGGACCCCGGTGCAACACTCAGGTGGTGGACGAGGAGCTCTTCGGAGATTCCTGGCATGTCGGCAGCCGACCATGCGAAGAGATCACGGTTCTTACTAATACATTGGACTATGTCTGAGCTTAGGGCAGATGGGAGGGTCTTGCTGATAAAGAACTTGCGGTTCGGATCTTGCTCAGAGAAGAGCACTTCCTCCAATTCATCCACCGGCTCGGATGTTGGTCGGACTCCGTCCTGGGAGATTTCAAGAGTTTCAAGGGAGAGGACTGGACCCCCAATAGAGGTCATGTAGCTTTTGTGAGCCATTTCCTGACTGCCTCTTACTTCCCCTACTCCTGCCAGGGTGGGGAACTTCATCTTGAGGTGACAAGCGGAAGGGACGGCTTCGAGAGCAGTTAGGCTGGGTCGGCCTAGGATCACATTATAAGCAGTGGGGACATCGACGACCATGAAGTCCATCGGCTCCGTTCGGGTAGTAGGAGTTTTGCCAGCGGTTACATCGAGGGTGATCACCCCCCCTTCAATAGTCACTGGCACTCCCGTGAACCCGTGGAGTGTGTAGCCGGCGGGCTTAAGTCTGTCCCGAGATAGCTTGAGTCCTTTGAAAGCAGTAAGGAAGAGGATGTTAACGGAGCTGCCATTGTCCACCAGGATCCTCTCCACTTTAAAATTCGCCATATGGAGGTTGATGACTAGTGCGTCACAGTAGGGGGTTCGGACACCTTCAAGGTCTTCATCTGAAAAAGTGACCGGTACTCTGAGGCCTTTGGTGGGGGGCATGCCATGTACTGAGTTGACTTCCCTTATGAAAGCCTTTCGAGAGGAGTTGGAGGGGCCTCCCATGGGGCCTCCATGGATGAGATGTAGGGTGCCCTCCTCTTCGAACTCCAGAGTTTCATCGCGTCATTCAGGACGCTTGTTAGCCCCCCGAGGTGGAGGAGGGGGATCGGTCCAGTCCTTTCTCACAAATTTGGCCAGCTGCCCTCTTTGGATGAGAGCCTCAATCTCGTTCTTCAAGACCCGACAATCATTGGTGTCATGGCCATGGTCTCGGTGATAGTGGCACCAATTCTCTTTGTCCCTCTTCTTGCCAGGGGTATTCATCTTCGGGGCAGGAGGTATCACCCCTTCCTTCTCAACTTTCATGAGAATAGTAGAAAATGTTGGCATTAAGAGAAGTGAATTTTTCGAATCTGGGGGGAGGATGGCGCTGACCGCCATTGTCCTTCTGGAGCTTCTTGGCTCCCTTTTCTTCACCTGATTTTCTTTTGGTTCCGGAGGAAGGCCCCTCAAAGGTGGGGCGATGCTCAGCTTCCTCGGCCCGGATATATTTCTCTCTTCGGAGAAGGAGGTCGGAGAAGTTTTGCGGGGGCTTCTTAGCGAGGGAGGACCGAAGGCTGGAGTTAAGGACATTCGATTGGAATGCTGCTGCAGCAACTGACTGGTCGAGGGAAGCGATGGACCTGGCTTCCGTGGTGAACCTTTTCACATAGTCTCTCAGCTTCTTACCCTTCTTCTAGTTAAGATAGAGTAGCGAAATGCTGGTCTTCTCAGTTCGGTGGCTACTCACGAAGTGGGTGACGAAGAGGGTCTCGAATTGCTCGAAGGAGAATATTGAGGATGGGACGAGGCAAGAGTACCATTCCCGGACCGGACCCTTGAGAGTAGCAGGGAAGGTCTTGCACAGCAGAGCATAGTAAGCTTGGTTGATTAGCATGAGGGTCTTAAAGCTTTCGATGTGATCGACAGGGTCGGATTCCCCGGAATAAGTCTCGAATTGGGGAGGCTTGAAGCCTATTGGAACGGGCACCTCCATGATGGTTCGAGAGAAAGGAGGTCGGCTTGGGCGAAGGGTCCTTCCTCTAAGCTCTTCTTCTCTATCTAGCTGACCCAAGCGCCTCTCCATTTCGTGGAGACGACGGTAGACAGTGTCATCCCTTCGACGATATTCAAATGAGCCCCTAGACTCGTCTTTGTACGAGGGAAAGCGGGGGCTACGACGACGGTGGCTCCGAGAGTGGCGAGGAGTAGGAATGTGCTGGGGGTTGCTAGGAGCTGGGGGAGGAATTAGGGACCTTCGGCGAGGACTTTGGACTGGAGGAGGAGTGGGGACCCTCCGAGCATTGTTATTGTTGGATCGGAAATTGAGGGCTTATAAGATGGTTGCTTGGAATTGCTGGAACTCGACACAAGTGATGGGTGCGTCATCGTTCCTCAGAGGTCGCTGGCCATCAGGAGAGTGAGGTCTTCTCCTATGGTAGCCGGGGGACTCTCTCTGCCCTCGGCGAGGAGGGGACCTTCTGTAGTCTCGGGGATGAGGAGATCGCTCATTTGGACGTTGTTGGCGGGGGGTTTCCTCTTGGGCCCGCCTTTCATATAAACGGCGGCGAAGATCCTCTTCCTTCTGCCGATTGAGGATGGTATTGCGAAGGTCATCGGAAGCTCGGGGGTTGTGGGATGCCATGGAATTGGTAAAGGGATTGTGTACGGAGACGTGGTTATGTTGGAGAGGTTGTTTCGAAAGATTGGGACGGCAGCCCCCCCCCCCACCGGCATTCTGGGGACCGGTTTGACCGCGAGGGGGTTGAAGATTCTGAGGAGGGAGTTGGTCCTGCTGCGGGACTTGGTCTGGTTGAGGAGGGAGTCCCTGTGGCTGGACCATTTCTAGGGGGTTCTCTTGTTGAGGAGTAGGTCCACGGTTGGACCTCCTAGATCTAAGTTTCTTTAGAGGCATGGCTGGGTAGGATCTGACCAACGGGAAGAGGAAGGACTGTTATTCGTTGCTTCCCACAGACGGCGCCAATCTGTTACCGCTGAATTTGGTGTGGGGGCAAACAGACAGTATTTGTGGATTCTTGGGGAAACTGAATAGTCAAACCTTAACTTCTTCTGCCGGAGTTGGATCGCTGACTCCAGCCGTTCACCTGCAAAAAGTGCGAGACACCGGGGTGGATCCCGGCGACGCATCCTCCGACGCTCAAGTCAGTAATCAGGAAGATTATGAGAGAGCATCAATTGGCAAAAGATTGATTACCTCTTAATGGTGGTGGATGGGGGTATTTATAGCCGCATTTGGGATCAGATTAGGAATGTAATCCCTAGAAACAGATTAGGAATGTAATCCCTAATTCCCAGTGAAATGATAGATAAGAATCAGGGCCATTGATTAGGATTAATTGGAAACCTTAATTCTATCCTGC